>JBBPCX010000114.1:20564134-20596847 GCA_037974365.1 Hydrocynus forskahlii | reverse complement strand
ATTAACAAAGTATTAACTAAGACTTTACCAATGCTTAATAAATGCTTAATAGGGAGTAGTTATTATAAAGTGCTACCCAACATACTACTACTACTACTACTACCAGTACTATTACTACTACTACTACTAATAATAATAATATATTAAGGTGTTTTCTCTCCATTCAGTTCAATTATTATGTGAAATATGGCTTGAATTTGAGATACATTTGCTTTGATGGTTTAACCCTAAAAGATATGGAAATCTTTTTTTCTTTTGTTATAACATTAATTGCAAATGATTCAAAGCACTGCTTAAGTAAATATCCTGAAGTTACTTCTATTAAACTTAGAAGGTTGATAAGTTTGAGGAGATCTGGGTTTAAAGTCAGTACCAGTCTCAGGTTTTTAGGTCTGAATTGTGAGCTTTCTGGCATCCTTACAACTACAAACACTGACAAGTGATGTAATAAGAGTCATCCAATAAAGCATACCAGACTTCTGGACATAAACTGTTCACTGTTATTGAGTATGGCATGAAGTGCAGTACAAAGACTGGTTTCTAGCTTCCAGCAGGACACATAACAAACACAGCTGTAAACACAGTATACACTCCACAATCACATCATCTAACACTCATTCTGTCTTGGCTGACTGTTTTCATTCTCATGTGACTGTCTTTAGTGCCTAACATCCATACTTTTCCTTCACCCCGCTATGCTCTAGAACATATGCACTGGTTATGAAAGCTTGTGTACCATGAGTTATAGTTTATACTGGACTTTCTGGCATGTTTCTGCATAGTCTTTCAGTAAGTGGACAGTGATTAAATGTGGGTTGTTTCAGCTCTGTCCAGCACATTTATTTTAAAATGAAACAATGCAGTTGAAGTCCAGATTGTACATTTGTACTGACATACATCCAGCTGGACAGTTTGCTGTATTTCTTGGCCAGCTTCAGTATTATGCAAAAATCAGAGACCACTCATTAATTTCCAGTCAGCATCAGATACAGAAAATGACACAGAAGATTCAACAATTAAATTTTTCTTTCACCTTCTGTCCGCCTTTTGATTTTATTACAGCCTCTATTGTTTTGAAAAGACTTTCTTTTCTGAGGAAATCTGCAGTTTTTTAGGCTTTTTTTATTCTTCAAAGATCTGTCTTAGAAGCGGGCTGCCTCTCATCATCAAAATGAATCACAATTACAAATTTACAGATTACAAATTTACTAATTACAGATTTACTAGTTTCAGAGTTTTAGTGGTAATTAGATTTTTCTTTCTGAATATGGACTTCTGGAGTTCCACAGTGTTGAGCTGCCTCCTCACAGTGGAAGGATGGACAGAAACATCCGTGGATTTTTGCAGATCTGAAGCCAGAGTGGGGCTTGATTTTCTCCCCTCTCTCAAAGATGAAAGCGTTACGTTGTGTATGTCTGATGGTGAACATTTTGGTGGTCTAATAGGTCTTTTCTTGATATCTTTTAATATTTTTTTGAACTTCAGTTTTGGAAACTCCTGTTTTTTTGGGTTTTTTTTAACTTATTTTCCTTCCTGATGTAAGTGGATTACCTTATATCTAATCTCCTCAGAATCTCCTTTAGTCTTTTCAGATGCACTTGAGACAGAGATGAGTAAGTGGGTGCGCTCGGGTAGATGCTTGTGTAATTGTTAATGTGTCTTTAACTGAAACATAATGTCAGTGAGAGCTTTGGGAAGAGCTTTTGTTGGGACGACACAGCTGTTGGGTGGAAGACTGGAAAGATGGCAGAGTGGCAGTAGGTGCACGTAAGGGAAAAGGGGACAAATTAAATACTGATACATGTAAACCTTCTGTGTAGTTTTCTGTTATATATATATATATATATATATATATATATAATACTGTGCAAAAGTCTTAAGCACTCTGGAAAATTATATTTAAAAATATATGATTCTGAGAAGCTTAGAAAAAACAATTAATACCAAATACCAAAAATAAATACAAATATTAATACAATAAGTAATGCTATTTATGTCAGTGTTTTCATGTAACCAATTTAACAAAATTTCCAAACATCTCCCGAATTTGCTTATTGTCAATTCCGACCCACATTGCTATACTGCAGTACTGGGAGTGAGATTTGTGAAACTGCTAAAAACAGCATCACTGGACAGTTCAACACCCTTAGAGGAGAATGCTAACAACTAATTCTGCCATATCATTATATCAATAGATGCCTGCACTGGCTAGCAACACATTGTATCCTGGGGAGAGAATGAGTTCAAAAATAAAAAAAATAAAGAATGGTCTCTAACCATTGCATATGCATTGCATCATTGGTTCATCGGTTCAACAGAGATAGCAAAAATTTTTGCTGTCATCTGTAAAGAACAATGAAATATCAATGTTAGTAAAGCAGTTCATCCTTTAGGCTGAAGAATCAGAATATATCATTCAGGGCCACAACTGAATCTCCAGGTGTGGAATGCACTGATGAGCTGAGCAAAAGCAAATCTGTTAGACCACAGAAGACCACAGTAGTGGATGACTGAAGAATACAATCATGAATACTGTTATCTTTATAGGTCAGAAATGACAGTGCTAAGAATAAATACCATACCCAACATGGCAGTATTAACTTGGAAGGCTGGCCTGTGCCTCACCATTGGAAGGCATTGTCAGTCTACCTCAGACACATGCACATAACTTCAACCACAGTAACGTGATTTGGCAGGAACTTGGACTAACATGAAAGCAGTCTGAGGACGGAAGGCAGGGTAGAAGCATCAGTTGGTGCAGGAGCACTGGCAGTGACCTGTATACATTCTGTGTCATCAGCTGAAGCAAAATGCCCAAGGAAAGGCACACTGGGCTGGCGGAAACAGCGCTTCTCTTCATTAAGCTGCAGGGCGGCGGATTTCAGGCAGTGTTAGACAGCTTCAAGGGCCCTATCATGGGCAGGCATGTCATGGTCATGGACTATGATGTCGTCCAAGTAGTTCTTCACTCCTGGCAGGTCAGTGAGGACGATGCTCATCATTTTCTGGAATGTAGCAGAAGCTGAAGTCAGTCTGTAGGGTACACAGCAAAAACAGAACAGCCTGTCATGGGTGATGAATGTTGGAGGTCATAGCTATTTTCATGCAAAAGTACTTGGTAGTAGGCGCTGGTCAGGTCAGTGGCACCTTTGAGAGTAGACACTAGTTCATCCATATGGGGCAATAGAAAGGCTTCCTCAGTGACTGCTTAATGAGGCTTGCAGAGATCAACGCACGTACGAATTTAGTATGACTTTTTCTGTGTGTCAACAATCGCTGACACCCATGCCAAAGCATCAGTGCATTCTATTATGCCAGCTGCTCGCAGACAATTCAGTTCCTACGACACTGTGTTTCTAACAGACAATGGCAGATGAAAGAGTTTTTTGGCATTCTGGTGTGATGCCATCATCGATTTTCACACAGTGCCCAAAGTTCTTTGCACAGAAAAAAGCAGAGGTAGGTGTAGCAGCACACTCCAGCACTGTGCTATGTTATTAGAGCCCTCCCCAACAGTGGGGTCCCATTGTCCTCAGTAAAGAAGGCACCCCGGGCTATGCAGTCATTTAACGACACATTCATGGACAAGCAGTCAAGGACAGGGGTGTGTGTTCTATAGTAAGTCACAAGCTTGACTTTGGGCTACGTCAACAGAATGTGGCCGAAATTGTGCATGTAGATATCTTGCTATGATGTAAGATGGTCCACTGTGCAGGTCTATGAGTTTAGAGCAGATATTTCTACAGTACATGTGATTTTACGGGTTGCAGCATGCTCTGTTTATAGCACTGTGACCATGCAAAAACTGTGACATTGTCTGCATGTTGCCATTGCTGCTGGGCAATTTTTTGCATTGGCTAAGTTTGTCTCTGATCCATGGTGGCAATATGTTTTTTTCTCTTCCTGTGGTGAACAGAAGCAGTGGTACTGGTAGCATTTGCCTGTTTCCCTCTCCCTTTTCATTTGAAAATATGTTGCACAGCCTGTGCTGGAACGGCATGTGTATCTGTAATGGCCTTGGCTTGATCTGCAGCAGATTCTATTAGAGTAGCCAAAGTCAAAGCTCTCTCAAGCGTAAGTTCAGGTTCTAACAACAGCCTCTCAAATATTCTTGGGATCCACATTTTCTATAAGCTGATCATGAATCATTTAATCTGTATGTTCCCCCAAAATCCCAAGTTGCAATAATTTTGTGAAGGGCTGCCACATACTGCAGAACTGTGTCATGATGCACTTGTAATAATTTACACAAAGCATGATGTTCTGCTTCTGTATTATCCTTTGGAGTAAAGTACATCTTCAGTGCAGTCACAGATGTATCATGTTTAGCACCTGTGTTATTTAGTTAGCTACTTGTGATACAGTGAATAGAGGATTCTTTGTCCCTCCGTACTAAGGCATTGTAGCAGGACAGCTATTTTTCTGGTAATTGGCCAAATGTATCCATTCATGATGATGGTCTGGAAATAACATTTGAAGACTCAAAGCCACCTTTTAAATGGCATAGCATGCTCACAATGACATGGGAGAGAAAAAAAAAACACATAGACACATAGACAAACACATTCACGTCCGAACTCAAATCTAGGGGGAATAAAGCATCTCCAGTCCGCCTGACATGCATGTCTTTGGACTATGGAGAAGTATGTGGAGGAAACCTGCATGAACATGGCAGCACATGCGGCCTCCACAAAGAAAGGACCTTTGACCGCCTGGCCAGATATCGAACCCAAGATCTGTGACGTGATGGCACTACCCACTGCATCGCCCAAAACACTATCGAGCCACAAACAGAAGAAGATATGGGCAGTAACTAGTTACTTTTCCTCAGTTACATGGATTCAAGTCAAAATTTGATTCACTTGTACTTTTCTGAGTATTTTTAAATATGTAATATTTACACAGTATATCAGTGATACACGGTATGTCAGTGAGGAGAAAACAACTTTTTATTTAGTTACATTTAAATCTTTTGAGTTTAATTTAATTGTGTTTTGAGTTTAATTTCATTGTGTTAATTGTTTTTTCTTGTGTTATGGTGACAGAGAGGTGGCAGAGTGGAACACAGAAACAGATTTATTAAGCTGATCCACTGCAGTTCTATAAGACACTCAGTATTTTTAAACTGCTAATTGTGTTCTAATTTCTACTGCAGTTATCAGAAGGTAACTTTTTCTTTAGTCAGTATTTCACTAAAGTAATATTTTTACTTCAGAATCAGTTTAGGCTACAGGTGACAATTTGCTAAAAATGTAAATGTCTCATGAACAAATGAGACAAAGATTAAACTGTACTAAAACTGTGATTGGAAAATGGAAAGTCTGGAAAAAAAAGAAAACTCATTTGTATGAAGTCTGCGGTTTAGGAGAAACAACTTAACTGCTTTCATTTAAGCAAACACTTCAAATCTCTGCAGAGGAGGCTTCACCCTGTGGCAAGAAACTGACCCAAAACATATTACCACAGAAACTGCAGTGTCCTGAGGACCGCACTGAAGGTAAAAAAGGGAGTAGGATATAAAAATGGCTGATTACAGGCCTAGAAGAGCATCAGCAAAGATGATTTCCAGCCTCTGCTCATGTCTGTGAGTCACACAATTCAGCCATTGACTGCGAAGGATCTGAAACTGTACTAATCATGTCATGACAATTTGTCATAAAAGATTATGATAATTTACCCACTGAAACAGAGGAAATGTGTATTGAGCAATTCGCTCAATATAAGCATGAATAACCTCAAATCTAGCATTTTGTGATTGTTTCATTTTAAATGGCTTGTGCTGGAGCACAAAGCCAAATAGACGCTGTGTATTTTGGTTTACATTTGATTGTAAGTTGCACTACATTCTATTTAATTTTTTATATAGTGGCGGATATTATACACTGATCAGCCACAATATTAAAACCACTGACAGCTGTAGTGAATATCATCGATTGTCTTTTGAGGAATGGAATTTATTAGGAAGCGAACAGCCTGTTCTTAAAGTTAATGTGTTGGAAGCAGGAAAAATTGGCAAGCGTAAAGAGCTCAGTAAAAATGGTCTTAGGAAGGACAACCAGTGAACCTGCTACAGGGTCATGGGAGCTGAAGGCTCATCGAAGCACATGTGGAGCGAAGACTAGCCCGTCTGGTCTGAATTGCTGTGAAAATGAATGCTGGTGATGACAGAAAGGTGTCAGAGGACACAGTGCATCACTGCTTGCTGCAAATGAGGCTGGAAAGCTGCAGACCAGCTCAAGTTAGAGTTTAAGCAGCTTTCTCTGGGATCAATAAAGTTTTCTGATTCTGTTTCTGATCCTGATTCTGAGCTCCCCAAAGCACCTACAGTTAGCATGGGAGACTCAGAACTGGACCATGTCGCAGTGGAAGACCCTGAGGAAGAGGAGTAACAGATTGTCTTATAGGAGGAAGGCAAGCTGACAAAGGCAGTGTCATGCTCTGGACAATGTTCTGCTGGGGAAACTGGGTCCTGGCCTTCATATGGATTTAAGTTAGACATGTGCCACCGACCTAAACATTGTTACAGACCAAGTACACCCCTTAATGGCAACAGTAACCCTAAAAATGGCAGTGCCCATTATTCATGAAAAACATGAAAAAGAGTTCAAGGTGTTGACTTAACCTCCAAAATTCCCAGACGTCAATCGGAGTGATCAGGTCTGTGAAGGATGTGCTAGAACTAGTCCAAGCCATGGAGGCCCCACCTCACAGGATTGAAGGATCTACTGCCCACGTCTTAATGCCAAACACAAGATATGTTTTAGAAGCAAAAGGGGGGCAAATTTTTGATAATTTGATAAACTGATAATTTGATAAACTAAGTATTAAACTTAAATGAACTGATGTTTCTGATGTTGACTGACCCATAGAAACTTGCAAATGATAATAATTTAGCAATGACATGTGTATTTCCCCTTTTAAACTGCAGTCATATTATTAATTCCTTAAATCTTAAATCTTAAATGATCAGTAATTACATCATGCAACTGCTAAAAAAAAAACCCCCAAAAAAACATCTACTCTTTGTAGTCAAAGGTAAGAGAGTTAAGGAGTTAAGTTGTAAACATGTGCAATATCTCCCCCCACTACTCACACACACACATACACACACCCACGTACTCCAAAGGCCACTTTAGGAACAGAACTCTCACTCTGCACAGACTATTATGGGAGACTAAGCCAGAATGAACTGAATTCAGAGATATGACCTTGTGAAAGTGTAATGGTTGTTTTGGGAGAAATATCAAGAGAGTGGTACAGTCTAACACGCAGTTTATACAACAATAACTCAAAGAGAGAGGGAAAGAGAGAGAGTGGGAGGGGAATGAGGGAAAGGGGATGAAAAAAAGACAGAAAGAAAGAAAGAAAGAAAGAAAGAAAAAAGAAGAGAGAGAGAGCAGAGGTAAATGATTTGTGCTTACAGTTAACGGTTCACAGTCTTGTTCATGTGCTTGTTTAGTTCTGTTGAACACAGAGGCTGTTATACAACACAGAAAGCAAGAGCTAAAACTGGACTCATTTTAGACGAAACAAAAGTTTTAACATTCAGTACTGCAACTAATATAAGACTGACTAATATTGCAAAAAGTAATACTATTAAAAAAAGTTGTTTAAACTTCAAATACAAAGTAAACAGAATGTAAAACAGGGACCTTTGTTCTGTTAATTACTATTAGGCAATCCAGAAACTTTTTTAAATAAATAAAAGTAACCTTTTTTTTTTACAGTGTATTAATTAAAGTAGAAAAGAAAACTCATGAAAAATTGTATGTGTGTGTGTGCTTTCTATATAGCATGTGAAGTGCAGAATAGCCTTGTGAAGCACATGCTGACGTGCACTGTGTGTATGTAATGATACTGCAGTGCTTATAACCATTAGCATGCATGTGTGCCCCTTTTAAGCATATGAATGAGCCATCTGTGTTCATGGCCTCGGGTGAGAATGTGTGCAGTGCATGAAAACATATATTTGGAGTTTCTAGGAATTTCATGCCATTTTAGCACATACCTATGTAAATATTTTCCAGTGTGTGTGCGTGTGTGCGCGTGTGTGTTGGTGATTTTTGGTCATGAAAGAAGCTCAAGAAGGAATATAATTCCTTCATAGCAGATCTCCAGTGGCCGAACACTCTCGGCTTTGAACACTAATGCACTGTGTGTGCCTTATTTCTACATTCATTCTTTTTATTATAGTCTTTCACACTCTTTGTCCACTTCTCTCTTTCTCTCTCTCTCTCTCTGTCTCTCTCCCTTTCTCTTTCTTTCCCCCCTAGACTCTATTGATTTTCAGGTCTTTGAACTTCAAGCTCGGCATCATTTCTCTATATTCCCTGCTATGCTTACAAGGCTTCTCTCTCTCTCTCTCCTTCGCTCTCTCTCTTTTGATGGCATTGCAGAGAGAAGTTCTTTGGAGAATTCAGCATGTGAAAAAGAAAGAGTAGCGAGAGGGAAAACAGATGTGTAGATTGAACCCTCGATTGGGTTTAGTGTAGATTGGGTTCTAAATTAACGGCAACAATCCATAAATGGCCTTCCATAAACACTTTTCCAACCTTGTAATCTTGTGTGGTGCATGTTTCAGATTGCTATATTCTTTTATTATAGCAATGAAAATAACATATGGCAAATATGCAGTTCTGCCACGAGCTTTTTCCTGGATTGTTCAGGGCTAAAATGCTTGATTTTGCTGCAGCTTTCCTTGAAAATTGCACTTTATTTGTTCTGAGCTTGATATTTTTCATCAGCTTGTTTTGAATGTAGTCTAGTTAGTACCTGATAAAAAGAAATTTGTGTGAATTTATGATCACAGATTCTGGAGGGTTGGATAATGGCTTTTGGCATTAGTTAAGAACAAACTTGAACTGATTCAGTTCCAGCATTTGCTTAAAGCTACTTCATGGTGTAGAAACTTAACATTGACTGATGAAAACATACCAGTTTTTTCTTACTTCAAAGAAGCTGTCTCACCACCCATGCCAATGTTAGAGTGTTTGCAACACCGTAATTATTTAAACAGAATAATATGGACTCCTTAATGAAAAAGAGGTGAAGAGGATACAAGGGCTCTCGTATGATTATGGAAAAAAAACAGCTCTGTGGCCATATACACCAAACTAATTCATTTCAAATGATTTCCTATCAAGTGACTGTAACAATGTAAAACTGTTTGCTCTTATAATTTAAAATGATCTAAAAAAGCACATCTTTTTAATATAAATAACACCAAAGACCCTCCCTAGGGGAGACAGCAGTCAGTGGTCTGAATGATTAATGACATGCCCTGAGGATATCTTTGCAATGTAACTATAAGCAGCACTGAACGACTGTAGTTAGTTACCATCAGTATTTCAGTGTGTTGAACTAGTGAGAATTAATAAGGATTTCTTCAAACTAACTCTTTTTCTGAACTTCTTTGATCTAATTAAGGCATTCTGCTTTTCCCAGTGCCAAACAGTACATGACATGTTAATGTCAGAGAACCTCAGATAACACTCTATGATGTGTATATAAAATGCAGTCATTCTGACCGACTGCAGTGCACTACAGGAAGCGTGGTGGGGGTGGGGGGGGTGGGGGGGGGGGGAATGGCTTCTGTTGTTTCACCGATGGGAGTTTGAATGATGGCAGGGTTGTGATAGAGGTAAATGAAAAGGACACAATAACAGCAGTAAACAGATTCAGTGCTTATAGAAATAATCATTACTTGCATCATTACATTGTGCATAATCTAAAGCCTCTTTACCAGTTCTTTTTTTGTCCTCATTAGCTGTCATTTATGAGGGATGGGAACAGTGCCCCTGATACAGGTGAGCCACATCAGCATGGCATAGAACATCCGTTGTGATCTTTACGAAAGACACACAATTAAGATACTCTGAATTCCCAAAGGTGCAATTTGAGTCATTAACCAGTGTATGTATGATATTTAAAATGAATAATTTCCCCTGAGCCAAGACCCAGACCATTAGCTTTAACTTTACTACAAAGAAATTTCCCATACAATTTCTTAATTAGAATCAGATTTCAGTTCTTAAGTTGATATTACACCAAAGCAGTATATGCTGCAAGAATAAACTGCTCGTTATTTGTAAAAGCTTGTTCTAGGACACCATAAAAAAAAAAAAAACTTTCCAGAGCATTTATTCTTTACACTGATGGTTAAATTAATATGACCAGCAGATTGTTCTGTTAATAAATTAAATAACCTTTAGACAGATGAAACGTAAAAATAACTATCAACTATCAAATAGCTATCAACTGTTTGAAATTGGTTTTGATACAGTTATTTCCCTCATCAGAGCTTTTTACTACACTGCAATGCTGCCGCTACAGCTTCAGACGTTCTGTTTTTGTTATGGACCTAGATTGCTCAAAATTGCAAGAATACTGCATTTTGTACTGTATTTACCCAGAAACTGTAAGCATGGTGTGGATGGCAAGCGTCAAAAATAAACATGTCGCATTTTTGGTTAACTGTCAAAGCACAGCATTCATCTTAAATTAGGAATAGGCCCAAATACATGAGTCCAAACTGTGGCCTTGTATTCAAACCATGGTTGCATTCAAGCAACACATCTGCAGCAAATATGAATTGCTCATCGCAGCTTACTGAGATGCACCAACACATCACTAAAGCATGTGATGACTGATACTAAAACATTTGATAACTGTCTGAGAGGATATAAACAAAGGGACAAAGAGGAGGTGGTTTTAGCTAAGACGTCCAATGCACCAAAGTACCTTTACGTGTGTCCAAGCACTCTGGTTCTACCTATTAAAAAAAAAAAAAAGATGCAGCAGGCTATTATCTCACTAATGTATGACTTTGCGGTTGCCATAGTGCTGCCACTTCTCACATACTTGCAAAGTGCTTTTCATGAACCTAATTGGAGAAGCGTTCCAATTTACGCCCAGCAGCCCAGCAGGGCAATGGGGAAGATTAAAAATATTTCTCGAGCGAAGATGATTTTCCTCCCCCAGAGTGTCCAGGGAGAGCGGAAGCAAGAGAGAGAGAGAGAGAGAGAGAGTGAGTAAGAGAGAGAGAGAAAGAGAGAGAGAGAAGATTTTTTTTTGCTTCTATTAGCCAGGTCTAAGAATGACAGTAAGCGTTTCTTTGGCTCCTGATGGTATTTGGTGCAGTAGTAACAGCACAACAGTATTAGTTGCAGGGGCTCAGCTCTAATCATGGTGAATTGGGCAACGTAATTTGGAGCAACACTGTTTAATATGTGCTCTTCATTACAATCCATTGTCATCTGCTGATAGATCTGGTGAATTAGGACCTTGTGATAGGGACAGTGTGTTTGTTCCTTTTCCACAGTCACTGATGAGCTATGCAGGCAGCTATGCAGATACACCATAAGACCTTCAGTGTCTCTCACACTGACTAAACATCAAGTGCCTCTCCTCTGCTCTTCAAATTCTTTCATGGGGAAATATGTGTTTGCATTCAAAGGAGAGCAAATAGGTCTGCACGCTTCAAAATCAGACACAGTGATGACATACGGCATCAGTGCCAGCTCTACTACTTTTGAACACCACTTTGAACTATATTTTCCTGGTCCTCTTTTTTGTCAGGCTCCGTCCTCTCTCTTGAGCAGCAGCAGCAGCAGCGAAAATGTGCAAGTTTTGTAATGATGTAGTTCATCCTCCTGGGACCATCTGACATCCACATTATTCAAATTCAAAAACGACATGACTACATTATTATCCGCATGCACACTTACACACACGCACACACGTTCACTGAGGGGCATATGTATGTACGTAAGAGGCTGCAGTGCAAAATAGCCTTTAATGTGGCTGCAGTGCGCTTTCTGAGCATGTCTGAAATTAATATTCATTTTACTAAGGCTGTAGTGAGGTGCAGATTTAACTTAAGTTAAAAGAAGTTACCAGACTGCCTTAAAGAAAACAAAATAATCAAAGAACATGGCACAGAGTGTTCTCTTAATGAGTTCAGTATTTTGAGCCTGGCAAGCCTGGACACTTACTGTTTATATACATGCTTACATGTTGTTTACATTCATACTCCTTCACACAGAGTATGTACATAACTGCATTTGCGATATCTCCGCCCAGTGACGTTTAGGAACCAAAAACACATGTCTGATCTGTTCAGTTAGGGTTTATATAATAGAGACATCATGCTTGTTATTGTTAGAGTCCTCAAGAATTGTAGTGTACCAATTATTTAGGAGCTGGACTGAAGGCCCGATGCCTGAGATTAACCAGCAACATATTTAGGAGCTGACAATTGAATCAATCAATCAAATTTTGATTTACAAGGGGTGTAACTACTTTTTAGAGCAGAAACACTACTTCAGGACTGCGTTGCCCTCCCTACTGCTTCTCCCCTAACTTGGAAGAACATGGAGCTGTGGAGAGTACTCGTCCATGTTATTCCATGTTCCTTTCAAGTTCCTTCCAAGTTTCTCCATAAGCATTTTATTCCCATGTTTAGTCTAGATTGGCCAAAAATGTTATGTGCATCAGCTTTAGCTTAGCACTGATATGCCATACTCTTTAAAAATGGCACCACACATTTATACCATGCAAAAAACATGTGAGTAACTTTTAAAACGTTACAAAAGGTTCTTTATCAATTTAAGGACTCTTCCAAGAAGCACTGCTCCATTACTGAGGCTGGGAAATACTGTTCTATAATAACACAGAACCCTTTCTGGCACCTTTATTCTTAAGAGGGCGCTAGCAGAAAGCAAATTATCATAAATGTATTCTTTTTTACATTTGTTTTGACATTTTTGTTCTGAGCTGAATGCCTAGCTCTAATATCAGTTTCCACTGATAACATGCACGCTCTTGGGGGGTTAGAACACAGGCTTTGTATGTCTGGCCCTCAGTAGACCACATTAGTTTTAAGCTGAAGCAGCTGATACCACTGAAAAGTCACATAACATGACATACTACACACAGGTTAGTCATAAAGAAGAAAGCATTCCATTAGCAGTTAAGATACTGTATGTTTGGCATGAGATAACATGTGATTTAAGATTTAATTAAGGATTTAGTTAACACTAACATGTTCTGGAAGCTGGATAAGAAAAGTCAGGAGTGATAAGGAGGGTTGGAATAGGGTTTGAAATACAAGGGGTGCATGAGATAAGGCCCATGATTTTGTGTTTGTCTCCATGCGAATCTCTTAACTGTTTTCTGCTGGACGTACTGATGGTGAGATGGATGGCTGAAGCCTATTTCCAGTAAACAAAATAATGTAACTTAGACAAAATGCAGCCTGTGCTGCTGCGGCATGAGGGAATCCCCCAGGTACTCGATGCAATCTTATCTGCATTATAGAACCAATGTCTTGGGATAAATTAATTCAGCCTCTTAAACGGTACTCCACTGAGTCAGCAACCTACTTATAGCCACTGATGAAATTGACAGATTGTTCTTCACCTAAATTGCAGGATTTTTTTTCAGTTCTGCTCTAAACATCACATTGCACATTGACATGGTGTCTAAAACTATGCGATACACTGCAGTGTATAATGTGTGCATATAATAAATATACAGGTATAAATGAAAGAGAATTTTGAAACGTACAATTTGTGTTTTAAAAGCTGAATTGCATTTGTGCCTGTCAATAAAGAAGGAAATCTGTGGTTGGTGTTTGCAACACTTTGCTTGTCTTGGTCATGCTGCTTGTCTAGCTAGGAAACATGCAGAGAGCTCATTATTCACAGGCCTGTTTGAACAGCTGGCCCTGCACACACCATAACAGCACACACTCATATTTATGTGCATTATGTCAGCCTGTTGCAGCTTTGCATCCTTCTGGCACCTACTCCTGGAGACACATGAGCAGACAGAAGGATGTATACATTACGTACTTGTGTGCATGCGCCCACACAGACACACACACACACACACACACACACACACACACACACACAAAGATGTAAAGTCTCACAGACACACACAAGGGGGTCTAATTACCTAAAATTAACTTCATTATCTCACCTCATTTCAGCTTTGTCGTCCTTGGCCCTCGTTTGCCTTGTACTAGACACAGGTGCATTACCCACAAGCCCCTGGGACCAGCCTCTCATCTGACTGCTGTGACAACAGCTTGCTGGTCCAATGGGGAAACAGCTTGCAAATGACGAGGCCAAGTGCATTGTGGGATATTGCTTTGGCAGGGCTAGTTGGGAGGAATCTCCATTGAGACTCCAGTGAATGCCCAGAAGCTTCATAAGGAATGAAACTCAGAGCACCAAGTGATTTGGTAAGATTAAAAACATTAAATTAAGAACAATATAACAGATATTGCATGCTTTGCTACAACAAGGTGTTAATGGTTATAATGGTGCCCGAATAATCACAATATTATCTTCAAACCAAGTTCTGATGTTCTAAACTAAATTTGCCATATGATGCATGTATTAGCTGAAATCTGCTGATGTTTGTCACCAAAACAGATGATGCAAATAAAGTAGGCTGAGGACTGCTATTGAGAATTAGCAGTACTGTATATATTGTAGCTGTCTAAAGTATATACAGTATATATTTTATAAACCCATAAAAACACAAGAAGCTACATTTTCAATAACCGTAATGCCTGAAAAAACTGCCTTCATAGGATGAGTTGTTATGTCAACTGGGCAAAAATCACAACACATCTAAGAAAACTGTATGTCTTATGTTAGACTAAGATCTCCTTTATTCTCAGCTTAAAAGTCTTCAGTTTAAATAATCAGCAAGCTTTGGATCGGCTTCCATGATAGAGGATGAAAAGCAATTACACATATATGCAGCACCTATAATACCTGGGTTTTAAGATACTTTACAGTCAACAGACTACTGTTTCTATACAATGAGAAAGACTTTTGTAAGACTTTTGTTAATGTTTTTCAGAAGGCTTTTGCTTATGCAAGTGTTACAGCCAGAGTACAATCGAAGGGTGGAACAGAATAAACCTGCTTAAGTACCACTGCACGGGCTGCCAATGGAACTCTCCAATATTCTTTTATTTTTCATTCTTACTGCATGAGATTAAGAACTGACAGACTGTATTTGCAACTGAGTTTTAGAATTGTCAAGTGCTTGCTCAGTAAGCAGTCCAAGAGCTAATAACAATACAAGTGTCCTTTTGCTTTTATGTTCCAAAAATTTGGAACTCACCACCACTCAGAATGTATCAAGTACCCTGGTTTCAAAAGGATAAGAAGAAAATATTAGTTGCTGAGACACTGCTAGAGAAGTTAGCCAAAATTGTTCTCTCCTGGGTATTGGGCAATAAAATAAGGTAGCCTTTAATGCTACCTGGAATAAAGGCCTTTAAGTAAGTCATTAACATTGATTCAACAATAAAATATGGGCCTCATTAACACTGAATGTATTACCTTCTAATCACTTGATAACGTATGGATAACAAACAAAACAAACTAAATATTTCCCCAATTGATCCATCCAAGTTAGTGTCTGAGCAGAATAGACAGATAGAAGGACAGGAGATCAAGCGAGAGATGGACGGAGAGTGTCAGAATAAAAAAACAGCATCGATTCCCCTCGCTGCTCTCTAAGCTTGTGATTCACCCGGCTCATTTTGGCCCAATTAACAGCAGCTTAAAGAGAATACATGCTGGGCTCCTATCTGTCTGCCCTGGCCAGCCATAGCAAGGTTGGCATGGACTGGCATCAGTTGGAATGGACTGGTGTCGGCTGGCATGATTTGGTAAGGGCTGGCGTGGGTTGTAGAGACTGGCATAGCCTCAGATGGTTTGGCAAAGATTGGCACGGCTCATTCAGGGTTGGCATGATTGAGAAAGAACTGTGTGGCATGTGCCCCGTCTGTATATTTCCTGCCCCACATCAATGTTTAATTAGAGTATTGGTTTCCACTGAATGGTGTGACACACTAGGCAATACACAGACTGGGAGCATTACACTGAGGGAACAAAGCACTGAGGAGGTATAATATGTGTGTGTGTGGGGGGGGTTACGTTCCAAGAGCATCTGCGTATAGTGAAAAACCGCGATGTTGTGATCTAGTAAAAAAAATGCCTAAAAATGCCTCTTTTTATAGTGTAAACTAAAAATGCACCAAATATGCTCCCAAAACACTTTTATTTCATTTTAAACTCAGCTTAATACATTACTCTTAAAGAAAATGTAAAGGTAAACTCGTATTTGTACTATACAGTTTACATTGAACTCTCGCAGTTCTAGAATGTAAATACCGATGTTACCCTTGTATAGACTATACTGTAATTCATGCACGTGCATTTTCTTTGGTATAAGCAGGTAAATACAGTAATAAATTCATTTAATTTACTGTAATAAAAATATAGAACAAAACAAAAAACACGAGAACACCCGAGACGCTCCATGGGCGAAATCCTGGACTCTAGCTGCGTAAAAGGGCAGCAGCCAATCAGCAGCAAGGCAAAATAAATATCGTTCTCGGATTGGCTACTTTCAAACCTCCCGCCTCTGAGTGCAGCAGTATTTCACCATTCCAAGACGCGCTTTCTTTGTGTTTTCTGGACAACAGTGCCAAAATATGTATAGTTATGTTTCATATGGAAATGTAGCTGAATTTACGTTAATATTTATGTGATATATATACACACCCAACACCAAAAGTACTTGTCCTATGGTCCAAAACAATTATATTTACAATGTTTATAATCCAAAAAACTGGAAATATATTTGTTATGTGGTTCTGAGAGAAAACATTGAATCCAATTCAAACTCTGTGCCATTCAACATTTTGACTTGTGATTGTTGACTTTTACGATAAGTTTTTTATCATAGATTTACATTTCATGTGTAAAAGTCTGAGTGCCCTGTTCAAATTACATGCTTTGTTGACTTAAGTACATGTGCTCTGCAGACAAGCACTGTTTAGCACACTGAAACATACATAATGTGGCTTGTACAAATGTCATGGCTCATATTTTCATAATGCTAAACTGATCAATTAAATATGAAGATATGTTACATATTAATATAATAAATTATGTACTAATGTACCACATCCTAGATTGGTCCCTGCAGAGAATGTGTTATCAACAAAATGTCATTTGGGTGCTTAAACTTTTGTGTGTGACTGAAAATGCACCTTACTGTTTCATTATTTACAATCTTTTAACGATTGTCTTTTTTTGTCTTTCTTTCCATTTACTGCAGCAAGCTATAGCTTTCATTTAGTTGTTGGTGCACACACAAAAACGGTGCCATGGAGTTCTTAATGCCACAGTGTACACATACAAACACACACGCACACACACACACACACACACACACACACACACACACACACACACGCACAGAAAAAGAGCGAGAGCTCTAATGAGGCTGTTTGCATGGTGGTTGCTATTAGCCTCCTCTGTTTTTGTAGTAATAACACAAAAAATGAGGATAAAAACTGTGTGTAATATTAGCAAGTTCCAGTTATCACAGCATCATTAAGGGAGTATTAGTTAGCATAGAAAAACATGTCATTAGTGCGAGGGGAGAGGGAGGTGAGGGGAGACTGAGGGAGAGGGGAAAAAAGGAAGAGAGACTCCTAACGAGCAGAGGATGGACAGTTAGAAATAGGTAAACAGGCGTGTTGAGCCATGCAGAGAGAGAGATTGCACACAAACACTAATGCACACACACAAGCACAGTGGATGGGTCACTGACAGAAAAAGCAAAAGTAATTGGTCTGTTATCAGTGGGATGTTTGTGCATTGCTGCACAGAGAGATGGAAAAACAACACACACCCAATTCTACACACACACACACACACACATACACACACACCGAGAGACACAGGCACATCTCCTAGAACCTTGGTGGACTATTCAGCTCCTGCACATAAGCTGGTCAGTGTGAATCTCTAGTTTAGTCTGTCAATGTAAGTAACATTCTTTTTTTAGTAATTCACTTTTAGAATTTTTAATCCTTCTCCACATCTTCCTCCACAAGACCACCAGCGCACCCCCTTATAACTACTACGACAACTACTACTGGTGGGAAAAGTTTGCTACAGATCAGGTGGCTTTCACTGAAGGGACCATTACACGCATGCCATCATTATCACATACTGTTGCTAGGTGACCAATCATTCATTTCAAATACTGCATGGTTAGTTGGCCACATATGAATTATGAATGTTAAAGGATGTAAAGGAGCTATGGCTACTAACATTGTTAAATTTATCCTGTCCAGTGTCTGGTCCCGCATCACCTCAACAGAATATGACTGGATCATTACTTCTGTCAGTTATATGGCT
Organism: Hydrocynus forskahlii; assembly: GCA_037974365.1. Classification (NCBI taxonomy): domain Eukaryota; kingdom Metazoa; phylum Chordata; class Actinopteri; order Characiformes; family Alestidae; genus Hydrocynus; species Hydrocynus forskahlii. The sequence goes on along the minus strand of JBBPCX010000114.1, from coordinate 20,578,602 downwards.
TTCTCTCCTGCACTGAAGAATGGTCCAAAAGGTAGATATCGAAACAAATGTCATCAAATAACAATGTCATGTTCTACAGTTAGAATTATTGGATCAGGCAAGCCCAGCAGCCATGGCAAAATTACCATTTGCTATTAATTTTGTGAAAAATCAAAGTACACTAAACATTATGCACTAAGTTTGTATGCACCTGCCAGAGTTTCTTTTTAAATCAAGAATATTAATTGGGAGATTGCACTTCCTCAGTTCTGGATCACAACCCCCACTCCAACTCATCCCAAAGGTACTGGATGGAGTTTCATTACTCCAGTGTGTGTCTGAGTGTGTGTGTGTGTGTGTGTGTGTGGGTGTGTGTGTGAAGCAAGAACAAAAGAAATAAAGAACAAAGAAAAATGGACAAAGGATGACAAAGGAGGGGGAATAAAGAAATTAAACAGTGATATGGACAATAAAAGGCAACATGCAGCAATGAAAACAGGAACAAATGAGCACAGCAACGAAGCCAAAGAACAGAAGGCCAGCGTGGCTGCTTGTGCCCATAAGAATCACACCACTCCCCGCCAGCAAGATGATCCGACAATCTATAGAAAACCATCTCATTTCCCCTCTCTCTCTCTCTCTCTCTCTCTCTCTCTCCCTCTCTCTCTCTCTCTCTCTCTCTCTCTCTGCTCGTGGGGATCTGGTCAGTCTGTCCTCTCTTCTTTTGCACACCAACTGTCCCTGGCAAAATGGCTGCGGCAGCGCTGCATTAATGAGCGAGTGGTGTGGCATGCTACTGCTGCCAACCCGTTCCATTTGTTCTCGACGAAAAGTGTTTCAAAACCAAGGCTTTCGCGAAGCAAGTGTAAAGAGACGTGAGGATGATAAAAAAAAAACAAAGGACAAAGAATTTCTAATGGTGGGTGTATTTAGCCGGACTTAGCCAGGGACGGTGTTGCCTATCTGCAAGGTAGCTAGATATTTGCCATCCAAATTTACATTACTTACTGACTTCCAAGCATAGTTACGCTTTAGCTAGCTTCCTTTTTATTTTGTCCTTGGTCAGTTAGCTAGGCCGTATTATACACATACTGTACACCACACTATATAGTGCATGATTTCTGCAATAGGGAGTGACTTGAAATTCAGTTGTAGCTACATCTACTACATTAAAAAAACAAAAGAGTACCTTATTAAGGTTAAAGACTTCTTTACTTCTTTATGTAATGTGCTTCTTATGTAAAAAGTGAAGAATGATGCAACACAAGGGTAAAGGGTGACTGCGGTGCCAAAATTATGAAGAAAAATAACAATCAGAAAGAATTGAGTTATTTTTGGATAGTGATGTTATTTTCAAGGTTGTTGGTAATCCTCCTCTGTGCATTTAAATAGCATAAATGGAGAATCAGTATATTATTCTATATCATTTTTGTATAGGATGGATTATATGCTCCACTTGTCAAGGCTTTTCAGGGCAAAGTTTGCAAAGTTTGGTGGAAACTAAAAATGATGCTGTCTGCTCTATGAGAGAGTACACAACAAAACTACAGTGATGATCCCAGCTGCTCTGTTCATTACAGTTACAAGACAAGACTATGTTACTACGCTAATGTGATACAGGGTCTTTTGGCCTAGTCTTTATCCTTTTTTCTGCTCTATGACTCCCCTTTCTTTCCCTTCTCTCTCTCTCAAGCCTCAGTCATCTGTCGTTTCTCTCCTCTCTCAGCACGGCGTCATATTAGCTTCACCTGTCAGATTAGGCGACAGGTTCATGAATAACTGGACCCTCTCTCTCCAGGTTGTTAGGCTGAGACATTCGAAAGGAAATAAATCTCCATGGTGACACGCATCGATAAAGCTGACACTCAGGCATGCACACAGACACCTAGATACACAGAATCCCAAGGGTTACAGAGTGAATGTGTTGGATTGCAAATTCACCTCAGAAAGCTCAGGTACAAGCCTGCACTTCAAAAGGATACCAAAATCCATTCTCTCTACGTTTAATGGGGCTTTGTTGCCTTGATTGTTATTATTAATGGGGCCACATCCATTTTTACATTTTTATTTCGTTTAAGTAACCTATGACATTTGTGTGAGTATAAAAAGAGTCATAGCATCAATGGAGAGGAGTGTGAGAGAGCACAATTGTTCTCAATCTCTCTGGGTGAGCAGGATGTCCCTGCTTATTTTCCAATGTGGGCATCTGTTAACTGATGAAACGGAGCTGGCAGTTAATGTTCTCCTCCAAACATGTCGAGCTGTTCATGCATGTTGTATTAATAGCACCATGAATAGCTGCAGTACTTGTAGAAGAAGAATATGGTGGTCTTCATACTCATAGTATTAGTAATACAATGTAATTAGTAGAGTCTAAGCAAGCGGGTGGAATTGGATGCAACAAAATTGGGAAAAATGGCTTCAGAAAATATCCCTTAGAATTACTGTAAAGAGTCAGGTCATGTAATTGTTCCTTCCAGCCTAGCAAGTATTAAATAATCTCTGTTCTGATTGGCGTCCCTGCATAGATTCATGTTCCAAAAGCAGCCCAGGCTGAAACACTCTTTATGACTTCAGTGTTGATAATACACTGAAAAGGTCAATATATTTAAATGAATTCATACAAAACGGGCTGTTTTTGCAGATCAGGTCTATATATGTATTGTATAGACCAGGGGTGGGCAACTCCAGTCCTGCAGGGCCGGTGTCCAGCACAGTTAGATGGTAGTTCTCCTCAAACACAGTCACTAAACCTGACAATTAACTGGTGAGGTGAGCCAGGTGTTTCTGAGCAGGGAAATCACCAAAACGTGCTGGACCACGACCCTCCAGGTCCGGAGTTCGACACCCCTGGTATAGACCAAGGAGTGAACACACCGCATCAAATGAAGGGGCAAAGAGAAAGATACACCGACTGAGCTAATTGGAATTCAGTATTCAGTACAATAAAGTTACCATTTCTAATATATAACACGGACACACATGCACACATACGCACACACACACACACACACAAGCAGCTGACTCCTGATTTTTCATTCCTTGTGTCTTGATCAAAGTATTGTATTCCTCAGCTGTGCTTTTCCTTCCACATGACCTTTACCACTCAAAGTTATCTCGTTCACACACATGTGCACACAACATGAACAACCCCCTGAACACATACACAGACATTAACACATATCCTAATTCACAACTCATTGCCACCATCCCCCCACCCCCCCACTCCCCACTCCCACCCTCCCTGTCACACATGCATACACACACAAACACAAAGAATTTTACAATCGTGCAGTCATACAATATAGTGAAAGGATGTAGGTGAAAACTTTCTGTGCCACTGAATACCCCCAAAAACATGTCTGAGGCAGCCATTTCTGCACTCCAACCCAAGTCAAGTAAGTGTACATTGTCATTTCAACCATTTACAGAGTACATAAAGAAATTAAACAACTTTTCTCTAGGACCATGGAGCAAAAGAAAAAACAAAAAACAGAAACACCACAAGACTTCACAAGAGTTGGCACGACAGGAGTAAAGAGAGAGTGCAAAAAAAATTTATAGCACAAGACATACAGCGTACTCGACAGGAACTTTAACAGCACTAGTGTAAGTGAATACACACTGTACTCTAGCAGCAGGGGAGTTAAGTGTGCAAATATGCAAAGGAATGCATGTATTGAGGTAGACAGCAAAATTAGCATGTAGCAGCAACAGGATAAGCAAAACAAGTACAGTATATAAATAAATATATGGTAATTACAGTGGCAGTTGTGGAGAAAGTAATCTTTGTTTATGCCGGAACAGTTTAGTGTGTGTATGAGGTGTGCAATTCAGTTCAGTGTGTGTGATGAACAGTTTGTTATTCTGATTTCATCTGCTGTCATGGGGAAGAAACTGTTCCCAATTCTGGTAGCGAAGCCCGGATGCACCAAACCTTCTGCCAAATGGAAGGAGGGAAAAGAGGGTATGGGAAGGGTGTGCAGGGTCATCTGCAATGCTGGTGGTTTTTCAGATGTGCTGTGTGGTGTAAACGCTTGCAATCTCTCTGTAGAATGCCGTGAGAATCAGAGGATGGGGAAATGCATTCTCCTCAGTCTCCAGGGGAAGTACAGATGCTGTTGGGCTTTTTTGGCAATGGAGCTGGTGTTGAGGTTCCACCTGAGGAACTTGGTGCTTGGTACTGAGGACCTGGTAATGTTCAGCGGACAGTGGTCATGGTGTGCACATCCTTGACATATTTGCATTGTACTACCTCAATATATCTGCTGCTTTATTCCCTTTTTTCTCCTAAATGTTTGTTGTTGTTTCTTGTTTACACTGTCTTTGTTGTACATTTTGTCTTCAGGTCAGATGATGGCGCTGAATGCAGAACTGGAGTCTGAACAGCATTCTCACATAAGTATCTATTGTGTTCAGATGGGTGAGGACAAGGTGAAGGGTGGTGGTGATGACATCAACAGTTGGAAGGATATGTGTGCAGAACATTTTATGTGTGCAGAACATTTTATGTGTGCAGAACATTTTATGTGAAGGGGCCCTGTGTGTTTACTTCAACACCGTAGACATGTACATCAGTCGTTGCAATGCACATGTGTGCAGAACATTTTATGTGAAAGTCCACTACAACTACACTTTTGCAACAAATGTTGGATACCAGAGAGGCTTCCATTTGGCTTCTAGATATATAGCATTAAGAAAGTACATATTTTAAAGTTTAAAGTAAAGTATCATTGATGAGACTATGAATCTGAAAAAAAAACTATAAAAATGAAGAATAAAGTAATTAGACATAAAAAAGATAGGAACAAGCTATGAACAAATATCCTAAGGGTTGTTATATATCCCTCTGAGCGCTGCTGGATCAACTGGAAGCAGCAGTGTTCCATGCAGACACTGCCTAGATAAGACCATCCCTAAAAACAGCATAAAGGGGGCTTGTGAGGGAATCCACAGAGAAGTCATCAATCACTTTGAAGGAGCAACAGAGTTCAGGTGAAGGTGCATCAGTAAACGATATTAACAGCTCTGCATACAGCTGGTCTGTATGGGAGAGTGGCTTGAAAGAAATCATTTTGAAAAACACATCAAAGCATGTGTGGAGTTTGCCAGAAAGGGCCAGAGTGACAGAGATAAAAATTTCTGGTTTCTAGCCAAAATGTAAAATGCTGTATGTAGTTTAAACCTAACACTGACTATTCCATAATAAAAACAATCCCAGTTGTGATGTATGGATCTGCTTTACCTCAACTGAGTATCTTGTTAATACTGAAAAACGTATGGCTGGTACAAAATACAGGGAGATAGTGCAACACAACCTGCTTCAGTCTGTTACCAGGGAATGGTCCCAAGCACAAGGCCTAAGCAATACCGGAGAGACTGAACAACAAATAGCTGAATGTTCAAGAATGCCCAAGTCAAAGTACAAATCTCAACTCAATCAGGAATCTGTGGCACAAACTGTGGTCCACAAGCATCATCAAATCAACCTGGGCAAATCTGCCACGAAGACTGAAGGAAAATTGCTCCCAAATGGTGTACAAAGCTGAAAGAAAATGTAATTGCAGCAAGAGGTGGTTCTTCCAAGTACTAGTTTAAGAAGTCGAATACATACCCTTATTTTTACTCTTACTTTAGAAGCATATTGGCTTGCAATAAAAAATACTGTCGGGAACAACTTGGGTGAGAAAGGTTCTTATTTGAGAAGTGTTTTTTCATTAGAAGTACTGTACCATTCTGCTCAATTCTGATTGCTGTAATTGCTTACCATTTACCAGTATTTTATTCTACTATAGCACATACAAAAGCAGAAAATAAACAAATAAGACCACTTACATTTGGTATATGTTCTAGAGAGACATACCTTTCACTCATGTACATGTAGCACTAGGTGTGATGTAGTATTATGTGTGTCTAAACAGGGAATCAAACTCACTTCACTACACTTAGAAATTATGTAGCCTGAAGAAGAGTCAGAAGAAGAGTGCAACATCAAGCCTGTATAGTCATCTGAAACTGTTGCCCTTCAGAAAGTTTTTTGGATCGCCAGCCATGATAATACCCATGATAATAATTAAACAAAGTGGAGTTAGCTGGAAATGAACAAAAACAGTTGCAAACAACAGTATGAAATGTGTTATAGACTGACTGGAAGACAGCCACATTCAGAGCAATTAGGTAAATGCAAAAAAGCAGATTAATATTGTGTTTTTTCATGACTCACAAAACACAAAGGTTTACTACTTTCATCCAGTTTAGCTAACATACTTTGCTGGATTAAGAAATATTTTTGTGTTATTGGTAACTCACTGGATTGGGAATTTGATGAAACATAAGTTATGAAAATATTGGTTAGCATGTGATGTATGAGCAAGGTGACAGATTCACGCTCGGAGCCAGAATGATCCTACCTGGTGCTAATATCCACAGAAGAGTTAAATTTCAGTTTCCCTCACAGTCCTTCCATTTAAAATGCAGTCTGACTTACTAGATATGAGTGCTTGTGATGCTTTAATGTATAAATCATGTAGGTCTTCTTTTCCTCTCAGAACAGCTATATTGTCTGTATGTCAGATCAGTGATAGGTGATTCTGATACAGTTCAGTGACATTTCAATTATATCATAGTATAACAGTATCAGATGATGTTACCATTAATGATATTACCATTAATAAAGGCATGTTACCTGAGTACAGTTATTCCATATTCTGTGCTCTGTGCCTTATGAACATGGCTGTTTTCTTGCTTCTTTCCTTTTAAAATTCTCCTTCCTTTTAAAAGAAACTTTACTGATCAACCACAACATTAAAACCACTGAGAGGTGAAGTGCATAACATTATTTTGTTAAAATGGCACCTGTCAAAGGGTGGGGTAGATTGGGCAGCAAGTGAACAGTCTGTTCTGAAGTTGGAAGCAGAAAAAATGGGAAAGCGAAAGGAGCTTAGTGAGTGACTTCAACAATGGCCAGATTGTGATGGCTAGATGATCTCCAAACAAGTAGGTCTTGCGGGGTTTTGTACCTGCCAAAAGTGGTTAAAGGAAGGACAATCACTGAACTAGTGACAGGATCATGGATCATTTGGTCTGATCATTTGGTCATTTGGTCTGATCATAGCACTGAAAACATTAATGCTCGCTATGATGGTATGGTGTCTGAACAAACACAGCTTGCATCACAGCTTGCTGTAAATGGGACTGCATACCCCAGACTGGTCAGAGTGGTAATCCTGACTGAAACAGAGAACAATAGAAGAAGGTGGCCTGGTCTGATGAGTTATGTTTTACATCACGTGGATGCCCAGGTGCGTGTGTGTTGTTTACCTGGGGAAGAGATGCCCTCGGATGCAGAACTGGAAGAAGGCAAGTTGGTGGAGCCTCAGGTCAATGTTCTGACCTGAAAACTCTGGCATTCATGTGGATGTTATTTGACACAAAGAACCTACCTAAACAGTGTTGCAGATGAAGTAAAGCCCTTTGCAGAATATTGCAGCAATATTCCCTAATGGTAGTGCCTTCTTTCACCAGGATAATGCACCCTGCCACACTGCATACATTGTTCAGGAATGGTTGAATAAATGAGTTCAAGGTGTTGACTTGGCCTCCCCAGACCTCAATCCGTGGGATGTACTGGACAAAGCAGTCTGTTCCATGGAGGCCAAGTCAATACCTTAAACTCATTTATTCAACCATTCCTGAACAATGTATGCGGTATGGCAAGGTGCATTATCCTGGAGGTGGAGACCTTGCATCTCAGAGGACTTAAAAGATCGGCTGCTAATATTTCTAATCTCTAAAAAGTGACTGAATTTCTGTGAGAAAAACTGCAGCAAGGGGATAATAATAGGATCCAAATTAACGACTGTAAAAGATTAAGTTACCATTATTTTATTTGGGTAAAAACATAGCTTTACTGAACTCAGCCTTCTGACTGCGTGCAATCTGTGATTTTACTATTTGGAACTGAAAAACAGAAGGATTCTAAAACAGACACAGTTACATCTTTGGACACTGCTCATGAACAAATGTTCAAATTTTATGAGGAACTTGTGGAAGTTTCTTTTATAAGGTAATTAAAATAGCTAGAAAAGTACAGTGATACTAAAATTAACAACTGAATGTTTTACCAATTTCATTGTTAACTTGATTTCTGTTTTAATTTCCTCTGGTTGTCTAAGGAGTAGTAGCTAGGGTCAATGCGAGATCTTGATAAAGTTTTGTTCTGTTGTCCCATACACACTTCCTGAAGCACTAGTGCCAGTGGGCCTCTGGTGGTGGTACACCTCACGCAAGAAAACTCCGATCAACAACTACGACAGTAGTGATAGGACATGTTTGAGTGGGCTAAAGAGCTCCACTCAGTTAGGTAGAAATGTGATCAAATGCCCAGCAAAAAGGATCCTGACAATAAGCATCTTCTGTATCCCAGGGTGCAGAGCTACCCAAAATAAAGCACCCAGAGCTTGAGGGAGAGGTGGCTGATGACATTTTGGCTGTACCTTTGGCTAAAAATATTCAAGTGGTGGAAGACAGTTTTTCCTCCACCAAAGATGACATACCCTCCTCCACTCCAGCAGCTGTGGATCAATGCACTCAAGTAGCATTGCAGCAGCCCCTTGTCCCAGAGATCCCCATGGTTCCTCTTTTATTCCTCCTCTCTGCCAGCACACCTGTCTCAGATGCTTCTGCAGAACCTCAGTATCAAGAGAATATAGACTTGGGCCAGCCAGCTGAGACCAGCAACAGCATGGAGGAAATTCACTGCCTGGCCACAGGGATTATTACTGAAGTTATCTCAGTGGCCACCCAAGAGGTCATGGTGGTTAGCAGCTGCAAAGTCTTGGAGGCAGCTAAGAGCAGCACACCACATAGTGTGGAGGAGCCAGAGCTGTGAGGCAGCTTCAGTCAAGCAGAACCTAACCTGTCTGGAAGTTAGAACCATGATTCCTGCTCTAAATGTTTTGAAAATAATATTACTTGAAAGCTGAACTTCAGTTGCGATGATGCTTGGCTAATTAGGCTATGGGTTGGGCTAATGTACAGTGAAAGCTTTGGGTATGGTGAACTTGAAATGTACTTAATGATAAATGTGCAGTGAGTGATTTTATGTCAACACCTTTAGCATTTTAGAGTCTTGACTCAAGTCACGGATGTGTGTTTTTAAACATCAACTTTTTGATTCAGCTATGAACCATATGGTTCACAATAGATAGCTACTCCACCTTGGGGACAGGAGAGTGCCAGCAGAGTGTCAGCCAGACCAACCAATTGAGTTCTGAGTTGACTGTGTGCGAGACAAAGGTGCCAAAGGTGAACTTCCTCAGTACTGCCTCTAATATTTCACTGTCAGCACTAGACAACTGTATTAAGTTAAATGATACAACAGCATGACCAGGCCTGACACTGGTTTGTGGCATATGCTAAATGTAAACTTGCTCTCAAACACTCAGCAGCAGGTAGATGAAGCAATGACCTTGATCAGTAAGAAATGCAAAGACTTGGGCCTGATCAATCTGTACGACCCACAGGTCCTGGGTACTCTCTTCTCATAGGCAAACACTGAATTTTCAAAATTTTTGCATACTTAAACGATTCAGAGTGGTTTGGTGTGAAACGCTCCATTCTACAGCCTTGTTCACAGTGGTGGTGACAGGAACCAGATGTCTGGAAGTGTAATGTGTTTTAAAACTACCTCATTGAAAATTATTTGATGAAATGGTTATGTAAACAATTTCTGATGATAAAAAACATTGTTTTACAAAAGTTTTGAGACACGTTTTGGCATAAGAAGTATATGAAAGGTGCTGTGAGGCGAAATAGTCCTCATAATATCATTACTGTAAAGAAAGTGTCTTTACAATAAACCATTTCACAACAGACCAATCTGAATGACCCTGTTTACATCCCAATGATTTGTTTATGCAAAACTGTTGAAAAAAAAAATAGAATGAACATTCAGTATTGTATGCTGTAAATGTTTTCACTAACACCCCAGGCCTGGCAGAGGGGGCACCTGTTAAAGCATACAGGGGTTTCATCAAATGTGCTAGATGAGGGAAAATTCAAATGTGCAGACCCCAGGTCTAAGATTGGGAATTGGGGGTAAATTGCATAAACGTTGCACTTTGCAGCTCCTGCTTTCTAACCATGAGGCCACCCTCCTTATTAGGGTAAAAATTGTTTCATCTGGACACGTTTGTCCAGCATACTCCCACCCTGCACATCATGCCCTGAGCAGCCAGGACCAGCAGATGTCCCTGTGTTGTTCCCAGCCAGACACCTTGACTCCTGTTACCTCCTGTTAAAGGTGGGAATTCTTTCGTGGACCATGGAGGATACAACCGAGTAAGGACTTATATCCTTTGTTAGATTAGGTTGCCGCTCCTTCTGCCTCATATTCAGTATGAAATCGCTTTCAGGTCTAAATTCATGACGTTACTATTCCAATTAACAAGCAGTACTGGATTGCAAAGCTCTTCTTCTTGGTAGGAATTGTTTTCGTCATGTGACATTGATGGGATTCATTGTTTTGTCATCTATATCCACTAAATAATGAGCCCATCCAAATCTTCTGTAGGAGAGGGTCTGAAAGGAACTGAAGTCTGCCCTAGAAGAGATGATGCAAGGGGTTGTTGAACATGGTTGAAATCATGATGTCCCAGGTCATGATCTCTAAAAATGCTGGCCTTCTGTTAGCATAGTTCTGTTAGTGGAACATGGATGGAGATGAGATGAGTGCATTTGCAACTGTGACTATTTAAGAAATAGATGCGTACTTATGGAGCCTTTTTTAAGGTGCCCATTTTGTCTTCCATCAGGTTTCTGTGTTTGTAGCACAGATAAGTCTTTATTATTTTGAGGCTATAAAAGCAATATTTAACTTATAAAAGTAGAGGTTTTGGTTTAATTTCTTTTCTCTTCATATTTGTACCCAGTGCTCCTGAACCACACTTTGGCCAAGCACAGTTTTGCCGTCTGGGTTGACAGCTCCTAATCCCTCTGATCCAGCACCACCAAAACAAAACCATGGCAATAATCTAGAGTGCTTACATGTTGAGTTATAGTAAACTACTTAAAGCATCAAGTTGAAATATTATGAAACATCAGAGAAGACTGAAAAAACTTGCATGATGGTGAAAATCAGCAGCATGAGATGAGCTGGACTTGATACTTCACAAAATCACAACATGCTGTGGCTTGGGAGACAAGTCAGTGAAAATGTAGGGGGCATCCATCAGCACGGTTTATCAAATTCTAAATGACTGTGATAAATGAATTCCACAAATGTTGTATCAGAAATCATACATTACAGTAGGCTACTAGAGCATTTGCTGGTTGAGAGAAAGCTTTTAAAATCCTCGATGATAAACATAATTTTGTGTTTTTGTTGTTGCTTTGGCTCTGCACTGGAGCACATTGGATCTGAAATTAAATTAAACAAAATAAAACAATACCCATTCATTCATAGTGGGCGAACTGGGTGATAACTACAATAATTACAAACTTAAACAAAATAAAACAATACCCATTATAGTACGCGAACTGGGTGATAACTACAATAATTACAAACTTCTCTCATTTCTGGGGGCCAAAGTAATTGGACTGTTGGCTGCTCAGTTGTAGCTTGGCCTACAGTGTGGTGTTGCATCATGAATTTATGCAACGTGAGAGCCAGCAAAAAGGCTACATTCGATTTTAGGTGGGGCATTTGCATCTGGAGTCTGGTGCTGTTGTCTCTCAGCATGAAGAACAAATATCAAAGAAACAAGTTCTGTTTTTTCGGCATAGTTTGCACAACAAAACACTATTTGAAATAAACGATGAAGACCTTTTCCTTGCTGGATAAATCCCAAACACTGTAATGCACAACAGCCCAAAAAAATGTTAGCCTAATGGTTATAGAGACAAGCTACCGAGTGAATGTATATTAATAGGCCAACAACTGATTCCCATCTGAGCTGAAGTGCTACCCAGGTGTTGACTATAAAAAGGGGTCACTTCTGGAGGTATTTTATTCACAAGGGACCCAGCACTGTGTAAAATCACAAGAGGACATTAGAGGTAGTGTAGAACAAAACTGGCCAAATGATCCAGAGCAGGCAGACTAAGCATTTACTGTGTTTCCATCACTTCTTTTGTTTCTGTCTGGACCCAACAGCTCATGGTGAGTCAGGTTTGGACATCATTTCCAGAAGACCACCATATAGAGAAGCTTCATGGGGTTTATCCTGATTAAAAACACACCTGGGATGTTCCATAGCACGACTTCATAAACAAAATTGTTCACACAGAATGTCATCTTAACTCTGGACAGCTGATATGGCAGATAATGTCATATTATTTCATATTATATTCTGTGGTGGCACATCACATGATTTGGAGTGTGTTCGTGTTGGCCTTCACCCTCCCAGCTTGGCAGTGTTGCATGATAGGGAAACACAGCTAGTGGGTGGACATGGCCATGACTGAAATTGAGGAGAAAATTGGGTTAAAAAATCCATTAGATCTTTGATTGTCCTATTTGTCCTGTGCCTCATCCCCTCTTTGCTCTTTTTTTGTTTCAGTGTGTTTTGTCTGCCTGAGCCAATGCGTGATTTTATACACTTCAAAAGACAAAGATGTCAAAAAAAAACAATGTGATCACACTGGTGAAGTGTACTTTGCTCATTAGGACACTGAGTTTATTGGTATATTCAGTGTTAATACAAATAAGTTGTGTGTGTTCCCAGTGCGAACTGTGCTAGTGTGCTGAGTGCTGTGTGTGTGGTTTTACAAAAAGAGTGAATCAGAATTGTTAATTGTGTGGAATCAGTGAGAATGAGCTTGTAGTTAGGAAAGGAGCTGTGAATGGTTCTGGAGTTTTAGCACAGAGAACAGACAACTCTGTATATTCCTTTAGTCAAAGTGTGTATTCAAATGAGACAAAATACGACTGCGAAATATAAACACCCAATTAGACTCAACAACAGAAAGACTAGGTTACAGTTTGCTAAAATGGCCAAAAGTAATGCAGACAGATGAGATGAAATTTAACCTCTAAGTGATGTAAAAAATGAAAAGGAATAGCCTATGATCCATAAGGTCCTCATTTGTGAGACATGTTGGCACGAGCATGTATGACTTGCAGTGACTTGCTACTCTTTACTGAGGAGGCAGTTGCTGACGGTGTAGTTTAGGGAAACTCTTTAACTGCTCCAGCTGAGTCAAACTCAGCCAAGCAGAAGATGGTTCGGTTCACCGTGCACCTGAAACGGATCATTAAAACCATGTGTGGACTTTCTCATGGCCATAAAAGTGAAAAGTCCTTGAATGGCCAAGTAACTGGTTACATTAAAGGCCTGCAACGTTAATGCTAGGGAAGGTATTCAGTGTCTAATAGTGTTATGTACAGTCAGGGACTGCAAAGGATTTGCAACCAAGTACTAAATATGTACGCATTATATATTATAATTGTCCAATTACTTGTCTACTTATCCTCCCTACTGCAAATAGAGGGATCATCTATAAACAGGGCTGTGATTCTTATAAGTATCAGCCAAGATTAACCCAAGACCCCTGAATTACAGCTGACAGAGCTCGTTAACCTCATAGGGATTGTTTCCTTTCAAATCTAAAGGGCTGGAGCACAGCATAAGTACTGTGAATAAAATAATTAAAGGATATGATTGCATATAGCTAACACAGCTATAGCCACATTATATCACCTCATTCTCAGCCTATGTCTATATTGCCTTTCTCATATCGGAGTGTTTTTTATTTAAACACAATTTCACACAATATATTAAATGATATATTAAATAACTGTTTTTGAAGGTCATAAAAGTCATTGCAAATTTAACATGCAGTATTTACCCAAGAGCTATAAATACCACACTTTCATACTGCAAATATAGCAGCATGGCATTCAGAGATGTCAGATATGCAGGCTGTCAGAATCCAAGCACCCACCCCCCCCAGACCCCAGTACCGCACGCACTCCCTCTCCCCCTCTCTCTCACCCTCTGCCTGTTTGCTCTTCCTCTCCTCTGCTCACATCTTGCTATTGATAACTAATGCAGCACTCTCTGAGATGCCAGAGAGAGCTGAATGTATGAAAAATGGATTGCTATCCCTCCCTCCCTACCTATCTCTCCCCAGTGCTCTAGTGAGAGACAGCTCACTTGAACAGTTTCACCCTTTTTCAGGATCTGCATTTAAATCTTTTTTTAATGCACTGTCTAAAGAACACTACCGGTCAAAAGTTTTAGAACACCCCGGTGTTTCAAGCTTTTTTTTTTATTGAAATTCAAACAGTTCATGTCCAATGATTAGCAAGATATGTTACAAAGGACAGTGCTGCACTGCAAGAGGTTAAAAAAAGGGAAGGTTACCCAGAACTGGGACATAATTCTGTAGCGCCATGCAGGACCTCTGGTCTGTGCCTGGTTGGTCGGGTTCATCCTACAGCAAGATAGTGACCCAAAACATAAGTCCAAGCTCTGCCAGAACTACCT
>JBBPCX010000114.1:20527851-20555344 GCA_037974365.1 Hydrocynus forskahlii | reverse complement strand
TTGTTGTCAGCACATTCAACTATGTAAAGAACAAAGTATTTAATAAGAATATTTCATTCATTCAGATCTAGGATGTCCTATTTTTGTGTTCCCTTTATTTTTTTGAGCAGCGTACCTGCTGTACCTGAAATTGTGTTGTCACTGTCTAGCTGACTTTGCGCACATATTAGGACCTGTAGGTCTAAACAAATTTGTGGGGAAAAAATGAATGCTGTTTTTGATCAGCATTTTGTTTTCAGGCCCAGTGGGAAACAACGAGGGTCCGAAGCTGATGCATTCTGACATCCTCAAACCTCACTAGATCCTCTGAATTATAGCGTCATCAAGGAGCTAAAATATAACTTCTTCTACATGCGAGTGAATGCTGCGGTGCATCAAACTGGTATCATAAAACCAGCAATCTGCAGGATCTGTCAAATGTGGTGGTTAAATTACTCTGAGAGGAGATGTTGTCTTTGGGAAACTGTTGTAAATAATATTTAATAGGTACCACAGAGCTGAAGTGTAACAATAAACTTATGCACTGTTCCAGCTTAGACCTGGATTTACTAATGAGGACATCACAGAGACCAAAAGGCACAAAGCTTTAGGTTAAACCTGATATATTCAGAGACATGAACACAATAAACCTTCACTTTGGATGTCTGGGTAATTTGGAAGGCTAAGAACAATGTCCTTATTATTTCATTGTATACAGGGCATATGTAAATAGATGAGGTCACAATATTAATTTAAAATGCTTGCCATATAAACTGGATTCAGCAGATGGGCTGTATAGATTGGGACACTCAAGTAAAAGGTATACTAAATGTCCAGATGTTTGAAGATGTCTGCCCATCTCATATTTTTTCAGATAGCAGGTGCATTAATAGAGGGTTTGGCCCCTTAGGCTGCATTAACAGCCTCTACTCTTGGGAATTCTTTACACTATACATTGCCGTGAGGAGTTTGCTGAGATTGCATCAGAAAATTAGGGGGTCAAGAAATGATGATGGGTGATTAGCTCTGGATCACAAACACCACTCCAACTCATCCCGAGGAGCTCCATTACTCCAGAGAATGCAGTTCCCTAGGCCAGTGCTAGGGGATTTTACAGCCCTCTGATCAACACTTGGCAAGATGACTTTAGGCTCATGTGTTGCTGCTCCAGAACATCCCATTCTATTGGCACTGCCTGAGATTACAACAGCTGTGTGTTTACAACTGAACATCTGGGTCAGCAATGGGTGCACCAGTAGCTGAATTTCCTCATTTGAGCAGTGTCTGGGTACATTTGGATGTAACATGTTCAAGATACCTTTGTGAATCCATCTCAGATGGCTTTCCCTATTTAGGAAATAAGCGACAGACAGTAAAACTTCTCATTCCTTCTAGTACTCCAGTGAGACTGCCATTCACTTACACTGCTGGAATTAAGGGGTCTCTGCTAGAATGTGGAGCACTGAATCCCTTATCCAGTCCCTGTACTTCTGTCTCTTTCTCTCTGACTTTTATTTTCTCTGTTTTGTCTTTTCCTTGCTCTTCTTTTTGGTACCTTAGCGTCCTTCATTTTCTTCCTTGTCCCTTCCTGTAATCTGGGGCTCTGTTGCTACTTCTTCTCTGCCACATTATTCCCTTCTTTCACATTCAAACATCGCTGCTGCTTCGCCGAAGTAAAACCACAGGGACTCTTTCTAGCGACATAATTCTGTACAGATGCTTTTTATACCTGAATCTGAGAGAAGACAGCAGCAGACAAGACGGTTGCGGAGAACCCCAAATGCTTGTGAGTGTGTGTGTGTGTGTGTGTGTGTGTGTGTGCGTTCCCTGGTGTACACTTCACACAAAAGCTCATCTGCTGCTGAGGCCCACACAGATCTCAATCTACTGGTTCTCATTCGCTCGCTCCATCTTCCACGACACCTTTCACTTATTTGCTGTACAACACACACACATATGCACGCACAGGGGTAATAAATGCCAAAGCGAGTCCTGTCTGTCCTGTGTTCTCCTGTCACTTCTTCCCCCAGTGATGATTTGCACTTCTTTGCCGAACGCTTTTTCCTGCATCACACCTCACCATCTGACCTTTGCATTCCGTCTCGAGTGCGTCACTTCTCTCAGCACTCTCTCCCTCCTTATCTGTCCATCTCTTTCTCTTTCTCTCTCTCTCTCTCTCTCTCTCTCTCTCGAGCTCTGTAGCACACAAGACACTGCAGCCTAAAGAGCTCCACACCCTGAGCATGATTTATTAGTGCGGATATCAATAAAGGCGAATGTCAATAAATTAATTCAAACGTGAGTTTAAGTGATGATAGCTTGCACACCGAAGGTGATTTTTCAGACAGTGGAAATGCAGCATTATTTTATTATTTTCATGGATTTTTGCAAAACTTTCATAGGCAACTTGAACTCTGCTTGAACAGGGAGCTATGGAGCATGTGAAATGTTTCCGTGCCTCAGTACAACCACAGGGAAAAAGGTCAATACGTGAGACGTAAATTATTCACCCATTCGTTTTTAAAATACACAATGCACAAATTATGCAAATCCACAGCAGATACTAGGTTTCCCATAGTGCACCATCATCTTTCCTTTGAATGCTTTTTTTCCCATGAAATCAGAAAATACAACAACTATTTTCAGTACAGAGCTTGTAATGGGAGGACACTGATACACTCAAGCATTTAATAGCAAACTAACCACAGAACAGCCAGGACAATACCAACACTTATGTGAAGACTAACCACTAGCAGACTTATATGTAGCCTACCAATAGACTGCAAAATCACAGTCAGCAACTGTTATCACATAGTCTAGTTGAATTAAAATATACCAAGAACCAAAAACAGTGCAGCTAATAACTACTTATGCTGTCCAGCTCCCATGAACTGATGCAAAAACAGAAGCATCCATGTGGCCTGCCATGTCTCAGTTTAATTTACATGTATATGTGGTATTAAAATGAAATGACTAAATAATTGAATAAAACTGAATTATGTTTTTTTCCATGATGAGAGAGCCGGAGGAGAATGAGCAGGGAGCACAAGTGAGAAGAGAGGCAGAGCAGGGAGCCGACGTTTGCTGGTTAGAATATTCAGTCAAAAAAAGATTTCTGTTTTTCATGCAGACTGTTTTTCATGTGACTGGCAACCCCAGAGGTTGGGCTGTGTCACCCCCCCCCCCCAACTCCCAACCCCCCCACCACCCTCCACCTGTATTGTGTGTGCTCCACTACATCCAGTAGTCCGGAAATGCCCCTGAGCTCAGACAGCTATGGTTGTCTTTGGCAATGGCATGGCGACCAGGATGATGGATCACCAGTGTCCCAGCAACTAGAACTTTTTGTTACGGAAATCCAGGTCCTGCATGAGGCAGAGAAACTCGCCATTGTGATTTTTTTGCTTTTCCAGAATGGAAGCAGCCTTTTGTGAGGAGCAAAGGATGTATTTTTCTTGCTTGAAGGCATTCTGCGTGTTTGTATGTAGCACAAACAGCACACTGAAATTTCAAACACTTTGCTACTGTTCACACTGAGGGCAAACTGAATTTCTCCATATGATTTTTCAAATCTGAATTTTTGACTTAAGTGTTCAAATTCAAGTTGTTTTACATGAAAAAACAAAAAGCATTCTTACTTCCAATGTAGGCTGACAGAAAAACATCTCATCCTCGGTAGTTTTGAAAAATTTCTGTTGGTCTGTTCATCACTAAAATGTTTCAAGATTTAAAGGGCAGTTACTGTATTCAAATGATGCAGAAATATAAAACCCCTCCAAAATGGAGTCACATAGTTCTCTTTGCACAGCAATGATAACCACACTGGTTGCCATAGTAATGGCACAAGTATGAATACTCTGACCTTGGAGAGTCAACCAAAATATAGTGAATCCCTTAGATACTGATGTGTTCTGTTTCTGTCTGTCTGAAACCACTTTCTATGGGTTTGATGCAAAACATTTTTACCCCAAAAAATTTCACTTTCACCTGTTTAGCATCATGTTCGTTGTGTAATAGCCTTTAGCCTATTGGGTCATATTTGTGGCCTTATTAGCCACTGCAATATGTAAATTGCAGAAGACTTTGATATGTAAATGTGCCCAGTAACCACTTACACTATGTTTAAATGCACATTGATTCACTATTAGTACAATATTAGTCTTTCAAAAAACTGCTAATCTAAGCTTAATAATAATAATAATAATAATAATAATAATAATAATAATTAACGTCGATATAAAGACTGCTTAGATCACTCCACTGACTCTGATGTGGAGGTTTGTTTTAGGACTTCACAGCACTTTCTGTAGTTTATGTGATGGCAGCAAGCATGATGGACAAATGATGAAAGTGCTCTCTTGTCAGAACTAGACACCATTAGATCCTAAAGTGAAAGGCAAAAAAGAAAGGCTGATATTTTTAAATGGCATAAAGAGGGTGTTTTGAGTGGCAGTCAGGTCTGTATTGACTTGTATGTGAATGGGACCAGTTTAATATACTGACTAGTCAGTCTATTTGTGTTCGTGTAAACATGGCAACTGTTTATACTGGGTGCTGTCAACCTCTTGACTCGACAAGAGTGACCAGAGTGTTTCTGCATGTGTTTTCAATAATTAAAGTAATTCAACAAGAGTATGTTATTTTGGAGATTATCAGTAGTATGTTTTTAATTTATTCTAAAGTATATTGTGATATTAACGTGTAGCAAAGTAACAGCCCTGTTTTACCCTCAGAGAAAAAGCAAAAGAGAAAGTGACTTAGAGCCACTCTCCAGACACATACAGTGCTCTCTGAAAGAGACAGTAGCAGGTTTTGATTAGGTTGTGTTAGGATGTGTACTCAGGCTTTCAGTCTGAAATGTCACATTGGCCTTAAAGTGTGGCCTGTCAGCGTTCATATAAAAGCATTTTCACCCATTTTTCTGAAGACTAGGGAGGAAACTAAGAATAACCAAATGCTTCAAATGCACTGGATGCCACCTTTATCATGCAGCAACACATCTGCCCTGGCACCTAAAGAATTTTTCAGAGTCAGAGATGCAGGGAACCTTTAACTGGCCAAGTGACCTGCATTACATGGCCATATACTGTATACTAAGTAATATTCTAAACTCTCACATAAATACAGATGACTAACTGTTTAAAGAAATGCAAATACCTCACGCCAAAGTTAAGCGGTTACAGAAAACCACCGCTCCAGTGGCTGTAATACAGGCTAACCAGTCCATCTAAAACCTATTACAGTATATCAGAGTAACGTATGGATAGAAAACCTATGCATATTTGCCTAGGTTGCATAATTTGTGTGAACTTCAAAAGTCATCCTGTTCAGGGACAGATCAAGGCATTAGAGATTCAGTATAGCCATTGGATCCCTGCTCCCAAAATCATTGCAGACATCACACACATTACTGATTTTAAGGACTTTAGGCAACAATGCTGGTGGAATAGCAGCTGGAAAGAGCTGTCCTGTTCTACACATTTCACCTGCTGCTTTCTGCCACCGTAGCCTGCTGCTCTGCTACAGTAGAAAAAGACTTTATTTTGCATTTTTAATATGTGTTGAATTATGACTGCAGCGCGCTAACAATTTTACTTCAATTGATTCAGTGTAAAATTATCACAGACTTAGATTTTGGTATCAGATGAGCAAAGACAGTTTCTCTATAGTGGTATTGCTTAGTAACTTTTTGTGACTATGAAATTACTGTAGATTAACTTCTGGTTGCTGTAGCCTTTACTTAATGTCACAAGTCCTCCACTGATAACTGATTGTTTTGTTATGGTTTTTATCCACAAAAACATCACCGTTCAACCCAAAGGAATAAATATCTTTCTGAAGATCATGCGTAAATAATGAAAGATCACTGATTTCTGAATTCTCAACAACAACAATAATAATAATAACAGCAATAATAACAATAATAATAAGAAGAAGAATGTATATAATCTAATTGTGGGATTCTAAACCGTAAATATCATTCACTAAGACACAAAAGAATGATTTGTGTAACATTATTTAGATGAAAGTAGGAAAATATGAGGGTCATTTCTCTGGAGCCAAATTTCAAAAATAGGAGAAAATGGCTTAAAATTGCTCACACTAATTTTGAGCAGGGCTTAACCATGCATGGGAGAGGTGAAGTACATTACAAGGACAGCTTATTTGTTTCCTTATTTCTCTGGGAGCAAATTTA
This sequence comes from Hydrocynus forskahlii, assembly GCA_037974365.1. Taxonomy (NCBI): domain Eukaryota; kingdom Metazoa; phylum Chordata; class Actinopteri; order Characiformes; family Alestidae; genus Hydrocynus; species Hydrocynus forskahlii. Next base: position 20,549,169 of record JBBPCX010000114.1, on the reverse strand, counting down.
AGGCGGGTGTAATGAAGATGCTTTTTGGATATTCAGGGCTGAATTGGAGTAACTCTTGGTGACACTGGGCAGTGACCCAGGCCAATCATGGTACAAACTGTTACTTAGAAACTAAAGTGCTGGAGTGCAGAAATACAGCAGTAAATAGTTACTGACCAAACATATCTGAGACTCACTCAATACTGACTTGACTTTAATTTTGTGGTGTATATCCAGCTCTGCAAGTGTGAGTCTATTAAAATGGGAAGACTTATAAGAAGTAAGGATATATGAATGTCAGCATCAGTAAATATAGCTCCACATAACGAACACACACCTGAATTTTGCGTATGGCTTGTGTGACATTGGTTAGAAATGATCTCCTCGTCATTTCTTGTATAACAGGCTGCACCATTCCATCCATCACGTCTCTTCATCTTCTTTCCTTTTTCTCTCCTCCTCCTCCTCCTCCTCCTTCTTCCTCTGAGAGCAAGGAACACAACTTTTTAAAACAACTGACAAGTGCACGTCAAGGTCTGATTGAAAAAAAAAAAGACAAGAACTTTCTAGAACGGGGACAGAAAGAGAAACAAGAGCTGCTGTCAAAACAGGAGTGAAAAAAATTACACAGAGTTTGGAGTTTATGAATTTTTAGACAGTTCAGACACCACCAGAATAGCAATTCCTGCACTTGAGGAGGTAAATAAGAATGCTAGCAGTATGTTATGAACGCTTGTGAGTGTTCTTTGGGGAACGAGAGATACCACACCTGGACAGGAAAACAAGACAATTAAGCAGCGCAAACTTCCCTCATTTTCTTTCCCCACTTCTGCGATATGATTTCGTTTCCTCTTTCCCCTTTTAAGTACTTTTTTCCCTTCGTCCTCTCTGTCTCCGCAGCTCATGTCTTTCGTGTTCGCTTTCTGATTGCTGGCGCTACAGCTGTGCTATCAGCTCCAGTAAATGAGCACCTCGAAGCGGCTAATTACTCCCTCACTTGAAGTTTAACTGCCTGAATGCTAATAAAGCAGCCTAACACAAAGCTATATGGAGATGGAGTCATCCATAATGCAAATGCTATGCTAAAGGGAGACAGGCTCATCCTTACAGGGGAGTGTTTTTCCAACCTATTTTTTTTCCCCCTTCAGCTTACTCAGACGTGTTCACTACTCTTAAGTAGTTTAGGGTCTTGGAAAAAGGAATCCATGTTGCTAAAAAAAAAACAATTGATAAAGAAGTCTTGACTGAAGCTATGCAACGAACGGAGAAACATCATTTAGCATAAATCACGCTAACAATCTCACCAGCTGAACTGAGACCTAACTGCTGGATTGGTGGTCATAGGCTTGGTTTCAACCTCATTCATGTATCTTTGGACCACAAAAATGAATATTTTCGAGGTATATTCATCACACTGTGTATTAAGAATGATTTTCAGAAATAGAATCGCTGGAGGGGAAGTTAAATTATAAATGGAGATTTGAAGCTCCCAGCCGCAAGTTCAAGTCTCCAATCTAGATGGTAAGTTAATTCAGGCCTTGTCATATACAAAATAGGAATCCAAGAGTGTAGAATTAGAACTAATTTATTTATTGATTATTTTCATGAATAACCTTTGGGTTGTTTGTGGGAGACTTCTTTCTAATTGGAATTACTTTAAAAGGTCCATATCATAGAATCTTTTTCAATTTTATTGTTTTCCTAGATGTCAATTTGGTGTGTTTGACTGGGTTTCTGTAGCAAAGAACTGACATGATTCATTTTAACAAGACAACTTTCCAACCTTTTTTCTTCCTCACAACAGAACGGGTTACTATGCCTTTGTGATTAATATAGGTAAATGATATGTGTTCTGATTAGCTGTCCTGCATTCAAAAAGCAGTCTGGACTGAAACAAACCCTATAGCTTCAGTGTGAAAGGTCACATCTAAACTATTGCATTGTTTCCTGTATACCCTTAAAATACAATAAATTCAAAATAGACTCAGTTGGCAGCTCAATTTCCCTATATGAACTGCAACAGGGAGGCAACAGCCCCTTGTGAACTTCAGCAATGTTTACATACTACTTACAAAAGTTTTTTTTAAATAAAAAAATAGAAGAAAAGTTTATTGTCCATGTTTTAGGCCCTTTAAATCAATGTCTCTTAGTTCTGGTTCAGGAGTAATCTTGCATATTTTAGAGTTTCCTCTGCTCCCACACCTGATGCCACTATCACTACCATTAATTAACGGACCCTTCTGAGCTGAACAGGCTGTGTTAGGGCAGGGGAAAAACTGCACCATTCACTGCTGTAGTGTCCATTTTCTTTCTGCTACATTTTTAACCCTGTAGAAAAGAATGTTATTTCTGTGCAATGCTGATCTAGGATGAGTAGCACTGGCAGGTATGTACAAATCAGATACAGCACTGAACCCCTATTCCAAAATCTTGGCATGACTACATTTAAACATGTGCTTGTAACTTGTATCCACTTGAATATGACCATAAATCAGGGACTCCAACACACTTTCTTAACACACAGTGTCCACAGCTGGACATCCTTGATCAGGGCCACATTTTCCAAAAGCTACAGCACAAAGACCATCATCTAATGGTGGATCCAGAATCACCTTCATGCCTCTTCCATCTTCCTCAACAAAACATAAAAGGGCTATTTATTATTTCTGATTGCAGTCACACACAGACCACACAGGAGGGAAGCACTCCATCCCTACCTTTTCACAGCTGCAATCATTACTTGTGCAAAAGACAGGAAAATAATAGCACAATAAGAAACACTTGAAAATGTGACACGCTCAGCGTAACTGGCCATTAAACCCAGAACATCTGGGTTTTTATGTTCCATTTTATTTTTGAGATGTGGAAATGTATTTCTTGGAGCCAGAACTGAGGAAGGCAGAACAACCAGCATTATCTCAGATGTACAGGTTCCCTGAGTGCACTTTTAAGTCATCTTCTGATGAGTACTCTTCAAAATTGCAAGTTGAAATACAGAGATACAGCTTGACACACTGGGAAAGCACTCGAATGTTCGGTCAAACAGGTACCATGTCAAGCACCTATTACATTTCAGCATAACCAATAAAGCTTAAAGGCCCAGTGTTTCCCTACATTTACCAGATGCTTTTATCCAAAGCGACTTCCATTCCCTAACTACAGGGGGCAGTCTCCCTGGAGCAACTTGGGGTTAAGGGTCTTGCTCAGGAACCCAGTGGTGGTCTGCTGAAGGTAGGATTCAAACCTATGACCTCTTGGTCTAGAGGCAAATATCCTACCCACTAAGCCACCACCACCCCTACTTTCCACTTACTCAAAATTCAACAAGGTCTCCAATTATCTGCCTGTTTTTATTATAGCACAAATGGTGGTATTGAGTGAATAAAATTATCTTTAAAGATTTCAAATGTTATATTGCTTTTTTTCAACCACCTTCTTGAAAATACACCTTATCTGGAGTTGTCTTAGACGTCATAGATAACATTGACTTCATACTGCATCTTTATGAACTGTGAAATCGACTACTCCCTTCCACATCATCCAGTGTGTGTGTCCACATCAACAGCGTACAGTAGAGTTTAAAAGCTGTTTAGTGCTGTGAGAACCAGAAAGTTATAATGAGTCTCTCTGTGCTCAGTTCAAAATAACTAAATCTAACGAAAAAGATTTCTTTGTGGGTCTGTAATGTACTTCATCCCCTCTAGATGTCTGGTGCTGTTTGCCTCATCATCTCCACAACCTGTACACATGAAGAATGAGGCAAATGATTCTCCAGTAAGATCATGAACTGCCATCAGCCCATTTTTATATAGAAAACATCACTGTATAATAGCTGTAGTTCATGTGTTTTATTACTATGGGTATAATGCTAGCTTCCATTAGCACATATATGCATAAATCTAACAGTATGATTTGCTTTACATTGTATTTTGAGGTTTCTCTGTAAATCCTTCAGTTTATATTTAAACCTAAAGGCTAACTCTGAATATCACGACTCATACATGTAAATTTGGTTTTCTGTGATTCACCTGCTCCATATCTGAAACTAAACAGGGCTGTTTGGTTTGATGTAGAGTCTGTCAATCAAAAGGTAGTGATGAATATGCACTCTGCTGGGATTCACACCCACGCACCAAAATGAGAAAAAGAGAGAGAAAATGAAAAGCAAGGTTGCTGAAATGAATGAAATAGGTTGTTGAAATCTGACTGAAAATAAAAAAGCAACTGTGCTGGATCTTTAAATTTGGGCCTACGCTAAAGGGGATATATCTTACATTTTTCTTGTGTTTTATTTTTTCTCTGTGTTTTACTAAAAACTTTCAATGATTTATGCATCAGCATCCACCAGCTCCTCCTAGGGGATTCCAAGGCTTTCCCAAACCGGCTGAGAAATGTAATCCTCCCAGCATGTCCTGGGTCTGCCCCGTGGTATCCTTCCAGTAGATTGTGCCCAGAACATTCCCAGGGAGGCACTCAGGAGGCACCCTGACTAGATGTCTGAACCACCTCAACTGTCCTGACTGTCTCTTTACAAAGCGGAGGAGCATTGGCTCTACTCCGAGCCCCTCCCAGATGTCTGAGCACCTCACCCTATACTTAAAGTTGTACCCTGCCCCCTACACAGGAAACTCATTTTCACTGCGTGTATCCACAGTGTCAGTCTTTCAGTCTCTCCTCAGAGCTTGTGACCACATTTGAGGTTTGGAACAAAGACCACCTGGTTAATTGAGAACTTTTCTTTTTGGCTCTGCTCCCTTATCACCACAAGTGTCCTTTCCAATGACCACATGGCAACCACCACTGCTCTGATCTGCCTCTTGATCTCCTACTTAATTTTTTGCTCATTTGTAAACAAGAACCTGAGATACTCGAGCTCCTCTACTTGAGGCAGTATCTCACTCCCAACTTGCAGGGGACAAACCACAATTTTACAACACAGAACCATGACATGAACTGACTTGGAGGGGCTGATCCTCATCCCACCTGCAAAACACTCAGTGGCAAACCACCTCAATACATGCTGGAGGTTGCAGCTCGATATGTTAGTTAACAGAGTCACTTCATCAACAAAAATCAGACACAATCCTGAGGGTACCATGCTGGACACCCTCCTCGTCTTGACTGTGCCTTGAAATCCTGTCTATGAAAGTTTCAAACAGAATTATAGACATGCGGCAGTCCTGAGAGGGTCCAAGCCCCACTGGGAATGAGCTTGACTTAATGCTAAGAATATGGACACAGCTCTCACTGTGGTTACACAGGGACCAAATATCAGTGAACCTGGCACCCCATACTCCTACAACACGCCCCCACAATACCCCTTGACTACATTTCAGTGCTACAGCCTTATAATACTATAAACTTTTGGTCAACAGGTACTTAGTTTATAAAGCAATATTAATTTATTATTCTTTTGCTGTCTCTGTGTAGGGAAAAAACTATTGCTATTTGTCTGCTAAGAAATACTCAGTCCTTTTCTTACTTGCTGTATTCCACAAAGTCCCCAGAATAAGGTGCCAATTATGTAGAAATATAAACTGCCTGCCAAAGTTACCAAAATGAATGCTAAAAGCCAAAGTAATAGAAATGCTGTGAAAGTCAACATCATACACAGGCAGGTAATGGAAAAAGAGAACTATACATAAGTGAATGCAGCCGTTTGTTGGGAGTAAAATTTGGCTTCTGAAACTCAAATCACTTGTGGTCCATTTGTTGTAGCTTATAATGTAACATTTCAGAAATTCCTTAAACATACACAGAAGGCAATTTTAAGGGAGGATGAGGGGAGATGCTATCCCCCGTGTTTGCAAAATCACCAAAGTGCATCCCCATTGTTCACCTGAACTGTTGATTTGATTTAGGGACTTTTCAGACCACTTTGGGAGCTTTTTTAGGCAAATATAGTGGCTTTTTGGACAAACCTTTGCTACTTTTGATTGAAAGTACCCCCTGTGAACAATTCAAACCTCCATCTCACATCTGAACAAATCAATTCATCTGAACAAAATAAACCCTCAACAAATTTAAACCTCTCTGCCTCTGAAAGAGGAGGGTGCACCCACTGGTCCATCCCCCCTGTTAAAAAACAACAAATCACCCACTGAACATACAAACAATATCACTGGTCTTAAATAAGCATTTCCAGTCCTTGTACACCAGCATTCACTTTCCACTAAGAGGCTTTTTTGGTTGCCTGCTCTTTTCTTTCTGTCTTTTGCTTTCTCTGTTTGTGTATGTGTGTGTGTGTGTGTGTGTGTGTGTGCACAGCTGATGGCTGGTTTGCTTCTACCTACTCAGTCAAAGTCACCACCTCTTCCTGCCATCACTGCCTCTGTGTATCGCTGCTCTTCACTGGAGAATTCAAGTTCATCTATTAAATATGACATTGTGCCAAATGCCAAACTCTTCCCTTTCATAACTTTGAAACACTACTTTTGCTCTGAATATGCAGTGATACATTTTTCTCGCCTACTGACCATACATCTACCGACAGGTAATTTCTTTCCTGTCAGGTTTGTCCGGGTTGCCAGAGATGGCCTTATCGCGCCTTGCAGAGTAGTTAGTTTGCAGCAGCGCACAGTAGGCCAGGTGTTGCCTGAGTAAATGTGGGCTTTGCCAACAGTTGAGGGGCTGGAGGCTAAAAGGAGTTATACAAATTCTTGTAAACTCATCTAATTTGTTCAAGTGTCTGTGCTTGATCTCACTGAGGCAACTCAGAGGCACCCACAGCAGACATGGAGCACAAGTGGTTATGGGAGGTAGAGAAATGTTGTGCATTGCCAAAGACCAAAAAATCACCTCAAAACCTTCACTTGGATTGGCATCCAATGTGTAGAAAAGAGGTAAAAATGAAAACACCACACTTAAATATCAAACTGATACGTTGATAATAAAAAAAAAACTCCCACCACTCACAAATCTTGTGGAGGATAATAGAGCGTGTGATAGGTAATTTGGTGATTTTCTCTGATGGCCAATCCATTGTTCTGGCCTCACTTAAGACTCTTCTGCCCTCACTAGAGTTATGAGGTTATTATATGATGATAATAAATCATGTTTGTGTTACATTTGCTCTCTTTTAGGTTGTCTGCTTCTCAACCCTAATTCTCACATACAAATTGAAGATAATGCAACGCCACTTATGACATTTGCGAAGGTTTATGGACCAAAACCACTTCATTCTTACATGACCATTTTCCATGACTATTAGACCTAGGCTTTAGGCTGGGCCATAAATGTCAAAACTAAGTCAGGAGAAAAAAATGTGCTGGTGCTAATGCTCATTTCTGCTAGCACCCCAGCGTGATTTCTAATAGAATGTAAGTGCTATGTTAATGCTGGCGCACAGCATATGGCCATTCTAGATTAAACAGGCACATTGGGATGTTGTAAAATATTGATACAACAGACATACATTTTCACTTGTATGTTGCAGTTTACAGCACAGGGCCCTGGAATAAAGAAACTGCTGTTTTCCTTTTCTAATACCTGGCTAAAGTCTGTTTAAAATATCACTGATATTCACAGTAACATATTCAGACGGCCCAGAATGATATTTTTTCTCATAGAATTGGTCCCACCCATAGAAAATCAAAATCAAGTTGAATCCACTGTCACTTCCTAATGAGATTTGCAGTTAAACTAAAGGAGAGCTGATTTTACTGTATCTACCTAGATATTACAAAAAAATCCTGGTTTTGCATTGGGTGTTTCCAACCAAAATGTACAAATAAACCTTGTCAAATTTAAATATAACAAGACAGGCATTGTGATTCTATTCAATAAAAATGAACAACAAATTACAGCTCAGAATTTGTAATTTCCTGAAATCATTGGGCCTCCTTTAAAGACCAAGAACGTCCTGTAGGTTTCCCACTGTCTTTTTCCAACCTCTTTTTAACCCCTACAATTAAACAGGCTGTTTTTGTTACCACATCTTTGAGACTAATTCATGTGAACGGCTTCTGTTCTTACTGGCTGCTCTGTGTTGGGCTATTCATTTCCATAAATGGACTAGAAGGACTGTAAAGTTAATGGTATGTTTTGAAACAGTGTTCACATAATAATTACATCAAATCATTATAATTACATCAAATCATAATATTTGAAAAAAGAAAGCAAGGAACATTTGGTATTCCATGATGTAGGCTCTTTGAAGGCGTGCGTATTTATCCTTTAACATCACTAAATGACTCTCATGCAGTGAGTGAAGAAAGGATCCATCCACTAAAGCCAGCTCTACCAAACATGCAGACAAACTATTGTAAATAAAAGCAGGCTTGCTATAGGAAATAATGAGGCTAAATGGCACTGATGAACCATAGACATGATCATGTAAGTATCACATGGCCATGATGGTTTTAACAGTGTGTGATAAATGCTGTTTACCTGTAATACTGATGAATAGTCCTCTCTGCAGAGAAACACTTTGTCTCAAATGGACGTGGGCATCCTAGAGAGGCCCATTCTCACCACACTGAAGGGGTCAGAGATGTAGGAGGTGGGATAATAGAGCATGTGATGGAGCTATAGATCATTATATACACTACGGTCATCTCCGCTGAAGCTCCCATTGGACACTGTGCTGTTAGATATAGTTGAAAGGAGTTTGGAGGTGTTGAGCAGATTATGCGGAACGGGTAACAGGCTAGGTCAGAGAAGGTCAGTTTAGATTCAGTAATTTGATCACCCTCGCTTTCACTTGCTCCCTGATGGCCAATCTATTGTCCTGGCCTCACTTAAGATGCTTCTGCACATTTTTCCTCTCGACACAGGGCTGTTAGTAAATCCCTATTTAGCACAGGTATCAGTTTGGTTCGAGAACTACCGGAGACAGCACATGGGGGGGATGTAATCATATTTGTCAGTCGGGGAGGGGAGTGCGGTTGGATTTGTCAGTGGTTGAGGGGGAGTTTGATTTCTTTTCATACCTTACCACTCTTGATCGACTTTAACATTCCATGAACTTCTGAACCTGAAGAAGCAGTAGTTTTATAGTACTGTGCAAAAGACACCTGCGAAAATAATATTTAAAAACTGTTTAAATTAGTGTTTAAATTACTTTTTTTCATGTTAATGCTACTAAATATACTAAATGAAACTAAAATGTAAATATACAAATAACATTATACAGTAAACAGTGATTGTATGTACAGTATATCAGTGCGTTCCTTGTGGAAGACCAGCATTAACTGTAGTTCCCATTAGGAATCTGGTTTGACTCATTCCGTCCTTCATTAAATTAAATGTGGAGTGGCTGATGGAGTTTCACAAATCTGGAACCAAACCTGAGTTCTCCTCAGCAGTTTACAGAATATCAGCGACTTTTTTTTGTATGTTTATTTGCATTCATTTTAATGTTAACTTTGTTAGCAGAAAGACACTTCATCACATGCTGAGAAAAGCGGCTAAGAGTTTTGCAGAGTACTTTACGTCTACATTTATGGTGAGCTGGAAATGCTTCTCAAGCTCCTTTATTAACAAAGTTTATCTCGGCAAAGAGTCCTCTAAATAAAGTTTATTTTTTAATAAACAGAATAAATACAGCATCATGCTATATTAACCTGACCATTGAAAAAATAGGTTCAGGAAATGTACTTTGCTTTGTCAAAGCAACGGCAAAGTGTTGTGGAGTGTAGGTTTGTGAACATGAACATGGGAAATGGCACATTGGAGAGGTGATGGGTGGTCACGCAGGGGGCCAACCAGGCCAGCGAGCTGAGGGCTCTTGTGCCTGTGGTGCTGGCCATCAAATGGGCTTTGCTGCCAGTGCCACAGCCATTGAGCTCCTGATCAGCCACACATGCAAAGTCAGGCTAATCAGCGCTCTCCTCCTCAATCTCATGTTGGCTGACGAGTGCTCTTCGTCTCCACCATGCCATTCAAGGCTGCCACTCGTTTGCGTGCCGGCTAGACGCTGGGCTTGCTTGCTACTACTCATCATATTTGTTGATAGGAGAGGGGTTTGCCAATCTTTCCAGTAGTAGTGGGGAATAAATGGACATGTCCCCAGTGTCCCCACACCCACATACTGCTGAAGGTTAAACAAACAAACTATGACAAACTGCATTAAAACGGTTTCTAAATGTTATTCTAAATATTAGTTTAATATTCATACATCATCAGGTTTTTTCACTGATGCAATTTTTACCGGAACAAAAATGGGCTTTGATTAAAAACTCAGAAGAGAAAGAAAAATGGATCAGAAGGTCATGAATTTTTCAAAGAGATGCTGCTAAAAAAGTAAATCACTGACTCACTAAAATTCTGCCCCAGTGCCCGTGTGGAGGAGCTGGACGCTCTGTTTCACCAGCTAAGAGCTTAAAAAAAGCATGAACAAAATACATCTATGAGCTCCTATGTGAAACTAAAGAGAGCCTGACTTTTTTTTTTTTTACATGTGCATAGAATTTATTCATGTATTTATTTAGTTATTTATCCATCCATCCAGTAAAACTCAGTTGGCCTTTGCCCCCCCCTCTGGTACATAAGGAAACTTTCGTAGGATTCACTGAATGTTACTGTAAAATACCTGTGGCTTTAAATTCGGAACATATCAGTATAACACTTAGGTATTTAATAATATATTCTCCATATGCATTGATTTTTCCAAAAAAAATTTCACCGTGGCCTTAGGCCTTAGAGTATTATTTTATACATTTAAAAAGTAGTACTTTTCTCTCTGTGCTACAACAATTACTACTACTGTTATTCTTAAGTTTTATTGTTTTTATTCAACCTGTTCTTTGGTGCCACTTCTCCTCTGAGCCCTTTGAGATATGGGCACTGTTCTAAGTCTGATACATGTGTCATGTCTTGCACATGTAAACTTTTCAATCAGATGATCAGGGGCCAAGTATTGACCATATAAAGTTCAGAATTATGTGAGTGATAAAAAAGTAGCCATGGTGCAAGCTAAAGAGATGGCAGGCTCATAAACAGCCTTTAAGACACTAAAGCACAGGTCGGTTATGAAATGAACGATGTGTGTCATTGTTGTTCTGGTTTATAAAAATTAATCAGCCCATGAGCGCTTGTTTCCAGCCTTGATGCAGCTCTTAGCGAGCCAGCAAGCTGCTAGCCAACTCAGTTGGCTGGTTTCAAAACAAAACATGACACTTATGGCTCAGTGGTAACAGGTTCAAATCCTGCTCCAGGCCGAATAACTTATTTTAGCCACAAAACAAATGTTTGGGTGCCTCTTTCTCTGTGCAAAAATGTGAGTATACTGTCTAAAAATAGCTCATTTAATTTGTCCTTGAAAATGAATGCTAAAAGAGAGGGCAAGAGACATAGAGCAAGTAACTCAAAGGTAACTTCTCTCATCAATACAGCTTGTGCTTTCAAATCTAGCCAAAGGTCCAAAGTCTGGGTACAATCACCCGTTGATCCAGGTCTTGGTTACTGGCCTATTGGTCCAAAGTTAGGTTCCACAACTTCTGATGGACAGAATGGAGTGGAGCTGTTGCATGCAATCACACTTTGCACCTGCAGAAACACATTCTAGGCTTGTGAGAGTTGAGGCATGCAGTTTGTAAAGTGACCATTTATCATACATGAACCTACCACGGCACAAAAATTATTTCACTGTATTTAACCCATTCGCCAAGTGAAGCAGCGGGCAGCCAGGAACACAATGCCTGGGGAGGGTACCTTGCTCAAGAGAACCTCAGTGGTGCCACTGGCAGTCTTGGGGTTTAAACCCATGACATTTTCATCACAGGACCAATTCCCTAACCACTAGGCCACTGGCTAACCACCGGTTAGCACTGTGTTTATCAGTGAATATAAACTTTGTTGTATTAATTGTAGCTATCATTAGCCTTAGAGCAGTAGTTTAAAACTAAAAAAGCAAACTTTGACTACATTTGGGTTAAGGGACCATTTGTGTAAATATGAGCTGCAGAACTATCACTTTAATAGCAATTATTTGTGCGAGTTATCTGCTTCTCAGCACTGGCTCTCAGTTACACGGAGCACATAAGAATGAATTTTAATTCCACTCAACAACAGATTAAGGACAGCTTCCCCATCTGTAAATTCTGCAGAGCTGTTCTCAATGTGTTGTGATGCTGTCATTGAAGGATAGACCTGATAGGTTCTGGTGAATGATACAAAATACCTCCTAAAGCTTTAATTCGCATGTCATGTCAAGCCATAAATGATTTATGGGTAGTTTGTGTAGTTTTCTCCGAACTGATTTTGAAACTAGGTCATTGAAAAGATTCTGACTTCAGCTAAAGCCCTACCGCCAGTCTCTCCGAGTTCTATTATTGATTGCGGCACTTTTTTTTTTTACCTTAATATCATTCCGTGTGTCTGAAAAGTCTCTCTCATCACTCTAAAGTTGGAGAAATTGAACCAGGAAGATGTAAAAGATTCATGGACATTTTTGTTTTACAATTCTTTTTGACTAAACCCCACATTGGCCTGGGATCATTAATAGTGCTTGATAAACTGTGATAAACAAGACGGCAGAAACGGAGATGAGAGGATAGTTTTAGGCCAGAGACCGCCCACTGAGGTTCATAGTGAGCTTCAATCTGACACCTTTTAATGTCTTGTTTGTGCTTGTGTGTGTGTGTGAGAGAAAGAGAGAGAGAGAGAGAGAGAGAGTGAGTGAGATAGAGAGCGAGAGAGAGAAATGTGATCTGTGAATGCCTCAGATACATTATTTACACAATTTGCAACCAATTTGACAGAAACGCAAAATGCAATCTCAAAGTTTCCCTCTGTGCAAAATTGATTAAATACCATTAGACGCTCTCTGTGTGTGTGAGAGAGGGAGAGAGACAGAGAGGGAGTGAGAGAGAGAAAGAGAGAGACAGAAAAATAGTGTGTGTGTGTGTGTGTGTGTGAGAGAGAGAGAGAGAGAGAGAGAGAAAAAGAGAAAGAAAGAGAGAGAGAGAGAGAGAAAGAGAGAGAGGGGGAGAGGGGGAGAGAGAGACAGAAAGAGAGTGTAAGAGAATGAACGAGAGAGTGTTCAGGGGAGTGCTTGAGGGTTATGAAGGGAGATGGAGAGTGTATGTGAGGGTGTTCATGTGTGTGTCTGCTCCAGATAGATTTGTGCATTATTAACGCTGGATGAATCCTCCCTCAGTGAGAGAGAGACAGAGAGAGAGACAGAGAGAGAGACAGAGAGAAAGAGAGAGAGAGATAGAGAGAGAGAGAGAGACAGAGAGAAAGAGAGAGAGAGAAAGAGAGAGACAGAGAGAGAGAAAGAGAGAGAGAGAGAGAGAGAGAAAGGAGAAAGAGAGAGAGAAAGAGAGAGAAAGAGAGAGAGAGAGAAAGAGAGAGAGAGAGCAAAAGTAACATATCTTGACACAAAAGGTGAAACATTCCTTTCTTTTACCTGTAAAGGTAATCGGAGATTGTGTTTGCTGGTCAGGTCATGCATGATAGCTTTTTAGTATTTGTTTCATTGTGTCTCTGCTTTGTTCAAATGCATGCATCAGGCATGGTGCAATGCAGCTCACATAACTCCTGACAGGCTTTTCAGCAGCAGCATCCACTCCAGAGTAAACTGACAGCAGTTAACAAAGATGTTTCTATATTGATATTTTATTTGAGGGATCTAATTCATGAAAAAAACAACATGCAGTTACTATAGAAACAGTGAGGAGCAGTGAGGGCTAGCATGTGGTCATATCTAATACGGTTCATCCTCTGACCTGGAAACACATCGGAACTTGCTCAGGAGAAATGGAGTGAGAGAAACCTGCTGGACCTGGTCAATGTGACATTGACCTTAGGTCGAGAGTGAGAGTGAATGAGAGAGAGAGAGAGAGACGGAGAGTCAGAGAGAGAGATAAAGAGAGAGAGGAAGAGGGAGAGAGAGAGAGAGAGAGAGAGAGAGATAAAGAGGGAGAGAGAGAGAGAGATAAAGAGGGAGAGGAAGGGGGAGGGAGAGAGAGAGAATAAGAGGGAGAGAGAGAAAGTGAGAGAGAGAGAGAAGGAGAGAGAGAAAGAGGGTGAGGAAGGGGGGAGGGAGAGGGAGAGAAAGAGAAAGAGAGAGAGACTAATGAAAAGCTCATTATAGTCATTGTCTTTGTTAATGACTAATGAAGTTCTTGTCTTCTCTTTATTTCTTAATTTATCTCTCTGTATCCTTTTTTATTATTTAGACATTCTTCTTCTTCTTCTTCCTCTTCTTCTTCTGTTTATATTGTTGAATGTTGAACATTGTTCGTGATATCATTATTGTTGCCATTGACGAATTTTATAAAGATGATTTACTTTTTTTGTTTACTATTTTAGATTTTATTTTTATTCTATTACTGCCTGATGGTCTACTATGATAATTATTATTCTTACTCTGTCTCTTAGTCATTTACTCGGTAATTAATTTCAGCTCTTGATAATAACTATTTAATTGCTATTACTTCCACAGAGAATGTTCACTTTATATGCTTTGGCAAAATTGCACTTGCATACCAATAAAGCTACCTTGAACTGAACTGAACTGAACTGAGACTGAGTGAGACTCGGAGAGAGCGAGAGAGAGTGAGAGAGAGAGAGAGAGAGAGAGAGACAGACAGACAGACAGAAAGACCAGACAGACAGAAAGACATAGACAGAGAGAAAGACTGAAAGATCACCTTTGTTGTCACAATGCAGTCATATCTAGTGAACTGTTCCTATTATGAAAATTCAATCCAATCTTCTTCATCATGAGGAGCATGTGAACCACCCCCCATAGCCACACATCACAGAAATCCTGCAGCCTGTGAGTCTTTTTGAAATATGCTAATTCAATCCTAAGCCTGATTGTCACTGCGGCTTTTAGCACTTGTACAGGATCCAGTGTGCCACTGCCTTGTATTTTTTTTCCCTCCTGGTGAGCCAACACGTTTCACTTGACCTACTAAAAATGAACCAGACATCCTACTCCCCGCTAACACACCCGGGCCTAAAATATACAGGCCCTCTGTCCACACCACTTCAGACCCCTTCACAGAGAGAGAGAGAGAGAGAGACAGAGAGACAGAGAGAGGGGGGGGAATGTGAGACAGTGAGAGGTGGAAAGAGAAAGATAGAGAGACATAAGGAGACAAATACTGAGAGATATTTGTATAAAAAAACAATAAAGAGAGAAAAAAACAAAGAAAGACAAAGAGACAGAGTGAGAGAGATAGAAACTGAGAGATGAATAGCGAGACAAAGAGAGAGCTGGACGTCCAACTTTGCCTCCGAGCTCAGCCTTCTTCTGTTGCTGGATGCGAGTTGGCTGCAGAAAGAGATGGAGAAATAGAGGGAGGGAAAAGAAGAGATACAGTCCCCATCTGCTCTTTTCCTTCTCAACACCTGTGCCCAGATACCTTGTCTCAACAAACACACACACACGTACACACACACACACACACACACACACACACACACACACGGCATTAAGTTCCATGTCCGCACCAGACCTTGACAAATGGGCTCCTGCTGAGCGAAGGGGAGTGGAGGAGAGGTGGGGATGCAGGGAAAGAGAGAGGGATGAGGGGAGAACAGAAAACTCTATTACTTCGTAATGAGAGATGAAGCAGTGAATGGATGGCCTCTGAAAAGTCTATTCTCCCTGGCGCAGTGGACAGATCAGCACGTCACCTAGACGAAAGAGTGAAAACCACATCACACCATCACTTATGAGCAGCATTACATCATGAGAGTGATTCGGAAACCCCACTGGTTCCAAATTACAGGATCAATCTGCGATACGTATATCACACCAAGGCCACGCTGCAGTCAATGAGTGTGCTGTATCATCGTTAGACGCCGGAACAGATGAGGACTATGATGAGCAAGTGATGATCAATAACGTGCTTCACTTCATGATTTCAAACCACATTAAATGAAGCTCAGTCAAGTCACTTAGGGCACCTAGCAGAAGTGCTACAAATCAGATTCTTTTTCTTAAAAGTGACACATTGGTTTTTTTCAGAGCTGTGTACACAAAAATCTATCAGCGTCACCTTCATAGGAAGTTCCACATTGGATGTATGTGCTGTACAATTTGTGCCTGTCCATTACTTTTTTTTTCCCTTTTTTTTTTTTTTTTGAAGGGCAGTCTTTGTAAGGCTGCATGACACCTACTTAAACCTTTAATGATAACTTTAATGATAACATTAAAAAGACTTATTCCAATAATTTCCAGTTGTCATAAAAGTTGCTTCTGTCTTTTTTATGTCTTTTCACCTCAACCAGCATTATATCATCTAACAATGTAAAAATAAGCCTTTAAAATGTCCATATAGATGTGCGTCATTTGTCTGGAAAGCCTTATGGGAGACAGTGTGTAGCCTCATGAGTGCTGCCCTTCATTAAAGTATGTGGTGCAGACCTGGGGAGGAGCAGGGTCACCCTGACCTGGAAACCCAGCAAGATTGTAAGAACACAAACAAGCACCAGTATGAGTGAAGAGCATGCTTTAATTATTGTGAGGAAGTGGGGAAACCTAAACCGAATTCCTGCTGGCTAGCCCACTGAGTCCTTTTTTACAGTCCCTTTCAGTCCATCTCTATCTCTCTCTGTCAGTGTGGCTCAATGAGAGAGACAGATGAAGTTCCAGTTGTCCGTAATTGTTGGAGGAGCATCAGCAGCATAAAGACAGGACAGGCTGTCATCCTAGCTGCCTGCGCTCTAGGTAGCTAAACTGGGACTAAACTAACATTAGGTAATCTTAGCAGTTTCTTCATTTTCAAGTGAGCATGTGTAGACATGGACAAAAATCACATATCAGCTATAATGTGTTGCTGTATTTCAGCACTACACATGGTTAACCAGCAGACCACTAGTTTTGTTAGCAAATCCATCTTAACAAACTACTCTTGACTAATTAGCAAACAGTTCTACTATGAAAACTAACATTAAATAATATTAATATTGTAATAGGTGTGAGGATTAGCTGAAAATAAGGCCAGAGAGATGAAATAAAAAACAAGGGAGACCCCATTGTCTCCCTTAACTGTCAATTTTTTAGCTAGCAGAAGCATCTCAGGACTACATTTGGCTGACCAGCAAATCTTTCAGGGTAAATCAACATTACTTTTTCAGCATTTTCTTTGTTTCAGTTTGATGCAGTTTAATACTGAAATCAGTAATGTTTGGCATGTGCAGACAGTGATAACCTGATCCCACCAACCACACAGGACATGTAAGCGAATGTGTGAAGGTCTCTGAACCACGGGGTTGTGAAAAAAAACCCCACTAGTTTGGCATCGAATCCATCTGAGAAGAACACTTGGATAACTAACAAATATTTCTGCTATTGTGGGAAAAAGAATATATATATTCGTCCATTTTCTGTAACCACTTAATCCTTACTAGGATCACGGGTATCTGGAGCCAATCATAGGATCTGGGGGTGCAAGGACCCCTGGCACCAAACCACTGCAGAACACACACTCACACCAACTGTCAATTTAGAATCCCCAACTCATCTGGCACGCATGTCTTTGGACTGTGGTTGAACCCAGAGACCCCAGAGGAAACCCACGCCACCACAAGTAGACCATGCAAACTCTGCACAGACAAGGCCAGCACCTGGATTTGAACCCTCAACACTGGAGGTGTGAGGCAACAGCGCTACCCACTGCTCCACCATGGGGCACAAACAATAGTTAATGTTAGCATTTTCTCTATTTTCAGTTTAACAGCAGTTTATAAGAGAAATCAGGAGCAGTCAGCATTCACAGACAGTGATATAATGATCACACATTAGCTTTAAGTAAGGCTTGTGTGGCTGATGGGAATAACTCTCTGCCACAGGGTTGAGAGTAAAAATTGAAATGCATCTCAGGATACTGCAGTGTTTGAAGTTAGTTTTCTACACTCCCTCCTTGGAGTTAAATCAAGGGCTTGAGGGCCTTTAAGAAGTGTCCCTCGACCATTTTGAAGGAATAAGAACAGGAATGCCCTTTAAGATGGTGGCTTGGGTACAGTGCAGAAGAGAAGCCTGGGACTGCCTTTCTCTTGTTGGAAGCATAATTAGCCTAGTCAGTTCAGAGTCATTTTTACCCTGCATTAATGTGTTTACACTGACACTGACAGGGTCACTTACAAACACGAATGTGACCGTTAGGTTGGACCTGAGCAAAAACTTGGAACTGGGCAATAAAACTTGTACGGTGTCGAACAACAGATTGGACAGAGATTAGCCTACCGGCAAACCGCCGCGCACAGTATTTTGGTCTCAGGTCCTCCTTGTGTTTGCTGGTTCTGTAAAACGTCGGCAGTCACTCTTCGGTAAATAAAAAGAGAAGTGCGTGAGTTCACTTGCTTCTTTCACTGGACTGTAAAGAAGTGTGCACTCCTGCACAGGGCTGTATGCTCATCTGTGATAGGAGAAAGCTGTTACCAAGGAAACCAGTGCTGAACCATACTCCATGCAGTACTGAGTGTGCCCTGTCCTCACCCTCATCCACTCTCCCTCTCTCTCGGAATCAGAAGAGGGGGAAAAGCGGACAAGCCTGACAACTGTCTAGTCTGGTGAGAGAGAGAGAATGAGTGAGAGAGAGAGAGAGAGAGAGAGAGAGAGAGAGAGAGAGAGAGGAGGAAGAGACGAAGAAAGGAGATGTGCAGCACATGCAATAGGGTTGATGAAAAATTCATGGTCAGTACAATCCGTGACCAGAGAAATGTACAGAGTGCGCTAGCAACCTTGACTTTTACTTTGGTGAAAGAAAAATAAAACAGCCCTGCTCTCTCTCTATCACACACACACACACACACACACACACACAAAACATTAGTCTATACCTTTCATTGCTACAGTATAGAGCAGCAGTGGTCCTCCAGACACCGCAGACCCTGAGGAATCTGATGAATCAGTTTTGCTTTTCAGATATTTTTCTCTTATCTGCTGCACTGTTACTGCTGGGAGGAGTTCGAGAGCGACAAGAAATAAATCATTAATTTGATAAAACAAAAAGAACACTGTTCTAAAATTCTCTGTACCTTCTCCGCTCCTGACTCTTATAAGTTAGCTGAGTGTTTCGGGGTGTGTAGAAGATTTCAGAGAGAGTACAGAGAATTCGGCCTGCAAGCCTTTGCTGAGTGTGATAAATGGGGGTGCAGTGAAGCGGAGTTCATTTGAAAGTTTGCCTACGAGAAACTTTTGCTTTGATATAAAGACAAAATCAGCTACCTCTGCAGCGCAAGACCGGGAACAGATGTAAGTACAGTTTTTTCATCATTTCTGATGCCCAGTTATTCTTTTTTTTCAGTTTTATTACTAGCTTCATGCATAGTGAATAGAAATAGGTGATTCTCTGCAAGTGAAAGCAGTAATTTACAATACTTAGATAAGTGCATGAAACATTAAGTCTTTTAAATAATTTTTACATGACCATTTTCCAGACTATACAATTTGCTTTTGTTGTTTTGTCTTTTAATCTGATATATGCAAATGATACCTCGTTAAAAAAAACAGTCACGGCTAAAACACTATTTATAACCACAAAATGAATGGGTAAGTCTGAACTGCTATAGACTATATACTAATAGGCAAATATATGTAAATGATTTTATGTGTTAATGCTGCATAATATCCTCATAGGGACTAAGAAATAAAATGGTCTTTAATGCTAGAAAAAAATGGTTTTGCATTATATGGGCCCTTTAATAATCTAACCATTCTAGCAATAGCATTTATAGCCTGGATTTTGGTTTCCAAAAAAGATTTAACTTTCATAAACATCCTATGATTTTTTATTTTGTAAGCGAAGTGATTCAGTTACTGTTAAGTTTATGAGGGTGATGGAACACTGCAAAAATGCTACTTAAAACTTTTGGCATGTAGGCAACAGACCTCTTATCATCGTATTGTTGAAGGAATATTCAACCTCTTTCTAGACATGTTTACTTGAATACAATAATCTTGTCCAGTGGCATTATTTTACAGGACTGGACAAGATCTCGAAAGAAGCAGATTGTTTTACTTCCTATAAACATGATTTCATTAAATAAAAAAATATCCACAGTATGTAACTAGACTTAATGGATATACAGGGTAGATCCAACTATATATACTGATGATCTAAAATATTATGACCACTCATCAGTGCCAACGCCAAGGGGGGGCATTCGAAGGCATTGCCCCCCCTAGCGAGTCACCAGGCCCCCCCTAGCGAGTCGGTCATATGTAGGGGCGGACTGGAAATCTTTGCGTTCAGGAAAAGTATATAATGGCCGTCCGGTGCACGGACGTCGGCCCGAGATCAGCCAGCAAGCCGCATCCTCACCCCCGGACCCACGGTCCACACCAGCCAGCAACATCCAGCAGGATCCATCAGCAGGATGAATTCCACAGATCTCAACACGATCAAGCTCCTAACATCTTGGTGGCAGATACCTTTAAAAGTCCTGTAAAGTCCTTGCCGACAACATATATGGCAAGTGGTCATAATGTTTTGGGTAAAGGGTGCAGATCAGGTGGCACATGTTAAACACTTGATTCATCATGATATTTTTTTGAGAATGTAAAGAGCTGCTGTTTTTAAATGATAAGGAAAAATGACACATACTTGTTTGGATTTACAGTCATAGTGATGTTCAAAAAATCTTGTTTTTTTAACATCAAACCACAAAAAACTTTCATTTAAAGACACTGTGTTCCACAATTCAGCCCAAATGTTCACAATGTAAAGGGCAAGTGGAGCTCTCAAATAATGTAAAAAATAAATCAATATTAAAAAAAAACAACAAAAATGGTGTTATGAGGTTTTGATCTGACAGCGATGACATATAGCCCCCATTTAAGATGCTTTTTCTTGCCAAGATATCATTTTTGCAGTGAACTCTGAACCTTCTGGCAGGTCCGTGAAGGTTAAGGGGTTAAATGTATTTCTGGAAACAGAACTGTAAATGTTACTGCAAAGGCAAAGGCAAACCAGGCCATGTCAAACCGAGTTAGGCATGTCATCTCCCTGGTGCGGGAACAGGGGACCTGCGGGACATTTACTGTTTGTGCTCTTCCACTTTTTACATAGTTCCTCACAATGACCCTCTCACAAGACCCATCTCTCCAGTCAGAGAGTGGTTTTAGCACAATTACTTTTCTTTTCAATTAGACAAGTTCTATCTGGCATCTCTTATGGCTTGTAGAGAGGACATTAAAGTAGGCCGAGAAGAACGGGACTTGAATTATGAATCATAAAGGTTAATGAAAAGCATGCTCTCTTTCCGCCCCCTCATTAATAAGGCACATGGCCTGGAGATAGCAGGAGATATGGCCTTGGCGCTTAATGGACTTTTCCATGAGAAGCACTATCAGTGTACGGATAGAGAAAGAGAGAGAGAGAGAGAGAGAGAGAGAGAGAGAGAGAGAGAGAGAGAGAGAGAGAGAGAGAGAGAGAG
>JBBPCX010000114.1:20505371-20527751 GCA_037974365.1 Hydrocynus forskahlii | reverse complement strand
GAGAGAGAGAGAGAGAGAGAGAGAGAGAGAGAGAGAGAGAGAGAGAGAGAGAGAGAGAGAGAGAGAGAGAGAAAACGTAGGTGTGTGGTGTGTGTGTGTGTGTGCGCGTGAGGGGTTGGGGGGGGGGTGTAATTAAGACTTCTCCATGGAGACCATGTTTATCATACTGAAGCACAACATGGCGCAAGGGATCACCAAGCAGCCCCCCTCAACCTTCTTCCTCTTGTCTGGCTCTGGATGCCAGCCCACCCTCACTCTGCTTTAATTAATTAGACACATAGAGCTGCTCTCTTGTCAGTGATGTTGCCAGCCATGTCTAGGCCTTATCTCCACTGCACAAAGCTGTAAATCAAGCCGTCATTTGAAACGTGCCAAAAAAAAAAGGTCATTAACTGAAGAGTTGTCCATGCTTTCCACCATTGGTCTCAGCACACTCATTAACACAGCAAAAGGGTCTAGCTGAACATATGGTTAGAGGCCAGAATAATATAACACTGGTCTTGAAGTGCAGAGTATTGATGTACTTGACATGAGTAGCAACAACATATGAAATATTTTAAACACGTTACCCAAACCTTATCTATATAATATAAGGGTCATGACATAGCGTGCATTTTTTTGAAGTCCTGGTCCATTATTAACTAAGCTTTCTGTACGTGGTTTTATGTTTGAAAAACATAAAATGTAGCAAAGTAGAGCAAATTTATAAATATTAGAAACTTCTTGTAAAACATTTGTCCATGAATTCTATTTCCTAAAATGTCTCATGGCACAAGTGAAAACAAAGGACTTTTATTCTGACATGCTTGTAATAAAAACAGTGAGTATGGTATTGCATCATGAAGAAGACCCCAAGTGACCTTCATAGTGCAATATGAAGAACATAGTTGGTATTTCACAAATATTGGATGGGGGGGGCAGGGTCAGGCTGGTCCAGTTAATGTTTATTTACATTAAAAAATGATAATAAACATTTATTTATTTAACAGAGAGCAGGGATTACTTTATACATATGCTCAATACTGTTACAGGACTTTCAAATATATACAGGGCAAAAGTCTGTGGGCTCCAGAGAAAATGCTTTTTCATTACAAGCCATAATCAGCATGACAATTTGAGTGCAAAGCTGAACCTTTGAAAAAAACATACAAAAATATTGGTATAATATTTTTTTGTTTAATAGTTTAATAGTTTTAATAGTATTTGTTCTTTCTTTTCCTATGACAGTGTACAAGCAAGCTGGCATAAACATGCGTTTGTGCACGGTCTGAAGATCCATATTATCCCAACATGACTTCACAATATTCCAAAAGAACATCTTGTGATGTTACTGAATGCTTGGTTTTCTCTGTCTTCAAGTGCCCCCATAAATGTTCGATGGGGTTCAGGTCAGATGACTGTGGAGGAAAGTCTTCAAATAGTTGTTGCAAAGCTTTGAGGTGTTTTGAGGTCATTCTGCTTCAGTATGAATCATTCTTCACAAAGATTCAGACCAGACATTAGTGCATGTCTCTGAAAAATACAATGGTACTTCTTTATCAAAGTATAGCTGATTTTGTGCAGGTTCCCTAACTGAAGAGCAAAATACCCCTGCATGTGAAATGAATTCCCACCACCATGCTTCTGTTTTGGTTTAATACAATGTGGTGTTGATATTCGTCCTGTTTTTCCTCTTCTTCTGCCATAAATCCCAAACCTGGATTCACCAGTAAATGTGTGCTTCAAGGGAAATAATAAGACTAAAGCAAATCAGACAAATCAAATAATTCACATGGTCAGTTTCACCAGTGTTGAAATAATGCATTTTAGAACAAAACTAATACATTTTGAATTTCATGTAAATATACCAAAGATTCACCTTCACACAAATTGTTATGCTTATTAAATGACTTGTTATGAAAACACCGTAATTTTAGTAAAATGCTAAATGCAAGCATTTTCACAATTGGTCTCAGCTATGAACAAAATATAAACAAATTCAATATATTCTTGCAAATATGCACATACGCTTTTTTAGAATTTTAGAAAAGATTGCTCTGAAATTCTTATTTAAAAGTCACTGATCCATGACACACATTACAGTCCTATTATTTATATGAATAACAATGTAAATTTTTTTCCAGAATTCCCCAGAACTTATTTAATCCCCAAGTTTTAGTTACCAAAGGTCTAAACAGTTGTTCATGTATTTTCTACTGAATGTTAAACTGCAATTTGTCTCAATTCATAATGAGCACTTTTATGTGGGTGGTCTAATTGGTTACATTGTTAGGGCTATTTACTTCAAGCATGCATTTGAAAAAGTTACAAGAAACAAATGTGTCATAAAAAAAACCTATATTTGGTACATGTTCTTTTCAAAGGTTCTATTATGGATGTTTTAATAAGTATCAGCACATTTATGTCATGCTCTCAGGAGATGTAAACCAGTGAACAGTTTAGTGTGATAATCCTAACTATCAATTGTTTGAAGTTCTGGAGACTTCAGAGCATGTACAGACTACCTTCCATTATTATATCCGGTGCGTAGCCATAAATGCGTCCAAAAACAGTCATCGATATACCAAGATTGCATAATGTTTTCATACCACTTCACTAACTTTATAGGCTGTAAAAAGCAAGTGTTTAGATCTCAGGACTCCAGTCTTTGGTGAAATAATGCTATGCTCGAGACATATCCGGCAGTAGTTTAGCAGACATGGGAACTGTAAAGGCTCTTTACATAAGGCTCTTTTCTTTGCCGTGTCTTTACTCACCCTGGCAATGACACTTTAGCTCTTCCCTTCGTTCTGTCTGTCTCCTTCTATCCTCAGTGGCAGTATGAGGCTTGTCGGCTATAATCAGGAGGACAGGCCTCGCTCCTCTGGGAGGTGACCTGATTGGTGGAGGAGGAAAGAGCACGATCAGACAGCTGCATGAAGAAGAGGGGGTTGAAGGACGGAGACGAGTTCAGCCTTCCGGGTCATTTCTCACCACCGTTCTCTCTTTAGCGCTGACTTGTGTCTTCTGTGCGTGGTCGTCTATACTCATTCGTCAGTTTCTTTTTACTACCAATGTCATTGTTCAGAAAATAATGATAAAACAGGACTGAAGTCAAAGCCCGCAGTCATACCACAATGAAACGCCTGGAATTTATGAATGACATAACTCCCAATCAAACTAAACATTACTGCGTATCAGAACGCCCGGAAATGAATGTAAATAATGTGAAATGGCTAACTGCTTTAGAAGTATGTAATTTTTGTAACCTGTGTATTTAGTAGTGTGCTAACAGTACTTTTTACACCACGATATTTAATGACGATCACACGCTTCGCTACCAGATCTTCTCACTTTCAGAAGGTGTCGCGGTTTCATGAGAGTAAGTGGCATGCTGTAATAAATGTGTGATTAACACAAGATCAAGTCTTCCGCAAGTCTGCCTTTCATCTTCAGACTTCAGTTTCAAAGAGAACCTACTTAACCTCTATACAGGCACAAGAAACTTTTTTTTTATTATTATTCAACTTCCAAAGCTTACTTATGTAATCCACTTCAGATTAACACACATCTTCTGACCTGGTACTTCTATGAAAAAAGGATACATTCAAAAGTACAAAGGACGATATATAGATGTTTGTTGAGACGTATAAAAACTAAAGTAACACAGGAAAAGTATTCAGACACTATAAATTAAAAAGGGCAAAGTCATTGCTGGCAGTCATGGGTTCAAGATGTCTGTGGTGAAAAAAAGCCAACTTTTTGCAGCACTGGGTTTCAAGTTCAACCTATTCCTCTTTGTAAACAGCTGTTCTCTCTCCAGTGTCACGAGGGTCCCTCTGTTGATACTGCAATTTCAAAATCAAGAAATTTACTAGTCATGCAAGCACGTTCACATACTGATTTTAGAAACAAATCTTGATTTGACTGTATGTTTGAGGTCATTGTCTTGTTAAAACATCCATCTTCTCCCCTTTCTTCATGTTTCCTTCAGTTAAATGTTCCATTACTGTTTGCACTATGAGTATGGTCTACGTTTGGGTTATTTGTGCAACCCTTCTTTCTCCAAACAATGCAAGATAAATCATTGCTTGTAATATAGCCACTATTTTTGTTCTGTCTGCCAAAGGGTATAGTTTTCAAAAGAGCAAATGTTAGACGTGCGTAGGTGGGAGATGATCCTGCTGCTTTCAGATCATTCTGAAACTCTTTCTGAGTGTCTGCTGGCTTCTCTTACTTTCACTGGCATCAGCCAAAGAGAAATCTTGTGTGCTGCATCTGTTCGGGGATGACTAGTTATGATTCCATAAACTTTCCAGCTGTGTATTACCTAATAAGTTGTACCGACAGGGTCTACGGTCTTTGCTAGGACTCTGTAGCTTGTTTTAATTCAAGTGTTGTTTAATAATGTTGTCCCTGAGCAATTTCAGAAACTCCCTCACACTCACAATGACTGCTAGCTGTTACG
Organism: Hydrocynus forskahlii; assembly: GCA_037974365.1. Lineage (NCBI taxonomy): Eukaryota > Metazoa > Chordata > Actinopteri > Characiformes > Alestidae > Hydrocynus > Hydrocynus forskahlii. The sequence goes on along the minus strand of JBBPCX010000114.1, from coordinate 20,523,304 downwards.
TGAAACCCCTCCCAGCCAATGGCAAGTTATTTGGCATGAGAATGGCAATTTAATTTTTGCAGCATTAATATGTGGAGCTTCGGGTATATTTTAATATAGCACACGTTTTCCTCCTCATTTTCACTTTTTAAATGTATCTTTGCTTAAGAATACTTTTTTGTATTGCTTTTGTAAGTACAACATCAAAAGACGTTGTGTGAATTGGATATACCCACTGGAATGACATTAAATAAAAACTAAATGATCTGAACACATATTTGCTCTCATTTCATCATTACAAAAGACTTAAAAATGCAGGTGCCTAACGGGTTTAAAGTCATAGAAAAAAGGGATGGTGATCTACCACTCTTGAGAGTACTGAAAGTAAAAAATAAAGCCCTTCAGAAGCATCTGAATACTAATATTAAACAGCATGGTAGATCTTCAAGACCAAGTTTAGACACCCCTGCCATAGAACAACCACTTTTGTTTCCTTTCAAATGAAGCTTTTAAGATTTGTCCTTTGAAAAATTCTTTAAGCAACAAAAGCGGTTCTTCTATGGAATCACCCCAGAGAACCTTTTTTTTTTTTTTCATTTTTAAGGGTGTAGAAATTTAACCGATCACAACACGCTTAACCAAGCAAATAATAATTGAATTACACTGAAAGTAAAAACACCAGAGACTTAATTATTTAGCAAAAAACTGTTTAATCTCTCCTTGATGTGTGTTTATTTACAAGTAGTAAATCTGTAAAATAGGAAACAACAGAATATTTACACAATGAATGCTTACCAGCCAACTTGTGACAGTTGCTTCAAGTCTGAAATTCTTAAAAATGCGTCTGGTTTATCATAGTATTAAAACTCGATTGAAGCCACTCTTCCTGCAATTCATTTACTAGTGCTTTGTTCGAGCCTATACTGTTTTGGGCCCGTTTTTTTTTTTTTAAAAGGACAGCTTACTGCTTTGGGGAAAGATAGAAGAACCGAGAAAGAGAAAGAGCGTGGTGGAGATTTGAGATGTTTGGGACTTGAGAGAGAAGCACTGATGTTTGAGTCGGAGAAGCACAATAGCGTCAAGATGAAGGCAGTGCTGTGTGTTATGGAGCAGAGATATGCTGTGATGGACAGAAAGGCTCGTGGTAGGAGGAATTGAAGCCAGGAGTGTGTTGTGGAACAAAGAACCATGAGAGGAAGCAGACAGAATGGGCACAGGAAAAAAGGTAAAGTGGGGGTGGCCAAGATCAGCAACATACACTCATGAGAGAGAGAGAGAGAGAGAGATAGAGAGAGAGATACAGAGAGAGAGCCTTCCGTTCAACTCTCTCCAGCTAAAAACTCACCACTACTAACATCACACTTTTCACACAGTTCAGTATGAACAGCGAGAGGGGAAAAAAAGAGAACTAAACAGTTTCACTGATCTCTACATAGGCTGTTAAATAAAGTGGAAGTAAACATGAAATGCTCCCAAAGCCTGTGTTACCTGCCTCTTATTCAGTCTGAACGGTTTGTAAACAGACCTTCAAACAAGGGCTGCACAATATGCACAAACTGTTATCCTGACTGGCCTTTGCAATACCAATATCGCTGCACTACGCAAATAACCAAAAATCCCCTCGCCAGTCACAATGCATTAGAATCACAATGAATGAATATATTCATGCAATCCAGCAAAGGTCAATTATATTGGCCAAAACAACGCAGGCCAATCACATTACTGAACATATGTTGAACACCCCCATATTATCAAAACTCATTTCTCACATAACAAAAATCTATTTTTTGACACCAACTGCCCTCAGTATTACATAAACAATTCATGGCGATGGACCAGTAGAAATAGTCCATACATACTTGGAACAAGGGATGCAAAATGATATTAGAACCATACTGAGGCAACCGCATAAATGCTTTAAATAAAATTGGAATGCTGGGTTACTGTGCTAAAATGCCTGCTTTTTTTTACTCATTTTACTGCATTCACAACCCTTTTTCATAATGCAAATCCAGGTAGATTTAATCCCTATTTCTACATGTCAAAAATGTGTGTGTAATAACAGATATACATAAAAAATATTGGATATTAAAACTGGCCATCAATTCGCATATCGGTGCACCCCTACTTGGAATAAAATCTCATTGCATGAAGGTACATTCAGCCTTTTTTTCCTTCCTACAAAATTAACATTTCAACAACATTCAGGATTTCAGGTTTTGTGAACAACTGTAAGATTGATCACAGTATGTAGCAATGTGATAATAATTTGTCCACACTGTGCAGCTCTACCTCACATCGTCTCCACCGATGGACCCAGGCCTGAGGCAGTGTCAACACAAAAGCTAAAAGGAGATCCTGAGATGTTTTAAATGCACCTTCACACCATCGTCATCCCAGCCGTGCTCCTTTGCTATGCTCAGCCAAAGCAGCTCCGGCTCCAGAGCCACCATACAGCCGAGCGGAATCTGAATTTGCCCAGCCTGAGTGAGGCTGAGCCATGTACTGCTGCGTAGACTAATGTAAAATTCATTTGATTACATAAGTCTGATAGCTCATCAGCCAGCGGTTAGCGGAAACTGCTTCAAGCCTCCTTGCACATAGCTAATCTATTTCCATTAGGCCAGATCCAACGGCAGGGCAAAGATACTCGCCTATCCAAACCACACACACACACACACACACACAGACTACTGCCCAGCCACATTTGTGAGGTAAGCAGTTTTCTCAAACTCACTCCCTCTCTCTACACGTCCACCTTGGTTAAAAATGGATGAATGTGTCAGAACCAGTGGATGTTTGCCGGCTAACCACTGCTGACAGCTCACTCACACAGGTCTGGGCTTGATGGGCTTTAGGCAGGAAGTGACCCTGTTTGAACCTGCATTTAATCGTAATTTGGTCCCCAAAATAAAAAAAATGAATAAATAAAACCTGTCCAAAAAAATAAATAAAACCCTATGAGTTCTAGGAATTGAATGGCCTTCATAAACAGAAAAAAACTATATATAAGACAACAGGGGGATTTCAACAGCATTTCACTGTCCCAAGACAAATCGTCCGTCACTAAACAGGCGGAACCCTCCCTCCCCGGCCATCTCTTTCTGGGGGGCGCAGGCACACTAGCAGGAGGTGTGTGGGGGGGTGGGGTCAATTTGGATCATGTAAAAAATAGGATTCGTTTTTTCCTCGTACCTCAGACAGTACCGCCTACGTACATCTCATGGAGAGAAAGAGGACCAAAAAACACAACTTGTTCAGGTACAATGGTAAACCACTTTCAGATGTAGAACAAAATGTTGCATTACTAAAAAAACAAAAACAAAACTGAAACACCAAATCAAATCCACCACAGATCACAGTTTGGTTTCTTTAGGCAAGCAAATTAAAGCAAGGATTTGAAAAAGAAAAAAAAAAAAACTTCTAACATAGTCTCTCATCACAGAAATGTCTCTCGTATGAGACAAGAGAAAATATCATTTATAAAAAAGCAGGCTAAATCAAACACACACACACTGGAGGCAGAAGGCCAGAGGGTAACAGGATTACTTGGCCCTGTCTCTTTAATGAGCGAAGGCTAAAGCCCCTTTTCTCTCGGTCTCTATCCTCCTCTTCGTCCTTCCCTCACTCGCTCGCTCTCTCTCTCTCTCTCTCACTCTCTGATCTGAGTTTGAAGCAGTAATGAATCAGAAGCTTCAAACCTCTCTCCTTCCCTTAAGAGACCAAGAAAAAAAGGATTGCAGTAAATCTACTCCTCTTACTCTAGATGCATTTGCACAAAGAGGAAGTGGAAACCATGAGGGAGAGAGGCATCACACACACACACACACACACACACACACACACACACAAGCGCGCCCTCACACACACTGGGAGACAAGTGTGTTTGGTTCATAAAGAGACTATGAACGAGCCTGAGAGCAAAAATCTCAAACTCTTTGCCTTCTGAACTCTGGATAATTCTACACTCACCTGTTCTACTTTACTACGCAAAGTTTTTTTATCTTCTTTTTTTTTCAGTCATCAGGCAAGGTCATATTAAAAAACAAAACCATAGCACATTCTCAGGTAACAAAATGCCTTTTCACTAAACGACATTCAAATAAAACATGGCACAGGACAACATTTTATTCATATTTTCTTTTTTTTTTTTCCTTCCTATGTAGATTTTTTTTTCTTCTGCTTAAATATCTAATTAATCTTTGTTCTGACTCTATTGTGTTCTTGGTGATAACATGGCAAAAATCTCAATGGTTCATTTTGCTTGGCTGAAAATGTAATGGTATTTATATATTTATAGATCTATATATATAATATTTGAAGATTTGTCCTTTGTACTGGTTCCTGTAAACTGTGCAAATTCAGCAGTAACACGAGTGGCAAAAGAGAGCAGAGAGAGGGCAGTCCATTACATCGTACAAAATAAAAATAACAATAAACGACAAATCAACACACACACACACACACACACACACACACACACACAGACAGAGAGAAAAAAATCTGAATGTCCTTTGTCATTCCAGGGGCGTGTCGTGACAACAACTATCACATGACCAGTCACATGACCAATCACGCGACTGGAGCACAGGCATCCCAGAATCCTTCCTTCTTGAGTCCAAAAAACGCCATAGGCAAAATCACGTGTGTGTGCGTGTATGTGTGTGTGTCTAAGTGTGAAGAGTCCAACACACACTAGTACACACTTACACTTAAAACATAAAAAAAAAAATTGCACCAACAACGAGTTAAAATGTTTCCTGTGATGTGTCCTTGTATTGACCTTGGTAGGGTCATCAACACACACACACAAACACACAGACACACACACAGACAGAGACACACAGACGAAGGGTGTGTGCCCAGCTCTATAGAAGCTCCAGTGTACTGCATCCCTTCTTTGCAGCGTGTAGCTCAGTGGGTTGGAGACCCGGGGAGTGTGTGTCGTCAGTCCGCGTTTGTTTCGAGTGCTCTGACCCCTGATCAGCTGCTCAGAGCCATGGTGTCAATCACCTGCTCCAGCTTACTCCTCAACCTCTGCCTGCGGGCCTGCTCATCACGCTCCAGCGCAGAGAGGATCTATACACACACACACACACACACACACACACACACACACACACAAAATTGAGAGACCAGGTAAGAGAGCGGGAAGAAAGAACGCACAGGGAAAAGAGAGAGAAAGGAAAGAAAAGAAAGAAAGAAATACAAAAGTAGGGGAAAGAAAATGGGAGAAATACAGGGAAGAGTGTGAGTGACAGTGAGAGAAAGCAAGTGATTCGGACAGCCAGAAAGAAGAAGAGCAAGTGAGAGAGAAAGAGACTAAAGAAAGAGCAAAAAATATAGAAAAGGAGAGACTGAATTAGAGCGAGCACAAGAAAAACAATGAAAGGAAACAAAAAAGACAAAATACAGTCCAAACTACAATAAATACAAAACACAGTATCTTGCTACGGCTAACAAGCTATCCAGAAATCCCAGTTAGAAATCCCTGTTTTTGATCTGTGTTCATATTTCTATTAAAGCACAAATATGATGGTGAGTGTGTGTGTGTGTACGTGTGCTTTTACAGGATAATGACACATGATGAGGAGTGGTGCTAATGGAGCCAGCTGCAATACATTACCCAGAAAAAAAGAAAGCCCCAGAGTGTGTGCGCACACGCACACACGCATGCATGCACACACACAAACACACACACACACACAGGGTTACAATAACAGAGCTGTAGGACTGAAGGTCATTTGGCAGGAGGTTCGGTGAGCTGAGATAAAATAGCTCTGGACAGCATGGCCCAAAAACAGTAATTCACTATGGGGTAACACACTAAAACATCATCAGTACTCAGGCATGTGCTGCATTTTTTTTTTTTGTTGTTGTGAAAATTGTCATAAAGTAAAAATATTAATTTTTAACATTTGAAAACAAATGTTTTATATTTACAGTTAAAATTAAATTTGCAAATTCTATATTAGCAACTTCCTAGCCCAAAGAAGGCTCTAACAGCATGGAAACCAGCATGCTGCATTGATTCCACTCGGCAGTAATGCCACACAGGCAGAATAATATCTAGCCCTGCTGAGGCAAGGTGAGAAATCTCAGTGTGGTGACTGGGTGTGTGTACGCGCATGCATGCGTAAGTGTGTGTACATGTGTGTCTGCTTACTTCGTCTTTGTACTTGGTGATATAGGAGTAGATCTCATGCAGGGCACTCATGCTGTTGAACTGGTTTAAGTGCAGGCGGGATTGCTCCGCCAAATATGCACTCATATCCTGATCACTGATCGCCGGCATCCGAGAAATGTCAGAATAATATCTGAGAGAAGGAGAGAAATTGCATGTTTTTGTTGACGAGAAAAAAAAAAACAAGAAATCAGTGAAAATGTTCAAATAAATACTTTGCAAACACACACTTACATATAAACACCCCCCACATATCCCAGCTGATTGGTGGCTTACCTCTCTACCCAGTTCTTGTAGTTAGGGATGTCTTTAGCGTAGAGTAGCTTATTGGAGGGCGAGTCTTTGCCCAGCTTATGTTCTGATGTGGAACACGAGTCCATGAAGGTCTGAGCTACTACAGACAGACAAGCGTCCGTAATACTGTTCTTATGGATGTCAAAGACAAACTGAGGATTCTTTATCACATTCACCCAGAACCTCAATGGCAAACTGCAGAGAGAGAGAGAGAGAGAGAGAGAGAGAGAGAGAGAGAGCGATAGATAGATAGATAGATAGATAGAGAGAGAGAGAGAGAGAGAGAAAATAAGTGAATAAAAGAAGAAAGATAGTAAACTCGCTGCTTTGTGTGTATTTTTTCATAAACTAGCACTGTATTAAATAGTCCACAACTTTGAGACAACATATATACTGGCAATTAACAACTTGTCATTTTGCCAATTACACTATTTTTCACAAATCAAAAACAACAAGTAAATGCTTTGCTGCAGTAGACATATCAAAACAGTAAAAATACCTTCTCACAAGATACTAAAAATACAAAAAATATTTTGTATTTTGTAAAAGATACAAAAAAGGTATACAGGCCTGTTTTCACATATCATAAGAACAAAATCTCTCAACACAATGACAACTCATTATTATGAGCTAAAACAGAGAGCATCAGAGAGTGAAAGCACACTCTGTACGGCTGCAGTGTCAGTTCATCAGCCCTTAGAAAGGTACCGAGTGCCATGACTCATAGCTTTTATCACACTAATGTACATGTTAATACTGTGTGTACTGTAACACATGGAACTGATGTGACATGGTTAATACTGATTAACTGAGAAATAAGATGAACTAAGCCTAGGAGTGTCCAGCTCTGTCACCGCTGCCCTTGCTCTCAGCATCGTCAAGAACATGTATTTCTTCTTACTGTTACAGTCAATGTGTTAACAGTGATGACAGTTACATTTTTAAACATGGTATGGGAGGGTCTCTAAAGTAAAATCTCTTCTTTGATTGGATCTGCTGGGAAATGTATTTAATCCTCTGATTGGCTGCCAAGTGATGGCAGAACAAAACCAAACATACAGGAAGAAATGGCCTCTGACCATTGATCTGTACACACAGTGATCTAATTGGCTAGCAATACACATGACTCTACAAATGTAGTGTAGATCAGGCCTGGAATCAGGCCTGACAATCCTGCATGTAGCATATTGTCAGAAAGCTCAGGATATCTACTTTAACACGTAAAGTTATTTAAAATGAAATACAACAGCACAGGTGGAATTTTCAGCCTTATGTGTTTACTCGAGAAACCACTTAACACACATTTAAACATCCAAGCACAGTCAGATAACGCACACGCACAGACACACAAACACACACACAAACAAACACACACACACACACACACACTAACCAGTTGCTTTTCCATGTGTGTCGGACATCTGGGTCTGTTATCTGATGTTTGTCGGCCTGCTCATCCAGGAAGTCAAACATGTATTTGATGGCGAGAGGGAGCGCGCTGCCTCTATGGGCCGTGCTGAATATAGTCTCAAACAGGTCGTCTACAAACTTCTGCAATGTGCCCTGTAGGACAGAGAGATTCAAATGCATTAAAATTCCTTGACTTTTCCATGACTTTCCCTGACCAAAAAGCAGAATTTCCATGACCGCCCGTATAAAGAAATGAACAATTTAACGATTGGATGCTGAGCAGAAAAGGGCAAGTAAAGGGGTTATAGAACTCATTGTTGTTGAACATGGGCAACTTGGCGTGTTGAATGGACCAAAACCTCAACTCCATCTCTGACATCCTCTACATGCATGTTTTATCTAAATGGCCACGGTAAAACGGGCCATTCTGAACAAAGCAGATCTATATGCTATAAAGCTGCTTGATGTGGACGACTGGAGAAGCCAAGTGATGGGAAGTTGAGACGAGGTGGATCTTTTCAGTGTCTTCATCTTCGCAACATGTTTTTTCCCCAGTCGCGCGGCTCGTAAGTGCACGTGCTCCCATACTGAAGAGAAGTATGACCAATTTACATTCTTTGCATTTTGCTCTTCTGTCATCATCACTTTGAGTGAGCCAGTCCTTAAATTCTTCATTTTCAAGCCAAATATCTTGAAATGTACACTTGCCTGGCAAGTTTGGTAAGTTAGCGAGTGTAAGGACGTATGTCGACACAGACTTTGCAAAGATTTTGCGTTCTAGAATGTTGCACACTTTTAGTGTGCGAGAGGTTTTGAGCAAAACAAAAACACTCACTGGGAACAAAGACACGTAAATACACATCAGGTTTTGGCTACTGCACTATTAACAAAATTCCCTGTTAATTCCCTGACTTGGCACCCAAATGATCAAATTCCCTGATTTCCCTGTCTGGAAATGCCTTTACTGAAATTCCCTGATATTCCAGAAATTCCCTGACCCTTGGGAACCCTGACGAAAAACTGTAATCGAACTGATCATTTCACATTTAGATCACATGATAAACCAGCCCAAAAGAGCTCGAAAAAGACAGCCACATTAACAGTTAATGCATCTAATTTTTACAGCTATAGATTTATTGGTACAAACCAAGACCTCTATTGAACTGTCAGTAGTACAAAAACACATGACCCAAGTAAGACATACAGTTATCCATTGTACAGTGGCCCCGAGGGCAAGGGGATTATGGGAATTGTGGCCTATAAGCAGTTAAATCTGAGACATCTCAATAAGAGAACTCCATAGTGTCAGGAGATAGGACTACAGATGAGATAAAAAAGAGACCTGGCTTTTCCCAAACAGCTCGATAAGCAAAGGTCACCAGTCTAATTAAGATACAGTGGTGCGTGTCAGACTGAACCTACTGCTAAATGTTAATCAGGGACTAGCCTTTCAGACCCAAAGGTCAACACGAACTGGCCATGGAGATCAGCTACACAAATCACGCAGAAATTATAGGGTTAAGGCATGTGCGTTCACTAACAGCCAATAGCCCGGAATCACTTGTCATAATTGTTATTTTATTCAATAATAACTTCTACACCGCAGACAGGTATAATCAATGCATTTCTGAAACACTTGCCATTCTGCATACTAACTTATAATCCATGGTGTGCAACTTTCTCAATGATTCTGAAGTCATCTGTAGTCCTGTGCATAATTCTATACACATCTAAAATTCACATTTTCATTTTATTTCATTAATACTTCACTTAAGATGAGCATATAGAAGTAGGCCATCATGTTCAAACTACTCAGACACTCTTCTACCAAAACACTGACGCCAAGCATTCCAACAGTACTGTGTGTGTTGGGGTGTGTTTCTGTCTTATCTACCTTGGTAGCGAGCAGGCGTGTCAGGTAAATCTCTGAGACCATCTTGCTGCCACGGTCTCCCTCTCTCTGGTCAGAGTGGTCGTGGTTCTTGACCAGATGCCAGAGTTTCGTTCCGCTCTCCAGGTCCGGAGTAATCATGGGTGTCCGGGAGCGAAGACTGTCCGGACTACTGGCTGTCCTTAACATACTCTCTGGGATGGAGGGACGGAGAGAGGGAGTGAGACAGACACATAAAAGAAAGGGAAAAAAGGCAAGAATGTGAGAGAAGGCAACAAGGACACAAGATTAAAGAATATTAATCTCTGCTATGGCAACGCCTTGAGAAAAGTAAGGAGAGAGAGTTGTTCAAGTGCGACATAAAGCTTATTTCAGTGATGAAGAAAATTCAACTCGAACAGAAAGGCAACACTTCTTACTGTCACTAATATGTCATGTCATTCTCTCATATTCTGGCTCTATCACAGTGTTTCTGGATTTAATGTCTGTAATCGACAGTTTGACAGCTTGAGCTGCTCCACCAGCCAATCAAATCCCTCAGCTGCAGGATAGAGCAAAGAGGAAAAAGGATTTCCTACAGATGAGCCTCAATACAGAGAGAGAGGGAGAGAGAGAGGGAGAGAGAGAGGGAGAGAGAGAGGGATAGAGAGGGAGAGAAAGAGAGAGAGAGACATAGTGAGAGAGAGAGAGGGAGAGAGAGAGAGTGGGAGAGAGAGCGAGAGAGAGAGAAAGAGGGAGAGAGAAAGAGAGAGAGAGGGAGGGAGAGAGGGAGAAAGAAAGAGAGAAGGAGAGGGAGAGAGAGGGAGAGAGAGAGTGATAGAGAGGGAGAGAGGGAGGAGGAGAGAGAGGGAGCGAGAGAGGAAGAGAGAGAGGGAGAGAAAGAGGGAGAGAGAGAGTGATAGAGAGGGAGAGAGAGAGAGACAGTGAGAGAGAGAGAGAGAGAGAGGGAGAGAGAGACAGAGGGAGGGAGAGATAGGGAGGGAGAGGGAGAGAGGGAGCGAGAGACATAGTGAGCGAGAGAGAGGGAGAGGGAGAGAGAGAGAGAGAGACAGAGGTAGAGAATGAGAGAGAGAGAGAAAGAGAGAGAGAGCTTTTCTGAAGAAATATCAGGTATCACTAAAGCTGCAGGTGAAGGCTATGCTGTTGCTATGGTAACATGTTGCAATGAAGTTGTAATATTAGAGAAATCCCAGGCTTGTACCATATCTGCTGAGGGACTTGGTAAAGGTGGAGGAATTGGAGATGTTGTAGGCAGAGTTCTGCTTAGGAACAAGAGCAATCACGGAGCCGTCCGTCACCTACAGAGATAGACAAAGCCGAAGAGAGAACAAAAATCAGACCATCTGACAAGAAGAGGATCTACAGGAACACAGCCCTGCGAAGACTCATCAGGCATTGCTAAAGCGTCTGGCTGCTTGGGTAAAAGCTGTGGTTGTTGCTATGGTTACATGTTGAGGTGTTGCTATGGTTACCTGGCAGTGTGCTAGGGTGTTCAGAGGTTGCTATGGTAACCTGCTCGTGTGGGAGGTTTTTTTTTTTCTTGGCTACGGTTGGCTGCGGCTCTGTACGTGGGTGTGAAGGCATTGCTATTGTACAGAAAACGTGCTTTACCTGGTAGTGCGCAAGTGTGTTGAGCCGTTTCCAGTCGTTGTCAATTTTGGTGGTGACATCTTCATCCTGTAGGATGATTCTTGCCATTCGGCCCTGACGCCATTCTGCACAGGAACATGCAGTTCAAAGCAAGTCATAATAGCCACTGACAGCCACTTACTTTCCTGCAGGTCAGGGACTTTATAGTTCCCTGTTATATTACAGTATTGATTCTATGGTCTATTTTTCATGCTTATGCCTTTAAATGGCCCTGGAATGAGAACCCCTCGGCCTTTTCTCTCTCTTACCCAGGTCCATGTCTCCAGCCTTTGGTCTCTGAGAGTAGGGGCTGCCCTTATACACAGCGTCCAGCAGCTTCTCCTTCACCTGAGTAATGGTGTCGCAGTTCAAGCATTTGACTGTCACCTCCGGTGCATTCTCGTTCTCCGGGTTCACGCAGTGCAGTGTCTGCGCACACGGAGCAAAGCGATCAGAATCAGAGCTCTAATTAACAGCCAACAAAGACACGGTTATCAGACGGGACTGCTGCGCGGCTGACCATGCCTCTGACCACACCTCGGAAATAACATTCTCATGAATCACAGTTAATGTCGTCCACTAGCACTAATAAGACAAAAACGCAGCATAATTACTGTTATCAGGGTAATAACAGCAGAAACCTTATAATTAGAGTAATGATAATTGTGGCTGCAAGGTATGGACAAAATATGTTGCTAAATATACATTGCCATACATTGTAATTGCAATAAACTTTAGCAAAAGAACACGAGAGACAGCGTGTTATTCACAAAAACAAATGACCTCGTGCTTTTATACAATAGGTCTGTAAAACAGATCAAAAAGTAAAGCAAGAATGTGTCAAAACACGAAAACAATGCCAATCATGGTCCCAGAGGATGTTTCTGTGGATGTTTTGATGCATTATAGTTGACTAATACAATTGTAAATAGAATGCATGGCAATACTATAATTGCAATACTAGTATTTTGTCCATGTCATGCAGCCCCACTCTGTCTTAGTGCAGTAACTGAAGCAACAGCATAGCTCTAATGCTAAATCAAAGGTAACAGTGGGGTGGCAGTGATGCGAGAATAGTTAGAGATGTGGTTCTTGCTGTGTGTGAAGATGGTGCTCTAAGCTCACACTGTGAAGATACTGACCAGGGTCTTGTAGTCGATCTGCTGTCTGATGAGTTTGTCTTCACTCAGAGAGTAGCGTGCCTCTCCTGTGATGGCATCTATTGGGCCTTTCTCCATCTGCTGCTTCATCGCACAGTAGAGCATGAAGAGAGGCTCTCCTGCACACTCCTGTACAGGTACACACATAATGGTGTTGTCACGATACCAGAACACTTACTTTGATATGGATTAAAAAAAAAACACAACAACAACAATCATGATGCTGGACACCAAAAAAAAAAAAAAAAAGAAATTAAAAACATTCGGCACTGTCCGATTACACAAAGGGTACTGAAATAACACACACACATTCAAATCATTATAGTTTAATCAATCTCAGATTTCAACACACAACCTCTTTCTCGGTTTCAACTCGACACTGTCAGAACAAAACCCTGTCTCACCAAAACATCAAGTTCCATTGGTCTATTCCTCATGAAACATTCAGCTGCTGTTGAGAGGCAGACTGAAATACTATAAGCTAGACACCAGAAGCTATTTAAAGATGACAAGTTCCACTGAATATATCTTTGAGTATTCCTCTGGGAGTTATTAAATGAGAAAGAATTCTCTAATATACTTTAATTATATAGTAATAGTCATTTTTTAAAAAGTTATCTGCCTGAGGATTTGTTCACATTGTGAAAACAAGGCATTCTGGATCGTTTTGACAATTATAATGCATAATTATTCAATTTATGCATTACTCTATGATCTACAGCTTTCTCAGTCATGTGAAGTCAGCTACAAAATTGTGCTATAAGAGGTGTAGATGACTGGCCAGTGTGTGTTGCTAGTCAACGTATGATCTTGTTGCTGTCCAAAAAAAAGACCCATCAACCAAGGAGGGTTGGGAGGCATTATGCAGCAAATAAACGGTCAGTTCTTGAAGTTGGGAAAAAAAAAACAAGCACAAGGGTTCGCGTGACTTTAACAAGGGCTAGATTGTGGTCTGTCCCTGCCAAACGTGATCCAAAGACAGACAACCAGTGAACTCATGACAGGACCACAGGCACCCAAGGCTCAGTGATGTGCTTGGGTAGAAAAGGCTAGATCATCTAAGCGATCACACAGAGGAGCTACTGTAGCACTGCTAAAAAATAGTTCATGTTGGTTATGATAGAGTGTCAGAAAACATGTGTCTGTGGTTGCACCGCTACAGACCAGCCAGAGTGCCCATGCTGACCCCTGTCCACTCCCAAAAGCTCCTACAGTAGGCATGTGAAAATCAGAATTGGACCATTGAACAAAGGAAAATGACCTGATTTAGTGAAGCCCAATTTATTTTAATGAGTGCGAAGAAGGCCAGGTGTGTTTGTTGCTGGGCTTAGCAAGATGGGAAGAAAACAAGCTCGCTGAGGCAATGTGATACCCTGGGATATTTTCCTGCAGGGGAATCATGGATCCTTGGATCACTTAAACAGTGTTGCAGACCAAGTACACTCCTTCATGTACACTCAATCTTCCATTGCTCCATGGGCCAGGTCTGATTCTCACATGCCTACTGTTGGAGCTGTCAGCAGTGGACAGGTGTCGGCATGGTCACTCTGACTTGTCCATGGGTACGTAGCCCAACACACAGTGATGCACACTGTGCTCCAACATCTTTCTATCATAACCAGCATCAACTTTTTTTTTTAGCAATTTGTGCTACAGTACCTCTGTGTTCACGGTGTTGACTACTACGGTGTTCAACAGGGTAAAAGGAGACACTTTTTTGGGCAGGGTGATATGGGTCTATTTCTAACCATTTGAGTCAAATTAACATGTGCAATTTGATTCACCTATAGGAAGAATCCAAGATCAATACATACCTGATTTGAAATTGAAATAAAAGTTCTGAAGTTCTGAATTGTTCATCACGCTGCAATAATAAAAGTGCACTGAGATTTCAACACAATGTGCAACACTAATACACCATATACACAAACTAGATGGGGGATACTAGCGAGGGAAATGAGATCACGCTGACGAGGGCACACGTCTGATATTTCTGGGGTGTATTTCAGTAAAACACTTTGTGTTCCATTCAGATATGAAGCATTCATCTCTCTCTCTCTCTCTGCTTCGACACCGGCCTCAATGGCTCTGGAGCTGAGCCGAGGGCCATCACAGCCTCTCAACACTTAAACTGTTTTCCCATCATAAGAGCAGGAAGTGTATTAAACTCCAATCAGTCCACAACACACATGCATGCACGTACATACACACACCCAGGGCGAGAAAAAAAAAAAAAAGGGAGTGATTTTTGCTGCTTCAGTGTTTCTGCTCTTCCTTCACAGCCCACTGGAGAGAGAGTGAGTGAGTCTCACTGACGGGTAATGTTCTCCAGACTCTGGTCTCTTTGTTCCACAAAGCATTAACGATTTCTGCCGAAACGCTCGTTTTGAAGTGGCTCATTTCCTCTGTGCCAAACTGAGGGCAAGTGGTTTATCCCAGGTTGGAAATGAAGGCGTAAGATACGTCTATCGCAATAGTCCTCCAAGACTTATGAGTAATTCCTGCAGTCAGGGAAAACAAAAACAGCACGGAAGGAGTCTAAGCCGCCGCCACTCCCCAGAGTGTTTTTTTCCCCCCCGCAAAAGCAGCCCAGAGCAAGTCGGAACGAGCCGCAGCTTGTGCGAGGGAGGCGGGGGGTGGGGGGGGGCGATTGATGGAGGGGTTAATAGAAGGCTAATGACTGTGGAGGAAAGTGCCGGAGAAGCACTTCAGAGCATGAAATGTGTCAAACAGGCAATGAGACGAACGCTGGGACCGCCTCCCTCTCTCGCGCACGTGCTCTTCTCAGTCCTTCCCACACACTACCTCCTCTTCCATAACTTCTCCCTCGCTTTCAAACATTTCCCCGTTTTCCTCCATCCTTTCATGTCCTTTTCACCTTCATTCTCTCGTTTTCCCTCTTGCAAAAATTGTTTTTCTCTGTGGAAGGAAGCCCCTCCACCAGTAAGAGAGCACTTAAAGAGGGCAGACCCACATTCTGACAGTATTGGCAGCCAAATTACCCAATTAAAGACCAATAATTTAACGATAATTTGCTGCTCTATCTGTCCTTTCACGTCACTTTCACCTTCATGCGGGCGTCTACTCTCACAAGGTTTCCCTGTAGAGAAAAATGTGTCCTTTTCCGCTCATTTCAACTCTTCTCTCATTATTAGTTTCAGTTGTTTTTCTCTGTAGAGAGAAACCACTGAACCTCTCAGATTCAGTTCAATTTCCATATAAAGGTTGAGAGAGTAAGTATTGGCAGCCAAATTATCCAGTATTAAATAACTATAATTTAACCCTCTAGACCACACAGTGGCCATGGGGCAATGGCTGCTATTTAGTAAGGTAAATTCTGACAGAAAATAAAAAAACAGCAAACTTTGTCACAAACTAGATTCAGTTTGATATTTTATTTAATTCATCTCATATTCCATATTCATATTCATATTGCCAAGCTCATATTCCATTGTTAACTTAGTGGTACAAGTTTGAACACAAGTGAAATAACTTTGACAGGCAAACATAAAACTCAGGATTAACGGATCTGCAAGTTACACTAAGTTCATATCATTAAGGAATCAGTAAAACTATTCTCTCATATCTCATATCTGCAGTTGCTAACAGAGTGACTCGCATCTTAACCTCAGTGACCTTTAACAGTCAAAACAAGAGCAAAACAGATTTATATTTGAGCCATAGATAGTTTACCATCTTAATATATTTCACCAACTAATCTTGCTTTAGTCTTTTAAAGAAAAGGAAAGAGTGTGGAAATATTCAGTCTTTAGCGAATGTTAAAGGGGCATGACATTTTTTATTGCTTAATATATCATATGACATCACATACTGAAGTAATGATCCTTAACATCACTATTGTGATCAGATCACACCATGTTGGTGTTCACAACTTTTAAGAAAAGTTTTTGATGATAAATTATTTTAAATTATTCGTTTTGATTTTTAACAATTACAGTGACATTAGAACTTCCCCCTTTAGCCCTGTTTTGATTTCCAACTCTTGATTTTTGTCCTCATATTAAAAGTTGTAGGACTTCGTAGGACCTTTCAGATGTAATCAACATGCAATTGCCATTTCCTTTAGGTTTATGATAAAACAGATAATAACTGTTGGGATTCCTCCAGTGTGTTCCAGAATTCTGCTGGGGTCTAAATTAACAATAATTTGTCTGCATCTGTCTTTCATCTCCATTTCACCAGTGCTGTGTCACTTTCCTTCTCAAAAAGATGATCCCCATCAAAAAGCCCTGTTTCACAGAGACCCACACTCTGCAGTGTGTGTTGGTGGTCAAATTATCCAAAAGTTATTAACAATGATCAACTCAATTAAGGATAATAACTAATCAGTCAGTACTGTTTTGCTGGGTGTTTCCAAAACCCTGAAGTTATTCTTATTAATAACATCAGCTACAGAAAGTCAACAGAAAATGCATCCATGTCCCAAGACACATTCTGCCTCTAGTGGCCCTTGCTGGCATCCGTACCCCTCTGGGCCTCTCCCCACCCACCAACCCCCACCATATGTCCCTGCCTCGTTAGGCTCGTTAGCATTGAGGCTAATTAAACAGACAGCTGTTAACGAGCACCAACAGACAGGAGACAGACACAAACACACACACTCTGAAAGCCAGATTCTGTCTGGGTCAGGCTGCTCACTTTCTGATCAGATTTAGTGTGTGAGTGTGTGTGTGTGTGTGTATGCTTAGTCATGGTCTCGTACTAACATGCACTACCATTTTTGAAGTAGCCAAAAATGGATAATTAAATAAATAAATGTCAATAAAACAGTATGTCCTCAACCCGAACTCTCTGCACAAAAGAAAACCTGACTTCAGAGAGAAGTGCGTTTAGTGAAACGCATTTCCAGCACAATCAAATATCTACGCACTTCAGCATCTCTTAAGTAGTTACTTCTTTTGATATCTATAACCATCTGGCTGGTAAATTACTTCAAGAAACGAAACATTCGGCCTTGTTTCAGATGCAGAGACATTAAGATGACTATATATAGAGTGCCTGATGAGCGTGTGTGAGAGCGAGAGAGAGAGTGAGAGAGAGAGTGAGGGCTGATGGTTGGGAGCTTGAGAAAGTGATGCTGCCAGGGACATATGGTAGACTGCGCACTGTTACTGAACTCAGTCTCCCATAAGCCTTTGCACAGCACCCAAGGTCGGCAGAGGATACCCAAACACCAGGGATCTCAAGCTGTTATGTTCACGTACACACATTCACACACACAACCAGAATACCCGTACATGTACAGAATTATGTCCAGGCAGACACTTCCTTGATGCCTAGACACAGAAGAACAAACACACACACACACACACACACACACACACACACACACACACACACACACACACACACACACACACACACA
>JBBPCX010000114.1:20458831-20470863 GCA_037974365.1 Hydrocynus forskahlii | reverse complement strand
GGAAGGGGGACTGTGAGCTGTACACAATCACGCCATTCAGTAATAATGGAGGAGTGGAACGGTAGACAGCATGCTTTTGCGATAAAATGTTTTCTATTTTTATTTGTTTGCCAAAAGTTCCCGTTTTTCTGTGTCACCCAGTATATATCCATACACACACACATATATATATGTATATACCCACACACATAAGCAGATATTGTAGAAACGGAATATATATGAACCCACAAAATATATATTGAAATTTCAGCCTTGACTAGAAAAGCTTGTAAGAGTCTGCTGAGGTTGATAAGGCCCTACTGGTATAAACATATATGGCCTTGAAAGAAAGGAGGCAAATAAATACCGATGTATAAACAAGCCCACCTACACCAGTATACATGTGAGTATTCAAGCACATACTGATGCAATCAAAAAGAGAATGAACCAGTGAGGCGGAGTGGAAATCATTAGAGATGCACACACTGCCCCCCCCCCCACACCTCCTTTCTTAATCCCTCCATCTCTATTCCTCCATTACGAGCTCCTGAAAAGCAAGTTTCTGTTGATGAGCAGATGGCGAGTGCAACCATATCTGCTTTCAGTACTCTGCACTTCCCCATTCACCTCCATTATATCCAGGGCTCCTCTTTCTCAACCACTGGTTCGGTTTCCTCCTTTCGTGGGCTCTTTCCAGCTCCTCTGGCCTCCACCTCCCTCCTTCAACTCTCTCTCTTTTTCCCCTCATTCTTTTTCTTTGGCAGAACCATCCCTCCCTCTCTCTCGCTCTGTAATTCATCATCGTTTTTCCCCGTGTCTCATCTAATTGGTTCTCATCAGGGACCTCTACTCCTCCCTATGACACACACCCATGCGTGCACGCGCACACACACACACTCTCTCACACAGACACACACACACACACACACACACACACACACACACACACACACAGGACAGTACAGGACAGGAGAATTCGGTTATTCTGTCCTCTCGTTCTTTTTGTTCCCTCTCAGCCAAACTCTGTCTTTCTATCTTCTATTAGACTGAGAGGTGATGGAGTGCCCCTCCTCCTTTATCTCTGCAAGGTGCCAGTGAAGCGACAGCATTCATATTAGTCTTTTCTCGTTCTGTCGCAATACGTTGCAGAAAGGGCACTACATTACCCATGAGGATTAAAGGCAAGTTCTGCTCTTCCTGGTTGGATCTTCCAGCTGTATTCACTCAGTTGAGCAAAGTCCAAACAGGCACTGCTTTCCCATGCACCTTTGCTGCTCCCCGCACGCTAACTCATGATTACAAGGCTGAAGAGTGTCAGAGCAGATACAAAGCAGACACCATGTGCCACAAGAGGCAAAGGGGAGATTGGGTATGAATTTTATGAAATACCTAATGGTTAGATCTTCTAGCAGGACACTCATGCAAAACATACAACCAAACCCCAAGAGAAAATGAATCCATCATTATAAAAGCAAGGTTCCGAAATGACTATCCCAAGCTCTGTCCCCTTTCAAACCCTGAGGGGTGAGTTGAAGAGGAGAGTCAAAAAAAGAACTCAGGACACTGGAGGACCTGGAGAGACTCTGTATTGAAGGTTGCTATTTTCCAATCTCTTAAGACATAACAGGAAACGACTTACTAAATACAGGTGAACCAATATTGTGGCACATATGACTGTTTTTTCTAGGCAAAGGCCCACATCTTACTTTTTTATTTTTTCCCCTGTGGAGCACTTTTCTGTCAAGTGCTGTTTTAGTTACCGTGCATTTAAGAATGATTTGCAAAAGAGTGATATGGAAATGAGCTCTTTTCCAATTGGCTGCCCCCTCCTGCTGTCAGCTGGATAGGTGGACATGCACAAATATATTGGTTTTCGTTGACATCACCGAAACCGCTCATTTGATACAGAACACTTTTACTGCTTAGTTTTTGTATATGGACTGTGTGAACTTTGAGGGTTCTAACAATGTTGCATCTAATTCAAAAAGAGTAAGGTTATTTTCCTTTTTTCCCCCCTTCAATTCTCCACCCAGTTTATATATTTTAGAATTCTAACCTCTAACAAGGACTTCCTAGTCCTCACCATCACTGGGTTGGTGAAGTCAGTCAGCCAGTCCTGCAAAGTCAGAATTCTGTGCTGGCTAGTATCACGCCAAGGGGGCATTCTGCTCCAACAGAGAGAGTAAAGCCAATGGTGCTCCTTTGGACTCGGATGGCTACAGCAGCACCACCACCAGTGACTGAGTTCACAAACCCAAAAATGTTGTTTTAATAAGACTTCTTTCCCCTTTTTTTATTATATTTCAGTGTGAGATTGTGGAGCTGAATGAATAGCCATTGTCATTACAATTACAAAAATTAAAAAACAGAGAAAAAAGAAAGATGAGGTAACTGCATGACTTTTTAATGTGAAAGCAAATCAACACACACGCCAATCATAATGAAGACTTGATCTTAATTACAAACGTATGACCATACCGACATAACAGTGCTATTATGCATCTGTGCTCCACTTCTGAACATAAATGGGTGTATGATGCATCCAGGTCTTTTTATGCAATTCACAACAATGCACTACAACACACTGTTAGACTAAAAATGTCCAGATACCCCTTCTTACTACTGAATTTGTTTCAGTTTCGCACAGCATGTATAATTTCCAATGAATGCCAAAGGAAAGAGATGCTCTGGAGCAGCCGCACATGAGCCTAAGGTCATCAGCTTAATGCCAAGCCCCCCAGCACTGAGCTGTAGAACCATGTCCTCTAGGGCCAGGGAGCTTCTTCCAGTGCCTTCGGGAGGAGCTGGAGTGGTGTTTGTGATTCAGAACTAATCATTCAACATCAGTACCAGACTCTTGCGGCTTGTAGTGTGTGTGTGTCTAATAAAACCCACAACATCCTAATACACACACTCTAATCTAAAATAAAATATAAAATGCACTAAACCTGGCTTACCTTTCTCTAATTCTCTCCCACACGCACCCAGTCTCAGAAGGCAGGGGCTTAACTATGGATTAGCATTCTCCTGTTTATTCTACAGATATACAATGATCCTTCATATATTCCGAGGTCTACACATACACGCGCACTTTAAACAGACGCGTAACCACACGTACCACCCACATAAACATGCAGCACGCTGTTTGGTGGGTAAATGCAAAAGCAGGCACGCGGGTTTGTGGCGTGTGTGGCTGTGCTCTACGGAGCATGAAAATGTGAAGGAAGAAGGGGAACACATTGTATGGTAGGAAAGAACATCACTGCCTCCCTCCTAGTACAGAGTATGATGGATGAGGTGTCAGAAGTTTGAGTGTGTGTGTGTGTGTGTGTGTGTACTCACTGTGGTTTTCTGGCACTGGATGCTGGAGCTGTTGAAGCGCAGGGCTGTCACACTATGGGTTTCTCCCTGGATGTGGAAGATGCACTCGTAGTTCCTCTGGCCTGACTGCGGCTGCGGAAGGTTCCGGGCGGCCAGAGTGATGGGCTTCGTCACGCCAACTGGGATATAGATCTGAGTAGAGGGCAGAATCTGAGGACAATCCTGAGAGAGAGAGAGAGAGAGAGAGAGAGAGGGAGAGAGAGAAAGACAGAGAGATTATTTCTTAAAGGTCTGCACAGTGGTAGATCTACCATTTCAGACTCTGATTCAGTAGTAACATGTTATACAGATAATATAGATAAAGCACCGATATCACAGATACTGCACTGGTAATAAGCTGATAATACAGAAACTGGTATCACACATATATTACAGATAAGGCACAAGTAACACACTGATAATACAGATAATACACTGGTAAGACACTGATAATACAGATAATAAATCAATATCACACAGATACTACAGATAATGCACTGGTATTACAAATACTACAGATAATGTACTGTAATACGCAGACAATACAGATAATGCTCTGTTATCACACAGATACACGTTACATAATAAGCTGTCAATTAGCATAAAATGCTCACAGCAAATTCACTTCAGTGTAAATATGTGCAGAGTGCAACCTGTGTCTAATGCCGCCTTGAATAAGCAACTTTTGTACACACTGCTTTCATATTTGCTCCTTTGGAGCATGCCACCTTTGTACTCACTATTCTCATGTAAGGTACTTTTGTACGCACCACCCTCAGCTGATACCCTCACAGGTGCCTTTTTATTTTTGTACATAATGCTCTGATGTTCATTTCCTCAGGACAAGCTACTTTCATACATGCCACTTCAGTACACACTACTTTTATTTGTTACTTTTGTACTTGTCATTTTCATACACACTTTTTATTCACTCTTGTAGATACTATTCTTACATTTGCTACTTTTGTAAAATTCCTTTCATATATGCTAGTTCCTTTTATTGGTACCACTTTTGTAGATTCCACTTTCATAGCAGTTATTCTCACCAGCTCGACTTTCATACATGCTACTTTAAAAGCTTGTCAGATATGCTCAATGTAGTATAGTCCATTTCCTCAGCTTTGAATTGGATGCCACTGTTAAGTGTAAAATGGATGCGTACTATTTTTATAAAAGGCAGCGAGCTTAACTGCAGTAGAAACACAGGCACTGCAGATATTATGAGTGTAAACCAACAGTCTGCAGCATAACTTCATATTACTGTTTATTTTTGCACAGCACAAACAACTGGCGTGCATTTTATTGTCTGTGTTCAGAGAGAAAAAGCATATCTTTGAGGAGGCAAGAGGGCTATTCTCTCTCTCCCCCTCCCTCCTCTCTCCTCCTCCCTGTGGGATTAAACTGAAATAAAGCAGCTGCATTGTGCACTTATTAACACTGCAGATTGGAGCCACATGACAGTCGACTTAGTTAGAACTGGGTGGAGCTGGACACTCTTTCCAAACCAGACTGGAGGAGATCCATTCACCTATTTCCATTTACCCATTTCAGGCTTGTAACATAGTTACATATTGTTATGTTCTGTTTTTTGGACTTAAGGCACATCCCGTACTTTCCGCATCTAATATTTAGATGTAACAGGCAGTCTGCTGTGATACTATAAACTTTGAATTCTCAAACTTGTAAGCTTAACAGTGTTCATCACCTCACAGCCCCTCTCTATAGCTAATCAATATTTACTGCAAATTCATCTAGACCAGGGACCCAGGGACCAGGGATGTATTATATCACTTATTTTTAGCTCTTGCTTATCTCTTACAGAACCTCAAAATTTTCTTATTTCTGATTTTAATATAATTCTTTGTAAAAGGGATAATTTAATTTTAAAAGGGATTGATTCTAAAAAAAAAAAAAAAAAAAAAAAAAAAGACATGAATAGATGTTAAGACATTTTCCATATGGTCTAGATCTGGGATCCCTAACTCCACTCCAAAATACAAAATTTACATATAAAATGAACAGAAAATAAATATTAATGACTGTACTGGGAAAATCCATTTTTAAATTATATCCCTTTTACAAAGAATTATATTAAAATCAGAAATAAGACAATTTTGAGCTTCTGTAGGAGATAAGCAAGAGCTAAAAATAGGTGATATAATACATCTGTAGGTTAATACTATAGCTCTTTAGGAAGTGGCATTGTTTAACTGTTTCTTGGTTGAACATTTTAATGAGCTAGTCTTTCATGTGCAAACTTAGCAGAAGCAGATTAATTAGCCCGTTTTACACAGCTAGTTCAAGTATTTAATGCCATAACAGGACGAGTTACCAGATGCTCTGCCATTTTTTGAATTAGCTGGTAAGTACTCCTACAGAACAGAGGTGATACTGACAATACTGCAGTGTCTAGTGTTGGTAAAGTAACATGGTGCGCTTTAGTGAGTTCTGTGTTGGTAACATCAGCTCTCTCTGATAAATCACTCGCAGTGTGAACACCGTCCTCAGAGAGAAGCTGTAGTTTGGTTTGTCAGCACTCCTGTTTACTGATTCTGCTGCTTCAAAATCCACACAGGGTTGTTTGCTGTGGTCAAAGGTAAGACTGTGCTTCTGTGGAAATATACGTTGCACATGTTGTACGTGATTTACTTTATCCTTCAATTTAAGAAAATACTCCCAGACAGTCATGATTGTTCTATTCCTTTCACATCGTGCTCAAAGAGGTACAGTCCCTAAAGGTGAACCGCTGTTCTCTGCAGCTTGAGTCATTAACTTGTTCTGAGTTGGGAAACGTTTTGACAAGGTAAACAAAAAAAAAATCAACAGAAATATGTAATGACAATGTTATGCTGTTTCATACTTTCAGCAGTATATGTGACAAAGGTTTGACCTCATGTCCAGACAAAAACAAGCTTGCTTTTTTTTTTTTTTTTTTTTTTTTTGGAGAAAGAAACAGAGAGAGAAACACAGCCAGAGAGAACGAGAGAGAGCAGGAGAGGAATAGAGAATCAGGGAGAGAGGGAGTGAGGGAGAGGGGGGGGAGAAAGAGAGAAAGGGAGTGATGGGGTGAGAGAGGGAGAGAGAGAGGAAGAGAGAGGGAGAGAGCGAAAGAGAGAGGGGGGAGAGAGAGGGAGAGAAAGAGAGAGAGAGGGAGAGAGGGAGAGAGAGAGAGGGAGAGAGAGAGAAAGAGGGAGTGATGGGGTGAGAGAGGGAGAATTGAGGGTGAGAGTGGGAGGATGGGGTGAGAGAGGGAGAATTGAGGGTGAGAGAGGGAGAGATGGGGTGAGAGAGGGAGAGATGGGGTGAGAAACAGTGAAAGAGAATAAGAGTGAGAGAGTGAGAGAGTGATAAAGATTTGGGAAGATTCAGGGGGAGATGGGAGGAAGAGGGTGTAGAAGTCTGGTGAAAGTCATCCGAGTGACATCATTAGAGTTCTCATTCCATGATTCGGTTAATCTGTGACCGTGCGTGTGGCCAACACAGAAAAATCACAAAACAGTTCACAAGGCGTGGGCGGATATGTTCCCGTTCCATAAACATCACTCTGCAAGTGTGTGTGTGTGTGTGTGTGAGTGAGTGTGTGTGTGTGTGCATAAAAAAGGCCAGGAGTCAGCCAACAGATACTTTCTGAGGACACTAATAAAGCAAGGAAAGAGATGGAAACTTGGCACATGTCACTGCAGGAAAAGGCTCTGCTGTAATGAAATGCATCACACACAAACACACACACACACACACACACACACACACACACACACAGGTTGGTATAACTACATTTATGAGGACATTCCAATAACTTGTAATTTTAAGTGTAATACTACACCTAAACTTCAGCCCAAACTCAACCTCAGTTACCAAAACGCAAGACTCCTTCCCCTATAGTTTCTTCCTGCTCTTATAGTTGAATATGTGCTGAAAACACCAACAACAAAATGTCCTCACTTCTACAGAGAGTCCGGTACTTCTGTCATGAGGACAATCGGTCCTCCCTCCCTCCCACGTATGTCCAGCTCGTTCGCCGTCATTAAGCCATGGTACGTCCAAACAACAGTTTCCTTTAAACCATCAAACATCTGACTATTTGTCGATCAGCTTACTCTGTCATCTGTGTGTTTGCTCATTGGCTCAGGCAGTCATCTGTGTGTTTAGTGATTGGCTTACAGTGTGAGTAATAGCACACAGTAGATTACTAAGAGCAAACTGAAACAAACTGAAAACTAATGTAATGAGCTGAACTGCTACCTATTCAACCTCTCTGTAAGATAGAGCCTTTATGTCTGCACTATTGAAATCTCCATCTCTCCACTGAAAGCAGGACCTGAAAACAACAAAGTCGAAACTTGAAACAGATCATGTAGGAATGTGACTAAAATGCATAAGTGAAGTAAAAGCAGAAGGATTGTCCCCTCTAATCCGGTTAATCAGTCATAGGTGAGTGACTGCATGAATTTCCTTAATTATTTTGCCATTTTCTAGTTTTTATTAAAAATTACTGTTTTTTTTCCACATGTAATAGTGAGTCACCACACATGTTTAAGTGCTGTTATTGAACACACTGCTTCAGCTGGAGGCAATAATTGAATAAATCCTCAGTATGGGATAACTTCACAATTTAAAAAAGGTAAAAATGATGAAAGAAGGGCAGAAGGCAAAATTTACAAATTACATTAAGTATACCTTCAAATATAATGATCCACTTAAAGATAATGTGTATCAGAAAACAAAGAATGTTCATTTCACGGTGTTCTTCTAGGTTCAAGGACAGACAGCCCAGTGTTTCGATTCACGACTGGTGGGGATGTAGGGTGAAACATGATATTGTTGATTAATATTCTTGCCCCCAGCTGGTGTATAATGAGGTAATCACAACTCAGAAGGTGTTTAAAAGACAGGCAAAAGTCACCAACAATTATGGAAAAGCAAGACTTTTGTCATTTAAATTAGATGATATAATGGATGGTGCTCGAGAGGACCAAGTACATGAACTTAGAAGATAAAAAGGTCTATTTTTACTTCAAGTTGACCTTAGAAACATAAGTTTGTCAAGTATGGTCAGGCTCAATTGCTTAACATTCATCTTAATTACTCAATGGGCAACGGGAGATTGCTTGACCTTTAGTCTGAAGAAAAAAAACAAAAAAAAAAACCCTCAATCAGGAACAGTCTCACAAATCAGTGTAGAATGAGGCAGCATCGTATTCCCAAAGTCATTCCAAAGCAGCAAGTGAAGTAGAGACGGCGGAAAAGAAGAAAAAGGAAGGTCTGGCTGGACTGTGACAGGTGTCTAAATAGGGTATAGCCCCCATTAGAAGAACAGCCTGCAGAGCAGCCTGCAACCATACCTCAAACCAGAAGAATTCCTTTCATCTTGCACAAGGTCGTTTTTCTAAGAGCTCTGTTCAGCACTTCCATTTCATGATCAAACCGAGGGCATTTTTTGTGTCAAACCAGCTGGTTCCATAACCATGTGTGTGTGTGTGTGTGTGTGTGTGTGTGAGAGACTGAGAGAGAGACAGAGAGAGAGAGAGAGAGAGAGAGAGAGAGAGAGAGAGAGAGAGTGTATGTGTATGTGTGGAGGGGTGGGTGAAAAGGCTCTCTTTTTCTCCGGGCTCCAAGGTTAACCACATCACTGGCCGGTCAGCAGTCGTGCCCTGCGTTGATGTGGTAAAGTAAAAGCGAGTCTGGATGAGAAAGCTGACGGAAACATCTGAGCTCCATGTGACATACGAGCTTCAACAGAGTCAACCCAAAGTCATGTAAAAAAGCTGAGCAGTTTGGCTCTAAACTCACCAGTCATAATCAAGTGTCTTTGATGGACTATATTGCAGTAGCTGTTGCCAAAATCAGGCAATTATGACAACAAACAAACAAACAAACAAAAAAATCTTGAGCGAATGCTGGCAGACAGCAGACGAAAACAAATAAATATAAAACAATGAATATATGAAATAGGCAAATAAACGTGAAAAAAATATATATAAACAACTCGCATCGGTAATGAGTTGCCTGGCCAGTGCAGGCTCTGAGAGAGCAGATTAATCCATAATTAATGTCAGCAGCGACGTGGAGCCCCCCGATAAGACTTAGAGGGCGAGGGGGCAAAAAAAGCAGCAAACAAAAATCAAAGCCCGCGACTATCAAAGAGGCCTGCGGATCGGCAAACGAGCGCCACGAGAGCCGCGGCTAACAGGGAGCCTGACGGAGATAAAGCCAGAGGGCTGGTGACGAAGTGTTTCAGACTAGACCCAGTTTAAAGGAGTAATTTATTCAATTTTTCCCTTTTACACCGAATGCAGTCGATCGGCCAAGACATGGTAAATAAATCATCAAACGCAAACCTTCATCTCAAACGGACTTGCTTATGTGCTTTCTGACACTGTACGACACACTGTAATACATAAAAATGAACAAAAGTCTGGCGCCCAGCTAAACACAACAGCAGCCTGAATGTTATGCACACTGTTGTTATCCACACTATTTCGATAGGCCAGAGGGTGGCGTGCAGCTTCAGAAAGCTCTGGAATCAAAAGGACGACCAGAGTGTGACGATTTAGGGCAAGAACAACTGGTGACTATAAGCATCCACTGCTTGTTGGCTACATTAGCCAACCAGTGCAAATTGAAAGAGGCAAGCCTCCGACATCAAACACGTCTAAGCTGAACGACTGTATCTGGGCTAAAGGTAAAAACTGTGGAAATGAGATTTTTGGCCGAATCATGGCTTTAAGCCTATGTGAAAGAAATGAACCTGTTTATCCTGGCTAATCAGCCAAAGCCATGAGAGTGATGGAATATTTAGAACGTAAGAGAATGGTGGTGTGGGTGTGCTCCATTGAGCACCTAACGGATCCGCCATACCATCCAAGACACGCCGATTCACCTCGAAGCTGATGCCTCAGCTAGCTGTCAGACAAGCTGGCGGTGATGGAAGAAGAGTGGATGTGGGTAAGGAAAGAAATAAATAAATCTCTCGCTCTTCTTCCTCCCTCCATCCCTTTTCATGTTATTTCTGGCATATTCCATTTTGTGGAATAGCTTAGGTAAGCTCATTAGGCAACAAGGTGCTCGGAGCTGAGAACTGAGAGAGATTGCGAGAGCACGAGCGAGGGAGAGGAGATACTTTGATGGATAGAAAGAAATTGAGGAAACGAATAAGCGTGAGAAGAGCATGTGTAAGATGGAAATAGCCTGACAGGCAACCAACTAATGGTACAAAAGCGCACACACGCGCGCGCGCGCACACACACAGGTAACTATAACACCATTTTACACACATAGACGAACATACATTCACTCCTCACAGAAGCGGTGATCAGTCACTGCTGACATTTCAAGGATGTCAAATCATCTGCTACAATTAATTCCATATCGCTTCTTATTGACTGGACCAGCTATGGATGAGTGAATAGGCCAGTATCTGACCAGCCTGTGCATGGAGAACCTGGAAATGTCAGTAAACCCTTAGAAGGTGAGGCTATTGCCAGTAATAAGCATCATGTAATTTATATATTAATCCCATTTCACTTAAATTTCCATACATTTAAAAAAGCAGATACATGTTACTTTAAGTGTGGCCTTTCAACTTTTGGCCTATTTTGCATGTGTTCATAAGTAGAACACATTTTATTATGATGGGAATCTGATGAAAAGTTACTGCTGTGTGTACAGCCCTCTTTAACATGTTTGACATTGAATGACTCTGAAACAAATTGGGAAAATTTTCAACTGCATTTAAATCATTTTTGCATTATGACTATTAGATTACCACTGTTGATGCTATGGATTCTCTTCAGTTAATCTCAAGAATTCAGTTCATTGCTTTGGCAGCAGTGACAGATACAGTTTAATTACAGTTCATGCCAATAAAGCTGTTTGAATTAATTCTGCAATGTTAATCAAATGTACAACAAGAACACTCTAGACTTACAAGTCCTAAATATTACATCTACACCCTCAAAAACAAAGTGGTAAACTGAAAATGTTTGGGTGCAAGTGCTTGCTAGGGGTGTGTTCTGAGTGTCTTTAGTCTTTAGACTTTTAAGCGTTGAAAATGCTTATTTAACACATGGCATGATTATGCCTCTTACCCTTACAAAATGACTAGTGTACCTTTACAACTAATGTACGGTACAGTGTTGGACCCTACAGACCATGTTGTACCTTTGAGCGTTAATATTACATTATATTAGGGGGGTCTCCAGTAAGCTGCAGCAGTTACACCTGTGTGCGATGCATAACACACACTTAAACTTCTAAAATAATAATCCCCTTTTTTTGATTAGGATAAGCACAGCCCAAAGTCTCATGTGATTAACTAAAGATTAAAACTGATATGTCTGAATGAGCTTAATGAAGCAAATCAGATGTATTTTTTTTTGTTCGCCGATCCAACTTGAATCATTATGACTCGACTAATCTAATAACATCATTTAAATGTTAAAGGCTCATTATGCAATCAGTAAATGAATAATTTAGAATGAAATGCTCGCCTGTCAGGGTGAAACAAATGACCCGTCTTAGACTAGACTTTACAGGAACACCAGAATCGCGAGACAACACATACACAGCAGAGGGATGAGTGGGAGAGATCGCATGACTGATAATAACAGAAGGAGGGAGAGAAAGAGAGAGAGAGAGAGAGAGAGAGAGAGAGAGAGAGAGAGAGAGAGAGAGAGAGAGAGAGATAGAGAGAG
>JBBPCX010000114.1:20428497-20441711 GCA_037974365.1 Hydrocynus forskahlii | reverse complement strand
AGAGAGGGTGTGTGTGTGTGTGTGTGTGTGTGTGTGTGTGTGTGTGTGTGTGTGTGTGTGTGTGTGTGTGTGTGTGTTAGTGGCCTCCCATCGAGGGACCATTTGTCAGTTGGTTAATGCTGGATCTCTGGAGAGCGCTAATCCATTCAATCCACCAATCAGGGTCAGGCATGCAGAAGGGGCAGCCGCGACTGATAATAAATGAATGAAGGTCAGTAAAAATGGCCACATGAACATGACCATGATCGTAAGAACAAGATAAAAAACGATTAAATGTTAGTTTTAAGCACAACATGAGACATTTAGTAATACTTTACCAGCTGATAGGGCCTTCATGACAAATACATACGCATTAACATTTTAAAATCCCCATTTATGAACAGCTCGTGTCAATATTACTTTGTAATGTTTGAAAAACCACAATGACACTGTACTGACTTTGCTGGCCTTCAAACAAAGTGATGAAGAATTGCTCCACTTACAACACTGTTATCAAGCATCATTTTCAAGTACTGATTTTTTTTTCTTTTATCAATACAGTGTCACATATGGCAATACTGACAAAAGCTTTATGCAAATATTGAGGTTTGCTTTTTAAATGCTGAAATGCTTATGTATGTGGTGCCATGAATTTCATCATGCACGCATAATGCCTAAAATCGAATGTGAAATATTTATTCATGTATGGGGTGACCTATTCGAAAGAAATGGAAGACTGACAATTGAACAGACGGGTATAATTGAAGAATAAAATTCAGTCCCTTCCAAACCCTCCCCCCACCCCTCTCAACAGGGGCTTAATCCCACACTCCTGTTGCCCCCCCACCAAACCAGAATGCATCTTAAATGCCGTCCTCTCACAGTCAGAAGTGGGGGTTAATTTCAGGGCTAAGTTAAAATCCTAGTGATCATAAAGCCCTCCACTTCGAGGTCTCCAGGCCCTCTGTGGAGCTCCTATAGAGGGTATCGTGGGTGTGTGTGTGTGTGGGGGGGGATGGGATTGGGGAACTTAATTTCAGGTGGCTCTCTGCACCAGAATGATTATAATCCACACATGTCATATGGAGCTGTTTCTTAAACTGAATTCATGTAGGGTCTAGTCTCTCTCTCCTTTAGTGCCTTCTCCATTTCTCTC
Source organism: Hydrocynus forskahlii (assembly GCA_037974365.1). Classification (NCBI taxonomy): domain Eukaryota; kingdom Metazoa; phylum Chordata; class Actinopteri; order Characiformes; family Alestidae; genus Hydrocynus; species Hydrocynus forskahlii. The sequence continues at coordinate 20,440,576 of JBBPCX010000114.1, read as the reverse complement.
TCTTTTGAATTTTCACCTCCAATATCAAAATAGCTGCTCTGTTCAGGCCTGCTCCTCCAGACACCAACAGAAAAGACATGAAACACCTCCCCATTCCTCCTTCCCCGCCCCATCATTTTGTAGCGCAGCTTTTCTCTGCAATTACTGTATAAAAGAGATAGGGGATAATGTAAATAGCAGGCAACTTAAATGGCAAGCGCTCTTAAATGTGTGTGTGTGTGTGTGTGTGTACGATCTTACACACGCACAAAAAATTACACTCTCAGAAAGCCCTTTTCAAGAAGTAATTGCCCCCTCATTCTTCCACACAATCTTTTTCTGCTCATCGCATCTCTTAGAACCAAGTCTTTCCTCTCTATACCTCCATCACGTTCTGCTCCACCTACAAATCACACACTTCTTCAGACCTGCAGCTCAGCTTCCATATCGCTAGTGTCAGAAGAAAATCGAACTTTTTTCCACCATTCTAAATGCCAGCTGCCCTTTAACATGTGTGAACATGAAAATAGATGAATGGAAATGGTTCAAAACTGATTAGGACCAAAATCCAGTCTTAGATTTGTAGTCTTGTTTAACACACTTGTTCCCCATCCGGGTCCTGGACTGCACCCTGTCCTGCACATTTTGACGTTCCCCTGCTTTAATGAGTCGTTTAATAAACAGGCCCTTCCTGAGCTGAGGTGGTCGTGACTGAACTGCAGGGGTTGGGAGGAGAATCTGCATGTTAATATGGTGCCACTGTATCTCTAATTCGGCCTCTAGTTCTGTTTATTTACTGCTTTGATTACCATGCTGTCACAAGAAAACCTCATATCTCTGAGATGTAAACTTTACAAAGCTTTACAGTATGCCACAAATATTTATTTTCAACATCTTCTCGCATTTCTAGTTATTAAACTTCACAAAATGTTCATACAATATAAACCTAAATGGCAAGTTTCCCTCCTTTTGCTATAAGGCTGTTAGGAGATTTGCAGGGTACTCACAGACCAGGCTGTGTAGTGAAATGCAATACTGTCAGGGTAACAACTGAATTAGTTATATTATACGTTCATGTTATTCAGTACATTAATAGTCTTACATGAAACTGTGAGCCAATAAGCATGGTTCTTCCAAAAACCTAGACTGCTGGTTGGCCATCCAAATCAGGGTGATATCAACATCAGTACTATTTCATCCATGATAAAGGGTTCATGATTCAGTATTCTCACAATACTCTGAATTATGCTCAGATATTAAAACATTTGTTAATGAGTTTCATTTCCATTTCACAATATTTCAATGCATTGTTACATCCCTAGTAAATACACGCAACTCCCGCAACACACACCGATATCTGGCTTCAGCCACAACCACGCTCTGGAATCAAGAGGTAACGGTATTGACTCAAAACGTTCTACACGGTACCCAGGCCTACTTACAGCAGAATAATAGAGCAGTTCTCCAGGACTCAGAAGAGAATGAAGTGCCAGAGTGTTTCTTGTGTAGAAGGCCTTGGCCCCCTGTTCAGCGTGTGATAGCTACTGCTCAGGCATATATAGACATGGATCTATTTAATTAAGAGGCGATCATGACTGTGTGTGCTTTTCCATTTCAGCGTCGCTCATTTCCCGACCCCCTCCCTGTCTCACCCCAAAACGCCGCCGCTCCAAATTAGATTAATATTAATATGCAAATGTATGGCATTTCAAAGTGCACGGGACCTCATCAGTTGAATAAATAAGAGGGGGTGTGTGTTGAAAAGTGTGTGTGTGTGTGTGTGTGTGTGTGTGTGTGTGTGTGTGCGCGCGCTTCATAAGCTTCTTCCTCTGATAAAAGGAAAAGGGGTGAAATGTGTGTGATTTATGTATCTTTCAGCCCAGTTTAAAAGAAACTGGGTTTATACCTTCAGTTCACACTCACATGCTAATGAGCACATACAAATGGGCATGTGGGCCCTATAGTGCTCCATCCTCTATCTCTCTCTAACACACACACACACACACACACACACACACACACACACACACACACACACACACACACACACACACACACACACAGGAGGCAGGGTATTATATGACCTTTGTTACACTATGTTCTCACAGTAATGTTCTCACAGTAATGTGTGCGTGCATGCATGTGTGTGTGAGTGAGAGAGAAACAGAGCAAAGGAGAGAGAGAGAGAGAGAGAGAGAGAGAGAGAGAGAGAGACAGAGACAGAGACAGACAGAGTGGGAGAGAGAGAATTCCCCACGGAGACAGTAAAGGGCTCATCTCTCCTGCAATGAGATACTGCACACACCTCAAGAGACCTTAAAAAAACCATCTGGACCCTCAGAATAATACTGTAACCAGCAGTTACTGTCATCAAAGAGATTCTGTGATCTATCATGGTCTCCTCACACAGCTCCACACCGGCTCCACTAACCAACAGCACCATGTGCTGATTTATAGCTATTTGCTACCATTGTGTTTCCTTCACATGACAATCTCGCAGCTTTGAAATGGTAACTTTGTTGAAGATCTTTACTTATAAACTCACCCTCAACAATTTTTATCTAATCTAAAGGACCAATTTTTGTGAAATGCATGCATTCCCAAGGGGAAAGCAGTAGCAAGCTTTTCATCCATTGCTAATGTGACTGGTGAAAAAAAAACGTATTTCCAGTGAATGGAGAATGAGGTCCAGTCTGTAGCTCCAGCTTTTTAAACCACACCCTTCCTCTCGAGATCAAGAAAAAGCTGTCAATCATCTTTCCACAGGTTACCATGGTTACAGAAATATGACCCCCCTCAGGGGTAAAATGAGAGGACCAGAGGGAAGAAACAGAGAAGATAAAGGGGAGCAGAGATAGTGAGAGAGAGAGAGAGAGAGTGTGTGTGAGCCAAAGAGAGAGCAAGAGAGAGAGAGAGAGAGAGAGAGAGAGAGAGAGAGAGAGAGAGAGGGAGAGAGGGAGAAAAAGAGAGAGAGAAAGAAAGAGAGAGAGATGGAGAGGGAGAAAGAGAGAGAGAAACAGAGGGAGAAAGAGGGAGAAAAAGAGAGCGAGGGAGAGGGAGAAAGAGAGAGCGAGAGGGAGAGCGAGAGAGAGACAGAGTGAGAGAAAGACTTACGATTTGTGGACAGTGCAGTTGTAGAAGACGAAATCAACACTGGCAAACTTCTTTCCTGTTTCCTTTGATTTCAGGTAGAGTTTCACCACACGTTTATCACCTAGTGAGAGAGAGATGGAGAGAAAGAAAGAAAAAGAAAGGTATCTAAGCAACACATCTCTTTTCCTCCTTCCGTAGCGGGGCACTGCAGTAGTAAAAATAGGCCGCTTTGATTGTGCTATGATTACCATGGATGTGATCAAAATTGCACTGTAGGATCCTCCCATTATCAAAATAGCCATCTTTACTGAGCAACCACTCTCATCCTGCCACAGAGACAGAACGAAGCAAATGACGCTCGATAGGAATTGACAGAGGCCGCCAGCGTGGAAATGTGCTCAGTTCTATTCTAATACCCGTTTAATGACTGAAAAGCCTTAAGCATAAGATGATGAAGATTCTGAAATGCGTTCTACAGAGCTCTTTCATCTTCTGTGCATTATTTATGTGTACACCTTAACATTCACACCATCATGTCATTTCACAAATTCCACTGAGGTTGGATTTTCCAATCACACTCACACAGACAGAATGCATGGAGAAAAATATCATATAGCTATAATTACCTTTTTAAAGCAATTATCAATATGATTCCAGTATCACTGTGCATCCCTAACTGTCACAGTTCACAATTTTACTTTTGTTTTGTTTTTTGGTTGCTAAATGTCTGCAAAATGATGACTGACATTTGCTGGATTAGGTGAAAGCAATGACTCATTAAAACACCAAATGAAGCTCAAGGAACATCTGTGACTGTTCACAGAGCCTCACATGTAACAATTAGTGATTACCAAATGAAGTATTGCACAGCCCTAACACAAACACATGCGCACACACACACACACACACACACACACACACACACACACACACACACACACACACACACACACACACACACACCTTGGTGACGAGTGATGGGAATGAGATCTTTGGCAGTGGGCGAGAGGCAGTAGATGCGTGATCCCTGCATCCGAGCTTCAGTCTCAGTGTAGTCCTCAAAGGAGCAGTTCACGCCAGCAGACAGATCAGGGACGTTCCGGGCCTGGAGAACCAACTGCAGAACCCAACAAAGATAAATGACACTACCTATAACTACTTCTAACTTCTGCATGTAAAAGAAAGATCTCATTATCAGAATCTGAAAACTTTATTGATCCTGGAGGGAACTGCTCATGCTATAACTGCACAGACACAAAGACAGAAACAAAATAGAATATAACATAAGTCACAAGAAAGCTCTTTAGAAAATACTCAGAAAATGCTTGTTACTAAATACACCACACTATATATACAAAATGCTGCTGTCAACAAGAGAGGAGGATAGATAAATAAATACAGAAAAAAAAAATACTGCTGAAGTCATTATTAGTTAAGACAACTGTTGGTTTGGACTTATTCTCTCTCCTCACAGAACAGTGACATAAGTACTGGACATAACAACAAACAAGCAAGAACATGGAAGTAAGAACCGTAAATTGACCCTTAGAAGCCCTGAACTACCATAGGTAGCTACATACCTATGTATTTCCACTCCATGTACATCATATATCCATTTCATTTGTTTCAGTGACAAGTAGTTGCAACGTACTTATTTGAAGTGCACCATTTAGAATTATGGCTCCGACTGGTACGCATCTTTCACCGTGACTCATTTATGATCCGAAATTAATCTCGTGACATGCCAGACCACAGACTTTCAGCAAAGTAAACACGTTTGACATTTTAAAGCCAGCGTCTTTCAAGGGCCAGTGATGCGTGCGGAATTCTGAATGGTCACTGAAGCAGTTGCCGTTTAGTTTAGTGCAGCTGTCAGTGGGCATTTGCAAATAAGGAGAAGTTTAGATGATTAAGCAGCATCTTTTGAACTTCTTCTCATCCGTCTCTCATTAGCCGGACAAGTAAAAGAAACGAGATTTAGACAGGAGGCATTTCATAGGCAGTCTCGGTGCAGAGCAAATCACGAGCGTGAAGGCTGATTTATAACATTAATAAACAAGCTTTTAATAATTCATTGTTTCATTAGGTCGAGTGCGAACTCAGCTGAACTGTGTGGCAGGCTGTCTTGTTTTGGTTTTGTATACCCCCAGCGCCACCACAGTCTCTATACTCGCATTGTTTCTTTTCCTCCCATCGTCATAAATCTAAGATTGAAGCCAAAATGTCCTCAGCAGACTGAAGTTGGCTGAAGAGTCTAAAGAAAGTAAAGCTAGGGACGCAGACCCTATACTCAACGTTAGAAACAACTTTGGCAGTTTATTCTGGTTTTCAAAGTTCAGAGCGACTGACACGAATGCAGCTAATTAACTCGCATAAGCAAGGCGAGCAAGGCCTGATAACAGACAGTTGCAGCTGTGCAGGGTAAAGCCAGGCTAATAATACTGCTGAACAGTGGGAGGTGTGAAAAAACAAACGCGAATCTTCGGCCTTCGCGGCATATACAGCTGCCACGGCAAAGTGGGTTATTCAAAAACTTGAGAGGAAGATTGAACTCATTGAGGATGAAACGCTTAACAAGCACGACTCAGGGGTGGAGAGGATTCAGGAGGGAAAAAGGAGGGCATTTAATCAAAGGAGGCCTTCATCAGAGCTCAATTTCTACCCTTTAGGACATGGGGCACTCAAAGCTCCTTTTTTAAAATTCGGAACAAAAGGAAGGGGCAGCAGAATCAAATGCTTCATCTCAGGATCCCTGGTGGGGCCGCCACTCTGAAAATGAGCAGTGTGGTCGTAGAATTTTGCAGAGAAATTTGTGGCTCTGGAAGATTTTAGCAGGTTGAAGCTAATGAAAGTGATTTGTTTCAAAGAGAAATACGTTTTTGTCTTTGCCAATTCCACCCACTAGCTGGGTCTCACCCATCATACAAGGTTACCAACACTGGGGGGGGCTTAAGGATAACACGTGCCTCCTATGAGACAGGCCACTAATTACGACAGTGGACAGCTCAACACGCTTGGAGGAGAACACTAACTGTCAATTATGCTACAGCAGATAACTGATGCTATGTTGTCTAGCACTGTGCTATGTGAGGGGGGGGTGACCTACCCACCCACAGAGAGTGAGGCCAATTATGCTCCCTTGGCATTGCCATGGACCGAACCTGCAATTTCTCCATGATAGGGCCAGGAAGGGTCTCTGAGCTAGCTGACATTTTGACAGGTGGGGAAGGTGAATGATACTTTATTACTGGTTATTATTATCTTTCCCTGCCCACTACTTTTGGTGGCAGCCAAAAACCAGGCAGGCAAAAGTCTTTCCGTGTTGGGATAAGGTTGGTCCACTTTGATTTCAGTCTGGCTAAAAGGTTATGATCTTACTATACTGTAATCATTATTTAACATTAAGTAAGAAACGAACTGCACTAGCTTCGCTGATTGAATCTGTCAAAACAAACATCTATGATTTGTAAACTTGTAATAAACATCACTCAAAACATATGGCTGCTTTTGGCAGGAAAGTACACTATAGAGAAAATAGACCTGCTCAGGCCTGTCTGATGACGAATCCATATTTATATTAGGGGTGTAAAACTCCGCAATTCATTTCAAAAGAAGTTTTTTAGGAGGTTATTCATAGAATCATAATCTCAAAACTATTCGATTTGATTATTAAAGTGCATGATGTACTTTAAAATGACATTGTAATAATATCAATCATAGTGCTCAGTTTACTAAATCCCGTCCTTAACTGCCAATTGTAAAATTTTACCACTTTCAATAACTGAAAATAGAAGACCTGGATTAAACAGGGTGGAACATCACATTACCAAACGAACCTGTTAAATCATACAGCTCAGGCGTGTTTTCATAAAGGGAGATTTTAGATCGTCTTGACTTAAAACCAAGGTTTAAGATAGTATCAACATACTTTAGTAGATCATCATTAGAACTGGCTTTTGAGGTTCAAAAAGAAGGTTTAGACACAGAACTCTATGAAGTACCGGAGAGATCTATGTAGTAGCGGTAGGGTTTATGTGCTCAAAGATGCACTGGCTTTACTTTAATGTGGGTGGTGAAGGTGTCTACCCGGAAAAGTAGTGTTGCAGCAAAAGTCCCACCCCATTTCCACCCCAGTGACTCATGGTGGATGGCTTAACAGTTACATCATGGGAAGATACATGGACTTTTGCTTTGACTTGAGTCAGCCGCTGTACCTCTGGTAGAAGACACTGCGTCATGTCTATGCCGCCGGTGCAGAGGAGCGTGTATCAGCTCGGGTCCGACTTATTTTGAGAAGAAGTGGTGCTAGAGCAAAATGCGGTGGGAGTTTGTGGCATGCTGCCCATTTCAGCTACTGTGGAGACTCAGCTACACAAGAACATCACAATTCAGTGACTTTGCAGGCACTTCAACGATGGTGTGGTACATCAATAGCATCAAAATCTTCCACAAATTCTCCATTGCTGGAGGCAAGTACTCAAGGTCACGTCTGCGTCTACATGAGTCTCCTCTAAAAAGAAATGCTGGAGCTTCTTGCACCAGATTTCTACAAAGAAACACACTGCGGATCTTCAGTAAAAGATGGTGCTTGCTGTCCAACAGTGAACCTGCAGTTGGGAGACAATGGTCTTTTTGAGGAAAAGAATAAACACTGATGTGTTATCGGCTTTGGTTGCTAATTCTTCAGGGAGGGCTGTAAGCAGCCTTAACAGAAATATTATCCCTACACATAAAAAATACATAGCTGGACTTCTTGGAGTCAGAAACTGGCAAAAACTGGCTCACAAGAGGAGGCCAATTAAAAGGGGTGAGATCAGCAGAACAAGAGCATGAATTAATGGCAGCTAGACTCATCTGGGAAAATGAGGTTTTTCTGAAATAGGGTACAGCCCAAAACTGAACAGCGATGTTTTTGTTGTCTAGGTTCTGTATTCCAGCATGTTGGAAATGAAAAGGATAAACACATTTTCCCGTTAAAAAGTACTAAGGGTATGTTAATCCATAGAAGATGAACTGGGTGGAGATGAAAGCCCCTTTTATAGCCCCCAGTTTTAAGGGACGATAAGAAAATGGACAGTTACTCACATAATTGTCTAAGGTTCATTCTATATATAGTATGTACACCTGGAGTCTGTTGTTGTTGTATTGCAATATGATGACCTAAAAACTGTCAAGCAGGCCTCTGCAGGGCTGAAAAATCTGAATAAATCAGATTATCACCAGGGGAGATATACAGCATCTGTTGATGTCTATGGGTCACAGAGTTCTCACTAGATAAGGATTTGCGCCCTTAGTACTTCTTATGGCCTTTACTTAAGATTAATAAGTTTGTAGTATTTATAGGTGCATATCTGTATGTATAGTATGCATGAGATTTGCTTAGACTAAATTGTTTTTGGAGTTTTATCATCTTTTCCTTTGGTTTTGCAACTATGTGCATTTCCAGACCGCCTCTATCCAAAAGTCAAAGCTCATCAGATAAAAACGTCCATAGATCTGACTCAGTGAACAAATGTTAAAATATATATGGTTTGGTTTCTATAATAAATTATACAGTATTTCTTTCGGTGCAGTGATGTAAGATACTGGTAATCTTGTATGCTGAAATAATGTAATATTCTTTCGCACCTGGACTTCTGACATGGTAACGGAGATGTTGTTGGGCTGAACAGAGAGCTCCACACACTGGTCCACTCTGGAGGCAAAGCGCTGAGGTTCATCAGCTCGCTCGCACCGGTCCTTCCGGGAACACCTGCAGACAGACAGATGACATCAACACCATCATATACAATCATCCCAGCATACCAAAATCATTCCAGCAACAAACCTTCGGAGCTCTGTGCAAAAACCTATTTAGCTTTCCAGTAAAGAAGACGAAAACCTTTCCCATGACAGTCAGGAAAAAAAAAAACATGGTTGAACACAAATTGCAGGACATAAGAATAAATATGATTACTTTAAAATAAGGTAATACATTGAGACGGCAAGCATACTAATACTGAAAGATCAACTGATCAACACTGATTCAACATTTCTTCTTGACATGCTTTGTAATGAGCAGACAGATTAAGCACTTAAGTCTCTAAAAGTAGGCCATTACGGCTAAACTGCTCACTCAAATATCCCACAGGAAAAAATACACAGCTGACTACATGACGACACAACGCGAGTCTGTGCTATTTCAGGTTAGATTTGAATACAGAACTGCATCAAATTCATTCTTCCTTTCCGTCCGAGATTTTATTCAGCATTCTGATTCATCTGCACATGTATTTTTTGAAAATGTATGATGGCAAGAAAGATATTCTATTACTGTAACTAAACCACTCAAGACAGCATTTCTTCAGCTGTCAATAAGTCGATAGGATGTATAAAGCGAGGTCTTCGGCTTACAGGCAAACCGTGACCTCATTTAAAACACTGCGTGTGCGTGTACGTGTAAGGTTCAGCTCTTTCGAGCTGGCTGCTAATTTAAACAGTTAATACGAACGCTACAGGGGAAGGGTAGACTGCGCTGACTGTACTACTACAGAGCAACAGAGAGAAACGTCTGCAACAGCAGTAAGACTGTTATGCTAATCATGTACTCTCCCCCAGTAGCCTGAAGCTCTGGAGCTAACATTGCAGACGTGGCCTTTTAGGCTCAGAGACTGTCAGCAGACAGTTCCTGAAGAAAGAGGTTAGAGTGATAAGAATGGCGGTTACTATGCCAGCTTATTTCAATTGCCATTTACATGCCCTCAATTAAAACCCATGCTAATGTTCACCCTTCCACGCAAGAAGGGTGGGGGTGGCAGATAGGGGAAAATGTTTTTAGTGTAGTTTGGGCAAGTTTTAATTAACATTTCCATATTGCCTTTGTCTCACACCCTTAGGAGGATTCCTCCAAGCGTTTAGAAATCAATCGGTTTCCATCGTTTTTTTGCTCATGTTACCGCACACCGAATTAAGGATGCTTTCACACATGCGCCTTCGTAGCCTTCCAGTCAGATGCAGTCTCTCACAGAGTCAATCCGTGGAGAGACTGACTATTAGATGTGATTTTTATAAGGTGATGTAGAAATGACAAGGGTGTGATTTGTAGCTCCATAAGCCATGTGCTTCCTGCTACAGCATGTGTGACCCTTCTCCTTTACAGTGAGATGCTGAAGAAACACATCATTCAAAACATATGGCTACTTTTGGCAGGAAAGAACACGATACAGAATATAGCCCTGCTCAGGCCTGTCTGATGTCGAATGCATACATATATCTCAGATCTTAACTGCAATTCATTTCAAAGGCAATTATTTGGGAAGCAACTCATGGAATCATTAGCTCAACTTGTACAATTCTTCGATTTGATTGCGATTCTTCATGAGACAGTTCAACGTATTCTGGATTCTCCTATTTCAGGGTGATTTACGATTCTTTCGGAAAGAATTCAATGCATCGTGAAGCTCTGACTTGTCACTTCAATTCTATCTTGATTTTTAAAAAATGATAATGTACTCTTAGTCTGTACAATTACAGTTGATTACAGTTTAAAACAACATGAAATGTGAAGTTTCACAAAAATTCAGTTCAATCTTCCCTCTTTATGAAACAATTCGAAGTCTCATGAAATCTCCCTCTTCAATATGATTCAAGCTGAATAAGACTCTTTAAGAAATGATAATGCATCATGAAATCTCACATTTTCCCCAGACATTTTTGAATTACTGTGGTACAACACTGCATTATTCAAATTATTAAAAGCAAATTAATGAAAACACAAGCATGAGTTTTATTTACTTTGTAATGAAAGATGAAATTAAAAAAAAAAAGAATCTTGGATTTTACTGTATTATTTGTTTATTATTGTTTCACCTGAGAAACCTACTACTTTTTTCCACACTATTGTTGATTCTAAAATCAGTGTAGTTGAATCTCCACCTTCAGAGCATCCCACCACACGTCAACAGATCACCTATAGTGTATTTACTCACACATTGAGCAGGACACACCAGCCGCAGTGAGGGTCTCTGGAGCCCAGGCACTCAGAACATGTTTTGTACTGATCACAGCTCTCTACTGGAACACGCTTCACCTAGAGAAAGAGAGAGAGAGAAAGAAAAATATTATTCTCATTATAGTAATTTAAGTAAGCACTGCTCTGTACACTCTTCTCACTGTATTAATGCGCCCACAGACACAGTAATTATCTGATGTAAGATGTAAGAGTAGCTTAGGGCTCCACTTTGGCTACTTCATTTGTCTGTGCACCCTCGAGTGTGTGTGATGCATTTGCTCCTGTCTTGCTGATAGCATGTGTATTCATGTGTCCTCATGTGTTGTGTGTTTATGTGAAGAACTGTCCCAGCTTCTTCTGACGTACTGGGCCATATGCAGATCCCATGGCAAATGTCATCTGACTGATGGACACCTGGAGCAACTACTTGGCCCGAAAGTGGTGGATCAAAAAGAAGGAGCGAGGATGTTGAGGATTAGAAAGAAAATGACATAACAATGGAACTGCTCTTCTCACTGGTCGGCATGTACACTGCCGCCTCGACGCTTGTTTTATGTTGCTTATAATTTTGTTGTCTGTATGTGAACTGTCTCAGTGTTTACGGTGTGTAAGACCAGGCCTCAGGTTCAGTCCATCTTTGAGAAAATGCATGTGCATTGTCACTTATATAATAATGAAAGAAGGACTAAAGTAAGAGCAGGAAAGTAAATGCAAAGCAAAGAAACAGAAAACACTATAGGACAAGAAAAACCTTTCATAAATGATGGGCGAGTTGAGTGAAACAGACAAGGTGTTGTGACTTGAGGCTAGTTTGAACACAGTGTGTGTGGAGGGAAAGAGAATCCTTTTAATCTGCCTGCAAGAACTGTAAACTCCATCCCCTAAAGACAGAATAATATGTATAAATACACCCAAAGACTCTCTAAACATTACACTCTGTTCACTTACACACACACACACACACACACACACACACACACACACACACACACACACACACACACACACACACACACA
>JBBPCX010000114.1:20372314-20384786 GCA_037974365.1 Hydrocynus forskahlii | reverse complement strand
CCACCCCCACCCCCTCCTTTCGCCGGACGGCCTCTTTAGCTTTGATCACGGCTTCAATTTGTAAATGTTACCGATGACCTTTATCCCTTTTTATTTCCCCCCTCCTCGCCGTGCCTCCTCCTGCCGCCCCCGTTTGCCCGCGCTCTGCCCCAGGCCGTCGAGTCAGTTTCAAAGTGTTGATCCCCATCTGAAGTCGACTGCTGTTATTAAGTAGAGGAGTCAGCGCACGTCCCCACTCATGCCATTTATAATCCCTGATCGGCCCGCTGCGGGAACACGATAGCGCCGGGTTCCCCTCCGCCGCCTGGAAAACGGCGTTTTATTCCTCCGTTTTGCACGCCAGGACGTTATTTTGGGTTTTGCATTAAAATAAAAAAAAAAAGGGAACAGCTCACTTCTGTCACACACCCACATAATAGTCTGTGCAGGAACCCAGTCCGACTTTGTTGTGCAATTTTCTTACTGGGTCTAAATCGTTAATTATGTGCATTATTATATCTTGTGATGTGCAATAGTCTACCATGTGCATTCAACATTTGTGCAATATCTTGTGCAGTATCGTGTGCAGTTTTCTTATCGGGTTTGAATCACTGTCATTATGTGCAATATCTTATTATTATGTGCAGTAGTCTTAATATTATTATGTGCAATAGTCAAACCATGTGAAATATCACTTCTTATATCAGTATGACTGATCATCTAGCGATCTCTGTTACAGCAATAACAGACTCCAAACCACTATTAGAGTTACTAGTAATTCACTGAGCTGTAAGTTATCTATCTATAGTATTTATTTGTGTATATAGTGTAGTTTATTTCATATTGGGTATTTTTCTGTGGAGTTTTTATGCTTTATATTGTTCTTGTCCATGTGTCTCTGCGTAACATAAGTAGTTTCCTACAGGATCAGCAGAGTTTTCGTATTCTGATTTTAATTGTGGCTAAAGCAACCCAGTAAGTCCGTCTGTCAACTGGACGGTAGGTCCCACTTTTCAGAGCAGAATGGGTTTTCGAATGATGAAGCGATGCCTTCTAATACTGGCCTTCGTTCCCTGGTCTGCAAAATGATATCCCGATTACTCATGCAGGGGTTTCCAGAACAGTTTGGACGTTGTTTTGTATGTTTACCAAAGAACTGAGAGTCGAATTATCGCACAAGCCCTTGTTTAATCCCTGCTTGATTCTGCTGTTTGGAGAAAAGTTTGGAGAACGGGCAGGATAGTCCTGGTTTTATCTGTCATCTGTGAGTGGCGGCTCATTGATATGAGTGTAATTTGGGAGAACACTGGCCATGTTGAGGATCTTCTCCATTCCTGTGGAACAAAAGGCCGATAACAGGAATATTACTGGCGTCCCTCCACACTCCCGATAGAGAAATTCCTCAGTAATTGTCCGTGTGGGCCTTGGCTTGATTACACTGCTTGTCCGCCATTTCAGATATTCTTTCATGATTTTAGTTATTTCCAAGTGCTGACATAGTTGTCAGAGTGGAATTACAGTTTGTTTAGTTGTAAAAATATGTATTTGACAAGAAAACAGCGTTTACAATCTAATGTATTGGGTCCTTTTAATACAATTCAATATCATAAACACACTAAAGATTCAATGTGTTTTGTCACATACAGTTGTGCATAATAGATAAAAAAATACATATAGATACACATAGACACAAGTTTGTGTGTGTTCGTATATGTATGTATATTTATATATAGTGTATGTTTATGTATATGCACACACGCACACACATATATATGTATATGTATATGTGTGTGAATGTGTTTTTAGCTATTCTGTTAAATGTTAACCATCATAAATGTGCTAAAAACACGCAGATAAAACTCCCATGTTCCAGTAAAGAATCTCACACCAGCAGACGGGTTTATACAGCCAACATTCCACACATTCACCCGACAAACACTCTGCCGAGGCCTTTCAATAGACCACAGTGTGCTACAGTGAGCCTGTGTGCATGAGAGAGACTGGTGTGTGTATTATGGGCTAAATTTCAATGTGATGTGATTCTGCAGTTATTTCTACCAGTTAAAGAGACTCACACACACTGGAGACTAAGAACTCGTTATATTCTAAGTCACTGCTTGAACTACAAAACAACACTCATAATAGAGTTTGGTACTGCAGCTGTGACATTGTGCTGGTTAAAAGAGTAGCTCGGCAAATAAAATTAACCTAACAAATAAAAAAATAAAAAAATGACCCCTTACCCTAAACATGGTTGAGGCATCATTCATATAATGTAGTTGTTAATGTAGTACTGGATGCTTATAGGCATGCAATCACATGCTTGTACAAAAGCCATAAATGATCTCAGCTGGACTTGTTTATGTAGTTTCTGTCGCTGCATGAAATATTGTCCATCTACAAACAAGGACAGAAACACAGACTCAAAGAGGACTAAATTTGACAGCTAGACAACTGAGCCAGGCATCTTCAAAACAACAGGTCTTGTGCTGGCTGGTAGAAAAGTGTCAGACCACATAGTTCATCACAGCTTGCTGTGTATGGGACTGTCTAGCCGCAGACCAGGCAGAGTGCCCATGCTGACCCTGGTCCATCGCCAAAAGCACTTTAAATGGGCACATGAGCATCAAAGCTGGACCACAGAACAGTGGAAGAATGTGGCCAGGTCTGATAAATCATGTTTTCTTTTACATCATGTGGACAGCCGGTGAGACACTTTCCTAGGGAGGAGATGCACCAGGATGCAGTATGGGAGGAAGTCAAGTCAAGTCAAGTCAAGAAGGTTTTATTGTCATTTCTACCATACACACACAGTACACCTACACTGCTGTGCAGAAGTCACCTATACAAATTGTTTGAATCCCTTTTTCTCAGTGTGTGAAAATGTGTCTTTCTGTTCATATTAGAGTAAATGCACACAAACAAGAACTCAGTACAAATGATTTAGAACTGTTTTGTATGTAAAAAGTAGTTGATATTTTATGAACTAGAAAGGAGAAAACAAGTTTGGTTCCGGATTTCTCCTCGATGCCTCCAGCCATTGATTAGATTTGTGAAATTCCATCAGGAGCTTTAGATTTAAGTACTAATTGAGTCAAACCAGGTTTCGGATGGAAACTACTAAGTAATACTGGACTCCCACAAGGAACACATTAATATACTAAACATACAATCACTATCTACTACTCACTATTAATTTGTATGAACACTTTTTAGTTTTATTTAGTATATTTTCATCCAAACAGCTTTTAAATATTATTTTTGCAGGTGCATCTTTTGCACAGTACTATATGTAAACATTGTTGCAGAACTAGTACACCAATTCAGAGCAACATTGTTCCCTAATGGCAGTGGCCTAATGGCAGTTTCCCCAAGATTTCTATCCAACTGAGCCTTTGTGGGATGAGCTGGACAAACTACTCCAATCCATGGAGGCCACCTCACAACTTACAAGGCAGTTTTGGTGGCACGAGGGGGACCTACACAAGATTAGGCATTTAATAATGTAATGGCTGATCTGTGTTTTTACTGAACATTCCCATTATACATCAGGACAAAAGAAAGAATGACTGTGAATGAGCGAGACAAGGAGAAAAAGAAAGAAGAGAAAAAGTATGAGACATAAAAACACAAAGAAGGAAGAAAGGAGAGAGGAAAAAGGGGAGAGAGAACGGAGAGAGAGAACAGTGGGAGAGAGAGAGAGAGAGAGAGAGAAGAACAGAGAGAACGGAGGGAGAGAGAGAGAGAGAAAGAGAGAAGAACAGAGAGAACGGAGGGAGAGAGAGAGAGAGAAAGAGAGAGAGAGAGAGAGAAGAACAGAGAGAAGAACAGAGAGAACAGGGAGAGAAAGAGAGAACAGAGAACAGCGAGAGAGAGAGAGAGAGAACGGAGAGAACAGAGAGAACGAGGAGGGAAGAGAGAGAGAGCGGAGAGATCGAAATGTGATGTGAGAATAGATGAAGCAGGACAGGCATTTCATCTTCATGACTGAATGTATGTACGTGTGTGTGCGTGTGGGTGTGCATGTGGGTGTGCAGGTGTGGGTGTGTGTGTGTGGGTGTGTGTGTGTGTGTGTGTGTGTGCACATAGTCACGGTGGTGTGGGATAAGCATGCATCAGTGTGTGAGTGTAAAGTATGGATCTGAATTCAATCAAAGGCGTGTAATCTGGAGTGTTTAGCTGAGCGGCGAACACGGCCTGTGTTACAGAAAACCATTTAACAGATTAAAACTCCAAATCTGCACACCAGAGAGTGTGTGGGAACCAGATAAGCACTTCGGCAGCCACTCTCAACTGCACACACACAAATCTCCCGCCTTGCTCAGCTGCCTGGTTGTAGAAATTATGAAGAAAACACACACACACACAAACACACACACACACACACTTTCACCTCTTCAATACCCTTCATACTCCATCACCCTGTGTCCTCATCTCTAGTAATGGGACTCTTCAATGCACTCCTGCAGTACGAAGGTCATGTGTTTATTTCTATTAATAAACTAACAATGCCAGCCTGCCCGTGTGTGTGTGTGTGTGTGTGTGTGTGTGTGTGTGTGTGTGTGCGTGCGTATAGGGTCCAAAGCGGGAGCTGACAGAAGTAGGCAATTAATCATTTTCCAGTGTGCCTAATATCCACACCTGCCGCACCCACAAGCGCACACACAAAGACACACACATTCACACACACACACAGGCAATTCCGTCATCCCCTGTAATGTTGACTTGCAATCTTTGTTAACCAGAGACTGGTCTGGGGTCATATCAGGGTCAAGCATGTCTACTGACCACAGCCTCACCTCTGACCTATTGACTGTGTGATTTACGACAGAGCAGTGACGACTAAAGCATGTGCCAATATGCTCTGGTTTCGTCGTGTCCTCATTGATGTAATGATATTTGTCATTATGATCATGGGGGAGACCAAAAACAAGTCAAGGAATTTGCTGTCTGCAAATCTGATATGTCTGCACCTGACTCGTAATGGCCCAGCTTTTATTCTTGAGCAGTTTTCTAAAGCACATGGACGTAACCAGTGATGGACTCCAGTCCTGCACTCTGGCCCAAACAAACTTGATCTAGCTCTTGAAGACCTTCATTATTACCTGACCACCTGGATCAGCTGCAATGGGGCAGGAAACTGTATAAACCAGTGGGTCTTTAGGACTGAAGTAGAGAATAAATGGGTTAAACCAAGTCCTGGAAACCTACAAATGGCTTTTATAGAGATTTGTAAGATTCAAGATCCATGCTTTATTTGTCACATACACAGTTATACAGGTATGTGTAGTGCAAAGTGCCCCTGAAATGTCTATGAGACTGTGCAATATAGTAACAATAAATCAAAGAGAAAATTAAAGGCTAAAACTAAGTAATAAAAAACATGGAGGAAAAAAGAAAGTGTAATTTTGTCTCAGACTATGCTTAACCATTTTCTTCATGCATTACAGCAGGGGTTTCCAATCTTTTCAACAAAGGGCCAGTGCGGCTGCAGGTTTTTGTTCCGACAAAGCAGGACCACACGATCAATTGTGTGACCAACTGAGACCAATTGATTAAACATGGAATCATGGGTGCCCCCGCATTGCTGAAGTTGGCTGTACCGGCCCTTTGCCGATAAGACTGCACACCCCTGCGTTCTGGTGACTTCATTTCCAGATCTGTGTAAGTCATTTGTTGAGAGAAACATTCAAAAGCTCTCTCATAACCCGGCCTACTGATAAACACACTGAAGTACACTATTACAAATACTGTTATGATAATAACCTCCAAATATACTGTGAGGCCATTTGAGTCAACTGTGCTTTCCCTAATCAGCACAAATATCTACTGACAGACTGCAGATGCACATAGGACCTAAATAAACAGAGTGATTTCAAACCTTAGAAAAGGCAGCGGGGTGGGAAAGGGGTCATCTTAAGCTCTGAGTGCTCAGTTAAATCAAAGTCGCTCAGTGAGACAGAAAGAAAAAGAGGGAGTGAGTGAGAAGAAAAGAGATTAAGAGAGTGAGCGAAAGAGAAGACGACAGCCAAGCCCTGGTCCCAGAGGACCCTGATGGCAGAGAAGACAGGATCAAGATTCTCTAAATGAATTAAGAGAGCGAGGGAGCGAGAGAGAAAGAGGGACTTGAGAAATCTAGTCAGCTGAACTAATGATGTTCCTGTCTGACTGAATAATGAAAGGAGAGAGAGAGAGAGAGAGATAGAGAGAACTAGCAAAAGCCTAGATTGTACTGTGCAGATCTCCACTGTCATTTAAATTATCAACTACATCAATCAACCAATCAATCACTCGTTCTGACAAAAATCACCATTTAAGCAAATCCCAGAAAACTGTAGCCATAAATATTTTTTTTTTCAAAGCCCCACCTACAGGTGTCTAATTCACAGTGCCTGAGCTGATAAAAGCACAGGACTGTAGAAAGAAATTCGTCAGGCGTGGGCAGCAAAGTATGACACACAGAAAGATGAAAATGAAAAGGCTCTTCCAAACGCGACGAGGTGACCATTATCCACAGTCACAGAGTGAGTCCTTCACTAAGAACGAACGATGTGTACTGCGCTCACCACCAATGCGCGTGGTCATTCTGAGACAGCTAGACTGGAAGGCGGGTTATTAAAACCAGCTCAAAAACACGACTCCTAATTTTCAACAGTGCAAAATATGAGTCATGATATTGCTATCTATATACAGGGATTCTGGAAACATCTACTCTAAACAACATGAGTCAAAAACAGGACAGTGGTAAACTGAGCTGATTTCGGATACTGAAAACACAAAAGCTGGAGGATAATCAACTGCGTCAACAATACTGACCATTGATTAGTGTTTATTTTGGCATGGGGGTGGTTTAGACCCAGTATTGTCAGTAGTTGTACACAGCTTCATTGGTGGCTCTTATCTGAAAATAGTACAACCAGCAAACAGCTTAACTCCGATAAGCCACCGCCTGCTTGTCCGTCTGCCAGCTCTCAGGGCTCGAACTTTAAATATTTGTCCAAACCCAATGGGACCTGACTGCTCATGTCAAGTTCAGATGTCATTTCTGGAATATGTGTTGGACCCCTGCTTTTCTTTTTCCGCTGCATTCTCTCACACGTTTGTTTTTCCTCCTTAAATTTTTCTTCCTCCCTACTTTTGTTACCAGTTTCTAGTATAAAATATATAATTCACACTGTTGTGAATTAACTCAAGCTCATGAGAATATTAAAGCACCAACAATAAAACAGTGAATTGTTTCAGGAGAGGACAGTTTAGGGCAGATGTTTATATTTCATTAGTTGGACCAAAACTACATACAGTATGTTATATGTAGCATATTCTATGTACAGAAACTGTTTGAAGATTAAACATGTGGCTAAAATCCTGCTGTTGGCAGTACAACACGTTGTAAGAAGTGCCCAGTATGGAAAACCTATCCTGACTAAAAACACCTGGGATGTTGCCCAAGTACATTGCTTCATCAATAAATGTTTAAGGTTCATTTGGAACAGCTGATTATTTGAATACATCATATGTTATATTACAATTTATGCTATTTGCCTGTGATGTAATTGTGGCCTGTTAGGGTTGCTATGTTGTAAATGAACTGGCGCCACCCTGTCAGGTTTTATTTGACATGTTGTGTGATGGGCTCGGGTTTGGGCTCAAAGCGGGTTCAGGTCAGCAGGTTCAGAAAGCTCTCAAGCTGTATTTGGGTTCAAATCAAATGCTCAGGATGAGACCTTGTACTTTTAAAGCCAATCATGTAGAATAAGGACATACAATAAGTTACATGAACAACAGAAACCAATACAAACGTCTTGTTTACAAAGGTCTAATTCTCAAAACTACAATGAGTTTAAGGCACTTTTGCTAAGCATTTATCACAATGTTTAGCCTTTGTAAACGAAAAAAAAGAGAAATGATTAACTTCACATATTGAAAAACTGATTTGGCGAATTTGATGAGCAGTTGATCTCTCCACTCCTTTATATTAATGGAAGGCGGTACCCCAGAGAGTAAACCACCCACGCACGCATCCATCCATCCATGTATCTAAATCAATGACTACACACATGCGGTATTTCTTGCACAAGAAGAACTTACCGAGTTGATGCATGCAAGCTCTTTATTCAGAAGCCAAGGCAGAGACAGTTTGCCTTCTCCCCTGTAGCAGGACTGGATCCTCTCCTTGATCTTCTCCTTGATGCGCCTCAGCGTGAAGAGACACATGGCGGACTCTTTCGGTGGCTTAGCTCTGTTCTTCTGGCCCTGGGAGAAGACAGTGAATAGGATGTCCTCATTCTCCGACACCCCCAGAGAGTTGGCCAGCTGCCTGCCCGGCTTGCTCAGGTAGGCGTCCTGGATTAGGCGATATTCCACACCATCCTTGGTGCAACCAATGGGAAACTCCACGTAGGAGTAAAACTTGGGGTCGTCCACACAAAGGCGCACAATCTTGGAAGTGAAGAACTGCTCCCCGCTGGCATCTGGCGAGGTG
The DNA here is from genome assembly GCA_037974365.1 of Hydrocynus forskahlii. NCBI lineage: Eukaryota > Metazoa > Chordata > Actinopteri > Characiformes > Alestidae > Hydrocynus > Hydrocynus forskahlii. The sequence goes on along the minus strand of JBBPCX010000114.1, from coordinate 20,376,325 downwards.
AGCTGGGTATCCAGCTGCAGGGTTAGGTAGTAGACAAACTGCTCGCTGCTGAAGCCATAGACATAGTAGATGTCAAAGGCCGGGAACTTGGACAGCGTGTCCGAGGGGATCTTGAGCTGTGAGGAGACAAATTCATCTTGGTAGACAAAGCTGAACATGTCAGCATTCTCCTCGTTGGCCATCAGTTTGCGGCTGGACAGGGTGGGGAAGTATTCTGACTTCCCATCGATGGGGGTTCCAATGAAGAGCTTGCTGCGGGACCCTTCCGAAATGATGACCCCAGACATGGTCCCAGATTCAGCCACGCTGGACAAGTAGTGCTCCTTGCGGTGATGTGGTTCGCCCAGCTTGAAAAGGTCATCCAGCCGCAGGAACTGGCAGATGCCTTGCGAGGTGCTTCCGCAAGCAATCAGTCGATTCTGGCCGTAGTCCACTAGCAGCAGCTTGTTGACGTTGTTGGTCTGGGACAGGTCGTGCGGGCAGGACTGGACGCTCGGCGGAGGGTAGCACTTCTCGTTGTCCACTACTGGACCGGTCATGTGACTCCTCAGTTTGGTCAGGTTGCTTGACAGCTTGTAGATCCAGTTAACAGCACCAATGTATACCTCGCCAGTGGTGTTATGAATGGCCAGGTGAGTCAGGCCCCATTCTGGTGGAGAGAAGGTCTGGAAGGGCTCTGTGGCCCCTCCAGCGAAATCAAGGGAGAGGGAGAGGGTCATCAGGCCAAGGAGGAGCATTGGCCCAGTGCTGAGGGCACCATGTGGCCCCGGCTGATGCCACATATTGGCTCTGGTCCACGTAGGGGAAGGTTTGATGGGTCCTCTTTCTATGACAGTCTCTCTTTGTCTAGCACTGTTTTATATATTTATATATATATATATATATATTTTTTTTTTTTTCAACCTACAAACGTGGGCAGAAAGTCTTATCGATCCGCTTCTCTCCTCTTAAAGCTGTCGTTTACTTCATAGATCGCAACAGCACTGCAGCCAGCGGCCCTACAAGGCAAGAAAAAAAGAAGAACATTATGAGTACAAATGGAGCACTTACTATTGATTATGCATCATACTTGAAAGGCAGGGAGCAAACAGAAAAGTTAAGACGACATCATCCATGCAAAATAAATGGCTTAAAGTAATGTGGTCAGAAGGGGCGAAACCTTGACAACATTTAATTACTAAGATGAATGGCGAGGAGACGCAAGATGGATTAGGAGACACACTGTACACAAACTTATCACTGGATACCACTGCAACAGCCAGTGCAATGTGGTGCTCTCTTCAATGAATTCATAACACATCCATTATCACAGTGTGTCTGAGAGTAGCTTTTTGCAGATTAAGTATTTTCTCCCTCCCTCTCGCTCGTACACACACGCACTTGCACGCACGCATTCACACAGTATGCCTTCCCTGAGACGTGCTGAAAACTGAATGCTCCTCAGTGAATGTGAAAGTTCTTTCATCAAAAGTTTGCATTCTCTCTTAAAGAATTAATAGACTTACACAGCCATTGCACAAAAGTTGTGGTAATTAATTAATTTTACAATTTCACTTAATTTACAAAACGCAACAGATCTGTTACTTTTTTTTTGTTTGTCATATTACACAAAGTGCATTTGTGAGCTGACTCTACCCCATATCTAGGAGAAATGACTGCTGCCCCAGTTAAACTGGTAACATCACAGATGGCAGCTAATGTCCTTTTAATGTAAGTTCATGTGATAAGTAGAGCAGAGCCAATCATTCAACAACAATAAAGTCAACAATAAATTGGTGACATATTTCTGCTATTGTGTCCAACCTGGAGTGGGTTAATGACAACCTGCAGAAGGCAGGAGTTTACTGGTAAGGTTGTCCTTACAATTATTTACAATGATCTCAGGAAGCTTGAAAAGAAGAAAAATCTGGGAGCATTTTATTAAAATGAACAATAGTCACAAGTATCTCCAATCTAATTTGTTATTTTGAACACAGTATTTGAACACAGAAGCTGTGCGTAAAGTTGTGTGACACTTTTCTGATGATCAAACCAATTTGTTCCAAAATTACTTCTTTAAAAATTATTCATGTTATCTGACATCAGAAGTAAAGAAGTTTTTTCCTTCTCCTCTGAAGTAAAATTTTGAAAATACTTTTTTTTTTCCAGTGATGATATGCAAATGTGAATTGCCTTTTCAACAGAAGCACGTTACCATCAAACGCCTGAAAGGAAGCATCCTTGTCAGAACTGTCAGCAAACAAAAGTAGCTTTCCTTCAATGCTCAAACCAAACTACTCCCAGAGGACACGCAGTCCAAACGGTAAGTGATGTGTAAACACTGCTTTAGCATTCAAAATACCACCAGCTCATCCTGGAAACCTGTTCACACAGCTCATCTAAAGAGGTGAAAACAACAGGGCAGCTTGTTACAATGTTGAACTGGGCAATAGTTCACTGATGCTGCAGCCTGAAGAGGCGTGATGGTAATCTACATAATTCTTATTCTGTCTTTCAGCTTGCTCTTTTACTCACTTAAAATTGTAGGCATTATTAAACATGAGCATGAAGCACTTGCATGCATGTGTTTCTCTGGGCTGATAGCTTAACAATCGTTTTGTGTTTTGTTTTTTTTATTAAAAATGCTTTTATCTGAGTGCAGTAACTATATATTAATTTGAGGGTGTTTTTTTACATTTATATTAACTTCCCTTTTTATGCAAACGCAATAACTTCTGTTATAGTTCTTTATATTTGCAGGTAATTTTGGGCCATTTTACTGGTTCAAAATGAGGTGCATGAAATGTTATCTAGTGTTCGCAATATAAGGACGTTTTCGCTGTGCTCAAATGATGAAATAAAATAAGATTCTGGGAAAAAGTGGTGATGCATGGTGTCGATGCCACTACGACAAAAATCTTTAATCTATCACATTAGGTTTGCTTTCCCAACGCAGTGACTCAGTAAAACTGCTGAGCACATTACACATATACTTCCAATCCAGATGACAAAGCCAGCCACACCATCTCCAAAAGTCAAACCTCTGTCTCCGCAAACTCCACCCAAATGGAATGGCCTTTTCTGATGACCCCGTCCAACAAATCCTTTCCCAGCAGTGTGGAGTCCCAGTGCTGGAGGATTTCTGTATTATAACACCACTTAGCTTTAATTCAACATGCACTCTTCTATTCCTGGAAGCGGTCAGGAAAAACATGGGACTATGAAGAACCAGTCCTCACCTCAATGAGACTGAAATGTAGGGTAAAGCTGCCTGGAGAAGGTAATTATTCACACTAGTGAGTAGTCATGCTGTTCATTCTAAATGTGGTATGAAAAATGGTTAATTATTAACAGCCTTCTTAAAGAGCAGAAAGGAAGGGCTTTTGCCCAGGTAAAACAAAAAGCACATGAATTTTCTTATTTAATTAATATTTCATTTCACTGTTGTAAGCAGGTTTTAACAGTGAGGTCTGGTCTGTGTCCATACAGGCCATGGCGACTAACCAGTCTGCATATGTCAATAATAAGTGGAGTGTGTAAATGATCCATTAGTTTCAGCCGCCATGGTCACATGTAGGTTAATGTCATGCTTCGTATCCCCTATTATATTCAATATCTAGGCAAGTGAGCCGAGACCCTCTGGTGTAAGAAGGTTAACAGAGCCCATTAGGTCAGCAGACATGGGCTAGACTTCGATAAGAATGATCAGAATATGATGTTTTTCATCCTGAGAGACAAACGATTAGGCCACTAAGACTCAATGTAAGCGCATCCTCTGGGTTTTAAAGGTGCAGCTCGGCAAAAGCAAAGGTACACAGTTTTCCCATCATTCTAGATGTAGTCAATGTGCCAAAGCATGTCTGGCATCTAAAGCTTGATTCTTCTGTCTCGCATTCAAGCAGTGGTCCTCACAGAGTGCTACGCAATGAAACTGGGGAGATACAAAACTACTTACACATTTACATTTAATTACATATACACACAAATACATATACAAGCAAATACATATGTCCATAATACATACACATTATA
>JBBPCX010000114.1:20294772-20316632 GCA_037974365.1 Hydrocynus forskahlii | reverse complement strand
TAAACGCAAAATTAAAAAATTAATTCAAAAGTTGTGTATTGCACACTTTTATTTTTAAAGTACTGCTATATAAACAAAAGTGGTTTGCAAACACTAAACTAATAAGGAGCTTTTTAACAGCAGTGTTCCCTTTAACACAGTTACACAGCTGCACTTAACATATTTCTATAAATCTCAACTTTGATCTGTATTCAAATAAAATATAAAACAAAAGCACGTTTTATCTAGTTTGTCATAGAAAAACAAGTCACCCTAAGAGTCCAGAGCATGGGGGCAGAACAATTATAGCAGCTGCAAAGAGGGACCAACTCCATATGAAACTCTATGCATCTGATTGCAGTGTCATTAAAGGAGATGTTCTGTGTGAAATGGACCTGGGGTGTATTGAAACATGATAACGAGTACGAACTTTTGTCGAGTAGCCCACCTTCATTTGCCCCCCACATTCCGAAACACAGCGCTTTTAGCCGATGCTAACCTCAAGGCTCCACTAGGCTGATAATGGTGGCACATGGGGCATCACGTAGCCAGTGCAGATAAATCGCTGTTTTTACACCATTAACAAGGCTCAAAGTAGCTCCACACATTATTTCTAGAATTCTGAGGGCCCTGACATTTAAAACGAGACATTGAGAACTTTGAAAGTGCATAGGTAGTTTATTAAAAAGACAGTTTATACAGATAGTACCTCGCTGACGGTCGCTGACGGTCGCTGCCATCTTGAAATTAAGGCACGATTAGTCGACTGACGAGCATGAACGAACAGGTAGGATAGGGCAACTTGGTGTCATATTTGCAAGATTTATCAACTCTTGTTGCACCAACTCCAGTCTACAACGAATGGGAGTATTCACGTGACAAATCAGCTGTAGTTTCATTCATGCTTGTCAGTCGACTTATCTTGTCTTAATTAATTTCAGAACGCAGGAGGCGAATGAAGGTGGGCTACTCGACAAAAGTTCATACTCGTTATCATGTTTCAATACACCCCAGGTCTATTTCATACTGAACTTCTCCTTTAAAGTTACTGTCGGTGTAATGGTCAGGCGCCCGAATATTATAAAGTAATGCGGCACAGCACGTTATAATATATATATTGGGCCATATTATCTTTATGTCAGGGGCAGCTTGTGCTTACTAACTACAAATTAACACAAAAACTTGAGCTTTGTTTCTGACAGTTATGACATGTGAGAAACTTTTGTGCTGAATGTTTTTTTCCCTATTTCTGTCAAGACATTATTTTGGAAATCGAAATGAGCAATAGGTTGCGCAACACTCTTCAAAATATGCATATATTACCATATGTACACATATTAGTGGTTTCCATCAGTTAACAAGTTCTCAGCATATGGAATGTTGAACTTCTTCAAGCCTGTTAAAAAGCATCCCAGGTGGCTCCTCGCGATGCTGCTTGAGAGGATGCCAAGGGTGTGCAGAGCTGCATCAAGGCTGAGCTACAGCAAGGAGTCGAAAATATGAGATAGTAGTGATTTGCTTTGCACTTTTTTGTTCGCTGTTCAGAATTGTATGTGTTTTATAAATGTCTAATATTGTTCTGAAATGTTGGAAATAGCAAAGGAAAGATCTCCTGCGAAAGGGTTTTGACTGGCAGTGCCATTAATTTATGTGGACAGAGTTCAGCAAGTTGTGTCTCATTACTGAGGGCTTTCAGCATCAAACAAGTGTATTTGATCCCATCTCTGAGGTATTCAGGGACAGAGGTAAAGCCAGGGTGAGGAAGTCAAAGTACTTTAATCAGAATTTTACATCTTTACAAAACCTCTGAGAACAGAGTGTGTGATTAGATATGGGGTGTCCCGGCGCACAGCAGGTGGCTTTAACACACACACACACACACACACACCGTACAGGTGCTACTGTGAGTGTGCTGATCAGATTTCCTCTGAGGGTCCACCTGCTCTTCTCCTCGCCAGATGTCTTCTGCTCTGCTCTGCTCTGCTCTGGCTCTGTTGCTGTGTGTTATGGTTAGCAGTCCATACATAACCCCTAACCCACAGCTTTAGGGTATTTCACACCTCAGTCAGCATTCCTTTTCTTCCTCTCTTTAAATGTGAACCTGTTCTCACCTTCCTTTGTTCTCCTCACTGTTTAATTGAAAATGTAAATCATTCTCCTTTAACACAATTACCCGTACACTCATCTTCTTTATCTCTCAATGTGTTGAAAGTACACTTATTTTCTTAAATTAGTTGATTTACATTGCATTGCTTTGTATATTAACAATCATGTTAAGCAAATGTTAAATGAGATTAATTTCAATTATAGCTGACATATTAGCAAGCCTTATGGATCTGAATAAGGCTCAAAAAGCTGTTTTGTTAAATAATGTTAAAGAGCCAATGTCCTTTTACTTTTAAATGTAGTATGCCAAGTGCGGGACTTTTTCAGTCCATAAATAAATAAGCCGTAAAAATCAGTCCATTTTAAATTCATCATGATGTTACAGTGATGACAAATGACAATCCATTCAGCTTGCAGTAGTTTAACATTTAAAAATGTTTTGCCTCCACATCCAACCACTACTCTCTCTCACTGATTGAAAACACAAGCACTGAGATCATCTCTATCATGTTTCACTCAGAAATACAACACGATATGGAAGGAAAAGGCATTTAGATTCATTCAGACCCTGATTCTGTAGTGCTTTTTGAACGAAGTGCAATACAGAAGTGTCAATCCATGTTAAAGCTATAGTAACAAAATTGCATGAACAGTCCTAAGAGTCCAGACACACCAAGCCGAAAGCAGGCAGTAATCTAAAAATGTAAAACTGCAGTGTAAAATGTAAAGAAAAAGCTAATTCCTAAGGCATACAGGAACAGTGCTGTACCTAAACCATACTGCAATGGTATGGATGTTGTAGCATGCTTTGAGTTCCTGTTGTATTTTCTAACCTGGTTTTTGGCAGCTGGTGGCCTAGTGGTTAGGGCGTTGGCCCTGCAATCAGAAGGTTGGGGGTTCAAATCCCAACTGCTAGCATCATCATTTGAGCAAAGTACCGTCCCCACACACTACTCCCCGGACGCTACGCGTTGGCGGCAGCCCACTGCTTCACTTGGTGAATGGGTTAAATGCAGAGAGACGTTCACATTGTGCTGTGGTGTGTTCACGCGTGACTATAAGGGATCTTAAATTACATTTTATTATTGCGGCCATTTATTTTTTAAAGTCTTGTGTTAGTTTGTAATTTTGTTGCTGAAAACCTAACCCAACTTGTCAGCCTTGTCCTGGTACACCTTCACGTTTTCACAGAGACAAATTAGTTACCGTCATATGATCTTTAGCCCAAACAGAGAGTAGTGTTTCTTGAACTCCCAGTTGTTAGTTTGTATCTCCATCATTGTTGCTGTTTTTTTTTTTTTTTTGGCTGACACAAACAAAAACAATGGCCTCTTTCTGAGTCCATCTGTTGTCATGACAACATTTTGACCAATCAAAAAGCAGTAACATGGCTCGCTTGGCTGCAGCCCACTTTTGTCCCTGCTGTGGAGCGAGGCCGTGACAGCATGGATACGGCCTGGTCATGGGTCGCTTTATTTGTAATGGAAAAATAGTAGAGTGAAAATGAAAGTGAAAAGTGAAAGTGACCATTCTGTCACATGTGAACACACCACAGCACACAGTAAAAAGCACCACTAGCGATAAGATGTTGCTAGCTGCACAAAAAAATGAAAAGCGCTGCAAAAAATGGAAATTGTTACAAGCCAGAAAATCTTGAAAAGAAATAACAGGTCTTATTATTTAAAGATCAACTGACTTGACTATGAAGATAATCTAGTTTTGAAAACCTTTTCTTGATTTAAGAAAGCTTAACAACTGAAATTGTCTCACCATTTCGGTAAATAATTTGGCTTGACTCTAGTACCTCTCTTCTTATTTTAATATCACCTTTTTAAAATGTGCAGTGAGGTTAGGCCTCTCTTTGAGTGGCGTTAGCCGACTTCACTCTTCTTCTTTTCTTTCCTTTGGCCGAGAGTCAGTGCCAGTTCAACATGCTCAATCGCCCAAAACAGCGCTGACGAAAGCAGACTAGAACCATCGATGCGGGACACGCCACACAAACTACGGCTGACAGCCTGGCCCGGTCCGGCGGCTGACAGTTGGCTTGGTGTGTCAGGGCCCTAAGGGATTTAGAGAAGTTGGAAAATGGTCATGTAAAAATCAATTCGCACTGTTTTTGGCACAAACACATTTTATAAGTGGACTTCAGGGGAAATGCAGCCTTTAAAACAAAAAAGGGAGGTCACAGAGCAGGGATCAATGCTATTACAACCTTAACACACACACACACACACACTGTGGCAAATACTCTTTCATTCTTATGCAAATACACGCATTACCAATGAAATCATTATCAAAAACCTGCAGAATGAATTCAAGCTTAAAAACAGGATTTTTCTCTAATCAAATATAATCTAATTTACTGCCATCTGATTATACAGTAGATTAAATATTAAAACGATAATTGCCTTTTGATGAAATCAGATTAACTTTGATTATGCGATATTTCATCAAATGGATTATGGCATTTAACGTCGATTCCCAAGTCTCAATATGCTTTCATTGGAACGAGTGCTCTGCTGTGCTACTGCATTTAGTGGCTGATGAGACGCACAGACTAACACACATTCTAAACGCTAAAGAGATTTGAGCTTGAGGCATTGTGTCGATGCTTCATACCACCATTCAACACATGGCTAATGTTGTATCTTGGCTAGGGATGCACCAATCATACATTTTCATGGACCAATTTTTGATTCTGATTCTTTCCAGCCAAATTAACCAATTTGTATTAGATTTTTCAACCCAAGTTCACTATATGAGCACAGATATTCCCTTCTGTTACAATTTGAACAGTGGACAGATCTTGCTACTGTTTGTAATATTTGTAACATTTGTTTTAGCTGGAATATTCTTTGATTTCTGTACATTTTATTATCTCAGTTTGGCCATCCCAAAATGTATCTTTAATTTAAATCATTTGATAACTTTATTGTCTTTCTGGTAGACTCAAGACCACATGTCACTTGTATAACTGTGTAACTGTGAATGTGAAAAATAAAGAATCTAAAAGAAACGCACTAACACATTTCTTGTACTTTCTATTCACCAAAGACACATTTTAAATAACTTTACATCACTTAGCAAATAATGCATTTTAAATGAAATGTAATAATAATAATTTTGAATTATATAGCGTCTGTCTCAAGCTAAAGGATGCTTCAGAGCAGTGAAATCAATGACTAAAAAATGCCTGCAGGAAGAAAAAACTACCAACTGCAGTGTCATCCAGATCTTGGCTCACAATATATATAAAACATTGTTTGCTCTTTAATAGGCCAGACTGGCATTTTAAATGGAATTTAAAGTAAATGAAATGAAGAATCAGTGGCATGTTCCAATGGCATGAATTAAATTAAATTAAAAGTACTCATGGGGTCACAGTGGGAAATGCTGTCGCCTCACAGTGAAAAGGGTTCGAGTTCGATTCCCAGCCCCGCGGCTGAGGGTCCGGTCTGTGTGGAGTTTGTGTGTTCACCTTGCATCTACTGGGAACTCCAGTTTCCTCCCACAGTCCAAAAACATGCACACACTAGCTGTGGTTACGCCTCTGTGTGTCTGCCTTGTGATGGACTGCTGACCTGTCCAGGGTGTTTCTCTGTCTTTCGCCCTGTGACTGCTGGGATAGTATCCAAGTGGTTCAGATAATGGATGGAAATTAAGTGCTACATTAAACACAAGAGTCTACTGGTTATTCAGCACAATATTTTGTGCATAATAAATTACACTTTGGTATAGGAGTATCCACTGTATTCAGTTCAATTCAGCTTACCTGGTCATGTTATTTACTTCATAAACCTGCAACACAGACTGGAAATAATAAGGAATATGCCACCTTCTAGGGATTTAGTGAGTGTTGTGTGTGAGTGAATCAGAATAAAAAAAACTTCGATCCCAGAGAAAATTGCTTATGCTACAACAACACAGACACACAGAGACACAAATATATCAAATATAGCATAATGTTAAAATAAAACTCTCCAGAAAATACTCTGAAAATACTCTGCACTAAATACACCATGCGATAAAGAACACATGTCGAGGTCAGTAAGAACCTATACACTATAGATAAATAAATTACAATAAACAAACAAACAAACATAAATAAAAGTGAGTGTGTGTGTGAGAGAGAGAGAGAGAAGGAGAGAGAAAGAGAGAGAGACTTTAGTACAAACCCAGTACTGCCTGTTCCACTGTGTTATACTGGTTCCTTTCTGTTTTGAATTCCACAGACATCTGGATCTGCTACACTTTTACTGTGACACGCGGAGGAGACTGTAGCACTGTCCCAAAAACACTCAGCATCCAAACCTGGTGCTGTTTAAAACTGCTGCATATTCCTCCTTAAGATATTGTCACTGTGTACCAAAGACAAACATCTTTTTTTCCCATCGGTTTAACAAAAAAGAAAAAACTTCAAAGAAATACATTTTGAAGAGCCCAAATTGTGGAAAACAGAATGTGCCTTGGCTTTGTGAAAGAAAAGGAATGTGATGCACTGTGAACACTTCATTCAAAACATACCTTTGATTGCCTGACCAATATGGTCCACATATGGAAGCTGCAAAATCAGACCGTTTTGAATTCATTGGTTATGTGATGTCATTAGTACCAATTCATATACATGTATCCACACATATAGCTTACAACTTCGCTATGACAAAAGTATTTCAGCTCAGGCTGCTTTTCAAATGATGCTCAACAAAGGGCAGCCAAATCAGAAGAGAGTTCATGCACACCTACTCGTCTTAAAGGCACAGGAACAATGAATCGCCTGCTTAATTCTGGAAAATGGTTGTGTAAAAATGAATTCAAATTGTGGTGCTTAAACTCACAAAACATATGTAAGGCGTAAATAAAATACAAGAAATGTAGGATGTGAGGCCTCTCAGCACGGCAGGTTTTACCTTCAGCATTATGGGTATGGCATTCATTCTGCTATGTTTTTTGAAGCAACTTTATTGAACCCTTTTGCTCATTTTTCAGTGCTTTCGAAGCAGACTTGTCTGTCAGGTAATAAGCTGAATATCTGCAAAGCTGAAATGAGGAAAGCAAGACTAACAGATCTAGCTGATATGATCACTTGAAAATCAAGGCTAACCAGACCTCCATGCTGCAAAGCTTCATCCCGAACACTCCATATCCTGCAGTTTTAGAGTCACTCAGAAAACAAGACGTGTCACTGGAATGTTGATGCACCTCCCCTGTAAGCGCACTCACAGGGGAGAGCTAATGATTGGCACATAGTCACCCTGCCTGTGGGCACATGCCTCACAGCACTAAGCAATGTGCTACCATGGTCATTACTGACATCTTCTCACTCACACACACACACACACACACACACATTGATATTACTATACTTGTGAGGTAACCAAAAGGCAATTTTTCTGCTCTTTTAGTTTTTTCCCTAAAAAGTTGAATTTGTGGGGGAAACATTTCATTGTAAACACCAGCAAAATGTCCTTGTTTCTACAAATTTTCCAGTATTCCTCTGATTAGGAGGGCACACGCACACACACACACACACACACACACACACACACACACACACACACACACACTTTCTGCTGACCCTCTGCATGAGTTCATCCCTGTGTGACGATATCGGCCAACAGTGAAAAATACAGTTAAACAAGTATTTCAGGTAAGTACCAAGTGAAACAGGTCTACACCAGTTTATTAGTCAGTTGCCAGTTTCCCTCATTCAGATATTCCATTCTACCTTAAATGGTGCATCAGTTGGAGCCAGAATGTAACTACTGCCCCATTTAAAGTGGATCGTAAAATTCGAAAGAAGCTGGCAAACTGAAAGGCAACTTCTCAGCAGTTTTGCACCAGCTAATGGCTTCGGAGGCCACTACAGTTTGTAGCAAACACCTCTAGCTACAAAAGGTGCTTATTTACCACCTTCTTTTCACTCTCTTGGTACGTTCACCTCTTTTATCTTTTCCCTTTTCTTTCCCTCTTTCACTTTCTCTCTCTCCTCACGGTTTTATCTGATAGAGGGATGTAACGATAAGTCCCCCACTTCAGAGCTTTGCTTTCCCTCAGGCGAGGAGTGTTATCTGTAGCCTGCAGAGGAAGAGAGAGAGAGAAAAAAAGAGGGAGCTGGAGAATTGCCCTTTTCATCAAGGGCCAATTCCACTGGCTGTAGCTCACCAGTGGTAGCACTGTAGCCACTGTACTGCTTTCCTTCACATTAAAATTCATAAAACAACACGACATGTTGATCCCTATGTTTCTTTAGGCCTGTGTGATTTTCCTGAGTGTATTTACTTGATGGCAAGACACTGGTGAATTTTTTACAGATTGATGGCTGTGACTATTTACATCTATAGTCCATCACCTAAGTCAGTGGACTTAGTGTAACCATGGTTTGCTTACTCCGGTGTTTGTTCCAACTAATCAGCTAAAAACAAGCCCTTCCCAAGTTGAAACTGGTGTGTTAGAGCAGGGAGAGCACTAAGATCAGTGGGAACTCCATGACCAAAGATGATCTAAGTTTCCCAGTCCTGGCCCTGGAGGAACACTGTCCTGTACATTCAAGTGTTTTCACTGTTCCCAGCACACTGATCCTTTCTGAAATACTCAGACAGCTCCACCTAGCACCAATAACCTAGCCACATTCAAAGACACTTTACTCACCTTTCTTCCCTGCCATTTTGAAGCTCGATTTGACCATGTCTACCTGCCTAAATGCACGGAGTTGCTGTGAGGTCTCCCTCATACTACCAAAACATGTCCTAGGCATGGACTCCACAAGGTCTCTCATAATGTGCTGTGAAATCTTACACTAAGAAGTCGGCAGAAGATGCTTTAAATCCCATGGATCAGACTAGTTTGTCCAGCACATCCCACAGATGCTTGATCAGATGAAATTTTGGGAATTTGGAGGCCAAGTCCAACACCTTGAACTCTTTGTCATGTTCCTCAAACCATTCCTAAACGATTTTTGTCAAGGGACATTATCCTGCTGAAAGAGGTCACTGGCATTAGAAAATAATGTCAGCATGAAGGGGGTCTGTAACAATGGTGGGTAGGAGGTACTAGTCAAAGTAGCATCTATATGAATGCCAGGACCAAGGGGTTCCCAGAAGGGCATCTTCATGTGCATCAGTAAACCCTGACCCAGTTGCTGCCTAATGTATCCGACTCATTGACAGGTTCCACCGTAACGAGATAATACATGTTATTCACGTCACCAGTCAGTGGTCTTAATGTTGTGGCTGTTTCTAACTTTTAATGGAGGCTAATGTAAAAGTTTTTCCCAAGTATTTTTGGGCCATTCCTTGTTGTACTTTCATCATGATAGCTTCAAAGGATTTAAAGCAGGCATTTTGAATTGATCTGAGATGTAAGGTTTTGTTTTCTATATACTGAGTTGACATCTCCACTACAGTCAGTATAAGCAGAGCCACAGAGGGCCCAGCTGGCTATGTTGCGATTCTGTTTTTTTATTTTGCTTGTGAGTCAGATAAATATCTAATAACGGCATCACTGATAGCTTTGCTTCCAAAAATGTATTCGTTTAATCATTTATTTAATAGACAGTTTAGAAGTCTAGAAAGAAAGATGTCACTTAGGGCCCCCAAGTGTTCAGAAACGACTCTGTTAACATCAGTGCTGAAAGTTTATAGATCAGCTCCAGCTGTTTCCAATACATTGGTTTCCATGTACATTCTCCGCATTGGAATCCTTTGAGGCTGCCGGTATGACGGGGCTGAGTTTATTTAGAAAGAAACTGAATAGTCACGACTCTTTAAAACCAACAACGCAGAGATGGCGTGAGGGGCTGCAGGCGTCAGCATGTGTGAAATGAATTTCCGCAGCACTTTTAAATCACTGCTCAACACTCTCCCACAATCACAAACGCACACATGCACACACAGCTGTGGCAATTTTTTCGCAATGGGAGATCAATAAAGCGCATTGAGGAAAAGCGAGATCCCATTTTTTGACCCGTTACCTTCCAGCTGTCTTCACCAATCAGACACACCGCTGTTACCATGACAACAGCTACTCAGAGGCCACCTCTTCATGTTTGTATGTTCTTCATAAAAAAGTGAGTGTGTGTTGGAGAGACAGAGACACTGGGGAAAAAAACACACAAAAAAAAACCGAAGACATGAATCATAGCCACACATTACGTGCTTGAAGCTTCATCAATATGTAGCATGCGCCTACAAGACTTTTACATTAAAATTTATTTCACTGACTTTGATCGTAATAAATGACTTGCTAACAGTAAATGAGCGTCATTAACCTGCGGTAGCACCACGGCTCAATCAGTTACAGTCAGTCAGGAACGAAGCAGTGACACAGTTTTTGCTGTTGTGGCTCGGCACTCCAGCGCAGTGCAGTTGAAATGAAACAATGTGAATAAAGTGCAGAGTGTCAGCTTTAATTTAGCCATAGTTTTCGTCCATATCAGGTGGACCATGCAGGAATTCAAGCTGCTTTTATGCACAGTCCATGCATTTTAAAGGACCAGCAGTAATTGGGCAATCGGTTGTTCAGTTGCTTTTCGGTCAGATGTGTCATTGCATTATTCGTTCGTACAGAAGAGAGGTAGCAAAAGATCTTGAGTTGATTCTTGGCTTTTTAGGCCAAAGACGTCCCAACAAGCAAAAAAAAGCAGGTCAGCGACAACGTGATAAAATGAGAATAAATCGATCAGAAAAACACTAGCTATGTTGTTTGGTGCTTGGTACTTTGTTAAGAAGCAATTTCGCAACAGCAATAGCATACATACTTGTACAAAATAAAGAAAGAACAACTTCAGCCACAAAGTAATGAACCGTAGCGGACTGGTGCTACACCTTGCAGTGGGACAGTGGCCACAAATATGCTGCTAAAATGACTGTGCCTAAGAATTGCAATGTGCAAATCACTTAAACCCCACTGAGCATAAACTGAGCAAGCAGACTGAAGGCAAAAAGCCTTCCACTGAATAAGCAGGACTCAAAAAAGGCTGCATTTCAGGCCTTGAAGAGCATCTTTAGGGGAGAGACTCAGCATATATTGACAGATTTTAGGTACGTATCAATTGGAAAGAACTTTAAACAACACATTAAATATTACATCACTTTATTTATCTGTCGAATTACTTGTGATCCTCTGAAATGGAGAGATATGGGTATGATTCTGAAAATACAGCTCCAAGTAAACCTCGTACTCTACGCTTTAACCTCATTAGTCACTGTTCAAATTTCAAATTCATCAAGCTGGAGCACTGAGTTAAAAAGTGTCACTGTCCAATTACTTATAGCCCGAACTTCATCTAAACTGGCTGTATAAAGCCCTCATTAGTCCTGCTCCCCTGGTGAATTTGTAATATCACTAATGCTTTGGTTTCCTTGCAAAATTTAATTAAAGTAGTTGAGCTTTTGTGAAGATGCCAAGATCACAGAACAAAAGCTGAAAAGTTGCTGGTCACAGAGCCTTGATCATTATACAGTTTCTCTTAGAAGTGCTAATGCTGCAAAAAAAGAAAAAAATGCTGTAAATGTAGGTGTCTTTAAAGGGAATTCCATCATTTTTTCTGCACGATTCAGTGAGATGTTGAGTCATTCAGAGTGGTCTAATGTGAAGAAAGTTACTTCACAAAAGTCAGAATTCTTCACAATTAGTGGTGATAGAAACCAGAGGTTCCAAAGTCTAAAAACGCAAATTCTGAAAAAAATTTTTAGCCTTTAAATGCTTTGCGTGTACCACTATGCCATTCGTACATTCTGAAAAGCCAAAACCTATAGTAAAACAATGATTTAAAATAATAATTTCCTGCGAGGACACATTTAAAAGCATTAAACACTTTGGCTGTCTAGTTCCAACTACTGTTTTTTTTTGTCAATGTCTGTCATTCCATTGTGTGTGTGTATATCCACAGTGTTCTAATATTTATTATATCCACTCTGTACATATATACATACAAATGCTCACTGTGTCACGTGTCACTGTGTACATACATACTTACCTAAGTTTATATAGTTTACATATATATATATTTATATATATATTTTTTACAATACACATTCACATGTTTTTATTTTATCCTATTTTTATATTCCTAGATTGTATACTGCCCATTGGTATTTTTATTCTACTTTCCATTCTATTGTTTTTCTTTTTTGCTGCTCTTTGTTTCTGTCCACTTTCTGCCGTGACAATGCAAATTTCCCACTTGTTTGACTAATAAAGGTTTATCTCATCTTATCTTATCTTGATGAGTTTTTCACATCAAATCATTCAGAGTGACTTTGTTTATATTTAATTCTGATCATTCTGAAAAATGAGGGAAGGCTATTGGAAAACTCTTATTGTTGTTAATGCTATTTCGATGCTAAACTGCAGTCTGTCGCTGAGCTCAGGGTTTAGTCGTGGTCAGGGTTTGTCAGGTATGGTCACATCAACAGGGAGAAGATAGAGGTGGCACACGGAGGTCTTGAGGGCCAATTCTTCCCATTTACGTGAGCGAGGCATTCAATCCTCCATACCAAAGCACTGCTTATTGGGGTCAAAAAACAGCTCAGAGAAACTCTCAGAGCAGCGCACAGGCACGGAGAGAGGCGACGCTTTGCAAAAGGAGGAAGAGAGAGAGGAGAAAGCAGCATTTAATAAAAGGAATCAGTGACGGGGAGAGCACTGCACTTTGGAGGCTAAAGGTTATCGCACTTCCTCTGAACCCCACTACCGACAACACGCACACACACACACACACACATTCACATACACGCCAGTTGCCATGGCAACATTACCTGAACAATGGCGAGATGTCAGAACTTGTAAGAGCTACCTGAATGTTCCTGCACACAAGGTTGGAGAGAGAAATGCAGAACTCAGAAATAGAAAAAGAGAGAGAGAGAAACGAAGTTAATAGTGTTTCAGGGTTACTGCAGAACAGACCTTTGTGAATTCATTAAGGATTCCAGAAGATAATTTGCTTTGGAGATGAGCTGTGCAGAGACAAGAGCAGCTCACAGGAGAGCTGCAAATGTCAGAATCTCATGAAAGAGCATGTCTGTATATATACCATCTGTCTTAGTGGTTTTATTAAAGGGAAATGCATATGTCAAGGATCACTCTTAGTCGTATTTATCACATCTATAGTGGGGTCCAAAAGTGTGAGGCCTCCAGAGAAAATGCTTCTATGTCGCTTTTGAGCAAAAACATCTTTGATAATTTTACATCATTGTCAGACTTCCTCAGTATTTGGTGTGTCCTTTTGCTTGAACGGCAGCACATGACCACAAGAATGTGCAAAAGCCTGAACATGTGCTTCAGCACAAGCAAGAGGCCTCTATAGATTCAGTCAGCATCACAAATTTGCATACATTTGCGTACATGTATTTTTTGAAGTTTATAGTTTGAAGTTTTCTTTGTTAACAATTTTTCCAAATTCTAAAGCAATCTCTTCATTTTCTGATTCGAATGAAATAAATACATGTATGTATATAACTGACCACCATAATACAACTCAATTATCATTAAATGTATTCAATATACAATGCAATTCAATTCAATTCTGTTTCATCATTTTGGTATAACTATATGTAAAAACACGTTGAACGTACAAAAATGACTGAAATAACTACTGAATAGAATAATATAAACACAAGCACTCCATGCTCTTTTATTTATAATTTATTTCAGCAAAAAATAAATAAATAAAATAACTGATGCGGCTGAATCATCTTTGGATGCATTTTCACACCCCTGGTGAGTGTGAGAAACAGAGAGAGAATCATTAAAATGCAGCCTTTTGTTAAAGGACAGAGGTCGAGGGCTCACACCGAAGTGAGTGGTAGTGCAGATGTTTTATTGTGAGAGACGTGCCACTGCCGAGCCAAGTACATCACAGCAAATCAGCATCATCCTCAAACACACACACACACACACACACACACACACACACACACACACACACAAACCCCCTCCTTTAGCTGTCACTCTGTGAATTCTTTCCCAAACATGAATATACCGCTTAAAACACACACACACAATCTCTCTCTCTCTCACGCACACACACATATTCAAAGTGGTTCTGTGGAATCCAAGCAGTGTTTTATGCTGTTCCTCTTCTCCTCTTGCTCATCCTTCTCCTCATGATCCATGGTTGACCATTATGTTCTGCACACAAGAAACAGACAAAACATCCACTTGCTTGAACATCATTATTCACTGGTGGCACATTCCCTCCCAGCTCTACTGCTCCCACATCAGTGGTCACCAACCCTCCTCCTGGATCTACTTTCCCGCACCATTTAGCTCCACCCTGTATCACTCAAACATCGCGCTCTCTTTCCTTTCCTTAATGCCCCAGCCAATCAGGGACTTCTGAAGTTCTGTAGCCAGAGAAGGTGTTGCAGATCGGGGCTGTCACTAGACTTCTCGAGAAGGTAGATCTCCAGGACCAGAGTTGGTGACCACTGTCCTGTATGAACCACAATCATCCATTTATTCTGCCCAGGGAACTGACACACAAACCATAGGATCAAGATCTGACATTATCACGATAATCACACTAAATTATGTTGCAATCTCTGAGCATTCTGTCAACACCTTAAAACTAAAAAGTTGTTCTCACCGTGTATCCAGGATTCAATCAGGAAGTTGGCTGTTCACGCACTCATACATGAACAGAACACATCGACATAAAGTTGCAAGCACACTTGAGCGGTGGGGACAGTAGTACACTTGGATGAGGAAGGGACCAAACTTTGATAACATTGAGTTTATTGGAGTTGAACAGTGTTTGCCTCGATGATCGGCAAGACTGGCTAGTCGCAGTTGGAGGGAAGAGCTGAGCGCCATCAAACTGGACAGTTTTACTGAGATCTCCTCATGTGAGCCTGTCAGTTCCTGAGGCGGCTGGTTCTGACATCTGCAGTCAGCTTGCTCCTGCAAGATTATGATGGCCGATGCCACTGTGATGTGCTGGTGTTCAGTTAGACAAGCGATTGTAGTGAGCCAGGTGATGATTTGCAGCATTATTTATTTATTTTATTAGTTTCAAAGACTGGGGTTTCTCCCCAATTTTGTAATGTCTGAATCCAACCACTGGTTATTTGTCTTCCAGCACACACTGCCACCATGCTGGGAGAGTGAGGCTTTCTCCCAAGCACATGAAGCCCCACCGCAGCTTATTGAGCTGCCCTTAATGCAAAGTCATTGGACAGCTCTTGGAGGAGAATGCTAACTGCTAATTTGTTAAATCAGCTAACAGACGCCCACACTGATAAACTCTGCACTGTGGGGGGAGAGTGAGGACCATCCTAGCCACCCAGAGAGTAAGACGCCAATTGTGCTCTCCTGGACTCGACTGGCATCGATTGAACTGGCGATCTCCTGACAATAGGTCGAACAAGCTTAACCACTCCTGCCATCTGTTTCTGCCGTCTTCTCAAGAGAAACAAGATTGCCTTCTCGGCTATCTCCATGTTCACTGTTGATCCTGTGCAAAAGGAAATGATGCCCCAACCTGCCCACTAGTGGATAAATGTTTTAATGCTCCACATATGAAAACATAAGATCTCATTTTTATTCTAATTCTTTTTATTTTGACATAAGAGCTGGAACCTACACTGTGTCAAAAGTTTCATGTCAGTTCACCCAATAGAAATGACCCAAAATGACTTAAAAAACAATCTTAACTTTATCCTATTTTCCTTATCTTGTTATGCTTTGGAGGTACAAGGTTTAGTTCTGACGCAGAGGGTATAACACAACCTCAAATTGTTGTTGGCAGGTCTCCATTTTTGACCAAAAAACCCCCCCAACCTTATCAGCCCTTGTTTCATTGGATGTGATGATACACAATAGCTGCAACATTGAATAAACACATTTAAAGGCATTTTTAATTGTTATATGGGCTCTTCTGTCTTATCAAATCGAGTCAAACACTGTTATATGCATCGTCTATCGTGAAAATGTCTTGAGGTGTCATGATAGCATAATCATAAAAATATAATTATACTTTGGCATATTGCCCACTCCCAACACAGCTACATGCGCGTTCTATTCTCCAAAACATTAATAAAGACAACTCCCAGGTAGAGGAGGAAGAGAGAGAATGTGAACACAGGTGGGACTTAGAGAAAGAGAGAGAGGGAGAAGGAGAGCGCGTAGGTCAGGGAGATGGCCTCTTTATTAAAGCAATAATAAAGGGAGGCAGCGCTTTGTCATCTTTAGTGCGACCATGCCGTGACCCTATGATAGATAGATCAGCCAGTTCATCAGATTCTACAGCCTGTGTGTGTGTGTGTGTGTGTGTGTGTGTGTGTGTTACTTATTGCCTGTCTACAGGCTCGGTGCGTACCTGCAGTAATGTCGAAGGTGCATTATCAGTAAGCAGAGCTGTGATGGTATGTCATATATTCAGTGGGAGGGGTAATGATGCTGTGTTATAGTGACACTGATCAAACACCCCAATGGAGCGTGTGTGTATGTGGGAGTGTAAAGAAAAAGACAGCGATTGAAAGAGTCAATGTACACTCCAAATGAGTGGAGAAAATGTGTGTGTGTGTGTGTGTGTGTGTGTGTGTTCTTTATCTTCCTCAATCACTGCCACTTTGCCAGTTGCCTAGGTCACCTCTGTATGAGATTATTTTAATGGTTCTCCCTTCTCCGTGAGGTCTCCCCCTCCCATATTTCTTCTCTGTTCTTCTACACTCAGCCACTGAGACAGATTGGTCTCACCACAGCAGAAAGAAATGGCCTTAAGAACAGCTTTAGAAAAAACATGTATGATCATATGAAGTGCCTATAGGGGGTTTTCCAACACATCTAAACCATGTTCATGGACATTTACAGTGTCAGGTACTATTATACGGTTGAAAAAACAGTGAAAGTGCAGATCAGGGATTGGCTGGTATAAATATTTACAAATAATATTATGATTTTTGGTACTGAGGTACCAGAACCTAGTATCTATGAAAATGTATTTTTACAGAAGAAAGACAAAAACAGTCCTTTAACACAAGTGGGAGATTTTAGCACAAATGAACCAAACTTTGGCCCCTTTCTAACGGTCATGAAGTATACATGCAATGTTAAGCGAGGCTGGCATTGACGAATGCTGTAAAATTGGTAAAATCGGAAAGAAAAAAAAAACCAAACAGGTTCACGGGCAACAATGTACTGAGGATGTTTAAAAAGTGACTTTATGGTTTATATTCCTTTTCTGAACAAAACATCTGACAGAGCATCTGTCAACTGCTATCTTTGCATCTATTTTCTCTTTCCATTATTTCTTTGTTACATTCTTCGTCATGTTGAGTGTTTTGTATATAGTCATTTTTAGTCATTTTGAGTGTTTCATTTTATAACAAGAGTGATGTTAGACATCCTAGTCAGAGCAGCTCTAACGTTAGCCCGACAAACGGATTAATCTGGGCTCTTTTTGTACATGAGGCTTGGAGGATTTGGCAAAAATAGGAGTTGCTAAAGTGAGCTGTAATGCTTCATCGATGGTACAGAAGGCTTTTTAACTGCATGTCTAGCTGAAGGTGAGTGAGTAGCTTAAAGATCCACTCGTTTACCAGCGTTGTTCTGTTAGCTCCCACAGACGCAGTCCTTCTAAACATGAACATCACAAATTTCAGTGATTTGGTCCAGTCTCCTTGGCTTTAGATGCACAATACTGTTATTTTGTGTCTGCGCAGATTTAGACGAAAACAGACTGTCAAGGGCAGTCAGACCAAGAGCTTGCTGCAGTTTAATGAAGAAGCCTGAGAAGCCAAAAAGTTTGATACTATAATGAAGTGATATTGAACAACAATGCCAAAGTGTTACTGCTCACTTTTGCAAGGGGATAAATCCCATTAACTGTCATTTTTGCCAAATGCTATCTAACGTCTCTCTCGGAATAAACAATCAAACAATTATCAAAAAGATTACAAAATGATTTGCATACGTTATACAAAAAGCAAGGACTTACCATAATGAGAGCATTTAAAAATGGACTGAAACATAATGTAGAAATGATGGAAACAGGTTAGAAGCGCTAGCAGAAAGTAAACAGTGTTGGGAAAGGGAATGTTGTGAAAGTGGTCCATACCCACTGCACTCACCACAGGTATTGTCATGATACTTTCCTTAGTAAAACAACAAAGATGAAAAAAACATCCTCAATGGTCTATATATAGTGTCAGACCAAAACTCCACTTTCTTCATTTTTTTTAACATAATTTGAAAACACCTCCTGTGCTTTACAGTGTGGAAAAAATTGTGCCAATAAAAATGGTTCAAAAATATTGCTCCATTAATTTTTCTTTTTTTTCCTTCTCTTATAAAGTTACTGTTTTGGAGATATGAGGTTTTGTTCAGACAGCGACAACATGTATATTGTTCCTATATTGTTCTTGCATGGGCTCTCTAAGACGTGACATAGTCAATGTTTTCACAACGATTCAACTTTTAAACCATCTGATAACCGCTAGACTATACATCACAGTATATCATTAAAACTGCAGAGCATTGAAGTGTGGGAGTGCAAATGTGGAACAACAATAGGGTGCTGAGGACATGAAATAGCAAACATATTTGCAATCAATGGTGGCTGAAGATCTGCCGCTTGCTTTCCTTTTCTTGTTCTCTCTTTCTTTCTGTCCGTCTCTCTCCATGAAAAGTTCAGACGCTGGTCATTAGGACCTGTCTGCAAGATGGCGTGCGGTCTTTATTCAGCGACGACAGCCGTTAAAGTCACTTTTGTTGAAGCTCCACGCTCGGACCTCAGATTGAGACTTTAAGAGGTGCTGACGTGAGATTCAATAGCGCTCAGCATACAAACAGGTTAGCAGCCCAGGGAAAATAGCAGAGAATAAAGGGGCTCTGAAATAAGTCTTTTATATAGGGATAAAGAGGCTCTGAAATAAAGCTTTTATTTATACAGGGATAAAGAAGAAAGAGTGTAGTTTAGACTCTAAAGAACACAATGAACAAGACAAGAAGAAACTACCAAAAACCTGCATGAAGATGTCATGAAGATTGAAACAACTGGCCAATTTGTTCCCCACATGTGTTTGCTTCCCAACAATCCTCCTCCTTTCATAAAAGGCTTTCCACCACAAAGCAAAGGAAGGATAAGAAAATAGCTAAGCAGTCAGAGGAGGTGGAGGGAGGTGGTGTTTGGGGGAAGAGAAGATCAAAAGAGAGAGACAGCGTGACAAAAAACAAAAGGGTGACAAAAAAAGCAAATGAAAGAAACTCCTCATTTGCTTGACATTTCTCTTTGGTCCTGCTGCCCAAATGATCAAACAACAAACCACCAGCATCCATGTGAAGAAACAGTGGCTGAGTTCACAGAGTGGCAAGGTACAATGAGATACCCTTAAGAAAAGGCAGGCGCAGGAACGGATGGTGTCCAAGGGGAGATGATACAGAGAGATAATGTCACCGGCATCGTGGTTCCCATGCAGTCTTACATTTTCACAGCTTAGGAAGAAGACGGCCAAAACAATACCTGTCAGACTCGCTAAACATATGAGTAAGATGGTCAGGCATTCAGAGATATGCCTGGAATTTATACACAGTATGCCAAAGGAAATGTCACTGATACATTACATTTTAACGTTTATGCCTTTTTTCAGCCTGGCTTCTCTTTTCTCTTGTTTTTCTCTTAATGAGAAATCTATTTTTTTTTTCCCTTTTCAGAAACACAGCTCTGTTAAACTGTGCGTATATGGGCAGGTTTTACTGGAAATGGTCTCATTTTAAAATCCTCATGTTTTAGTCTCTCTTATCCAGCAGGGGTTAAATTGTGGCAGACAGTTTGGAGCTCAGCCCCGTTACACATAGACCACACTCTTCACTATCATTGGTGGATGCTCCGCCATCTTCAAAAAAAATCTATTTTTACACTTTTCCCTTTTTTTAATAATTCAAACAATGACTAAAACATATTTTCTTCATAGCGGCTCCCTGATGCCCCCCTGCTGATGAAATATTACCCCCCTTCCCAGCTGACAAAAATCTCCTACCTCTCGTGTACAAAAAAATTTGCTTCACCTGCGCACACACACACACAAACACACTCACTTGCTTCCCTCAATTAAAAAAATCCTGAGTACCAGTATAGGTAGAACAGGGGACAGTGGTCAGAGTTGGTTTATTTGTTATGTATCACGTATTTAGTCAATATGAACAAAGAAAAATGTCAAGCAAATGAAGACTTCTCTGTGAGTGAGCGAGTTACTACGTTTCTCTTCAGCTCTCTCAGTATTAATGTGTTGTGTGCAACAGTGCACTGCCTGGAACCCTTTCTAGGTCAAGCTGTTGGAATATTTACTGCTCTCTCTCCCCTCATGACTGCACTCTCTTTTGAACCATCTCCTCTCATAGAAAAATGACATTACATGAATCTTTATTTAGGTCTATCTAGTTGTAGATAGATAAATGCATAAACAAATACTAACGGAGGCGATGCAAATGCAAGGTGATTACCAGGGCAAAAATAATAACTACTAAATATGTTTTATAGGCCGTACATGTACTATATATGTGTTATATGTATACAGTTCTGTGCAAAAGTCTTAGGCACATGTAATATTTTAAAACTTTTCAGATGAGTAGTGAGTGTTTTTCCACATTCATTTAATGTATATACTAATCAATAAATTAAAAGAATCATTACAAATGGTATTATACAACAAAGTGGTTTTACATTCAGTATATCAATGTGTTCTTGTAAAAATCCAGTATTACTAGTAGTTTCCATCAGAAACCTGGTTTGACTCAGTCAGTCCTTCATTAAATTAAATCAAAAGCTGCTGATGGAATTTCACTTTGTGTGCAACAATGACTGGAGGCACTGAGGAGAAATTTGGAACCGAATTTGTGTTCTTCTCACCAGCTCACACAACTACCTTTTTTTACAAACAAAACAAATGATACTTCCGAATGCCTTCTTGTTTGTTTGCATTTATTCTAATGTTAACTTTGCTAGCAGAAAGACACAATATCACATGCTGAGAAAAATGGCTTTAAACTATTTGCGTAGGTGCCTAAGACTTTCGCGCAGTACTTTATATAAACATAGAAATATGATACTACACTCTAAATTGTAGTGTTTGTGTTAGTATTTTGTTCTCTTTTTGTCCTTAGATCCTGATAATCTAGTCAGTCTTTGGCATTAGATCCTGATTATCTAGTCATTAAAGGGGACATATTATGCAAAACCCACTTTTTGCATCCTTTTGTATTTCCTTTTGGGTCTCTACTGTTCCTATAAACACTCCAAGCACGAAAAAAAAAACAAAAACACATCCATCCGTTTTCTGTGAGTCAATTGAAAAATTTTGGTGCCAGGAATCATATGCTTCTACGAGCCATTTGGACGGCTCCCTTATTGTGACGTCAGAATGGGGAAATTTGCATAGAACCACCCCTCATCTGTCAAGTCCCCACCCACTAGATTAGTTGAAGATCCGCTATTTTTGTCTGCTGGTTTTACGAGCACGAGTAAGACGCCGAGCACTATGGCTACAGGCAAAGGCAAGTTCCTCATGAAGTGTTGTGTTCGTCTCGCTCTGGGTCTGACTCGGGGTCAAACATACAGTACTGTGCAAAAGTCTTAGACACCTGTGCAAATTATTTGAAGTCTTTTACATCAGCTGTGGGCTTCTTTCTACTAGCAAAAACACAGCTGAATATTAGAATAAATGCAAACAAACCAGAAAGCAAAAAAAGCAAAAAAGTATTTTGTGAGCTGGTTAGAAGAACACAGGTTTGGTTTCAGGTTTCTGCTCAGTGCCTCCAGTCATTGGGTGAATTAATAC
>JBBPCX010000114.1:20266382-20294672 GCA_037974365.1 Hydrocynus forskahlii | reverse complement strand
TCAAGAATAGAGCTGGTGAGATCTCTTTATGTGAGAGTGATTTTGTGCAAAGAACTTCATGAACATGTTTTGTATAGACCTATTATAACTAAAGTGAATTTTGCATAATATGTCCCCTTTAACCTTTCATTTTCTGCTTTTAGCAATAGACTACTGTGTTAATATTCTGGTTCTGGTCTCACTTTAACATTACTCTGTTATTCTGGTCTTTTTTCAGCATTAAACACTTATATATAATATTCTTGTCTCTCTTTGTGATTAGATCCTCACATTCTGGTCTCTGTCCTGTATTTAAAATGAGTCTGATGTTCTGGTCTCTAGCATTACATAATGATATTTTGGCATCTCCTTGACACTACACTCTGATATTCAGGTCTCTAGCATTACACAACGACATGCTGGTCTCCCTGTGTCACTACAACCATATATTCTGATCACTCTTAAGAACTACACTCTGGTCTTCTGGCCTCCCTCTAGTATTTAATATCTGACATCTCTTTAATAGTAGATTCTGATGTTCCAGTCTCTCTTTAGCACTAGACTCCGTTGCATTTTGGGAGCTTTATTGCTGGCAACCCGCCCGCTCTAGTTGGCATCGTGCCACACACACGCCAGCCTTGGAGCTCGAGGGCTCGACCATTCACCCGCGCAGTCTTTCAGACACGTGTGCAATAAGCTCACACAGACACAGACACACAGAAACACACACACACACACACACACATATATACACACAGATTGTCTTTAATGAAAGCTGTTGTTCTCTCTCCCTCTGCAAAATGCATGAGTGAGCCTGTATTAAAAGGAGCCTTGTGTTATACACAGAGATAAAAGGCTTTACGCGTCAAACACACACACACAGACACATGCGCTCACACACACACACACACAAAAGATAATACAGGCCACTGCATTTCAATATCCCTAGTGAAAATTATCAAAACAAATTCATGAGGCACAAACATCCTCTCACACATTAGCACAGAAAAATACACATTTTGGGAAAGCACCATTCAAGAGGAGCTTAAGAACACCAGTGATAATTATAAATACATTCAAGTTTGTGCACAAATAAGCACCAAATATGCAGACACATGCACTCACACACCTTCTTGGCAGAATTGATGCAGTTCATGTACTCCTTTGCCAGTGCAGAGCAGTGCAGAGTCTGGTGCTTGTTCTCCTTATAGCAGCTCAGCACCTGAGACTGCAGCTCAGGACAGACAGCAACTGTATTCCTGGGCCTGAAAATGAATGCAAAACATCAAAACAATGAACTACATAATGGGGCAAGAGGTACAAGGTAATAAAGGTTCTAGTGCAGTCCTGTATACTGAGGATTTCTGACACCATTCATTTACTGGTGTGACACAACACCATACCAATTACATATCAACTGCAACCATCTTTTTAGATGTATTACATAAAGGTTGAGTCAATGTATCAAGTGAAACATCACTGGAGGATTAGCTAACATCATATTTGCACCATAAGTTTTAGTCAGACAATCAGAAACGTGTACATTCATCCAGAACACTGCTTAACTGTAGGATCATCACATCTCTAAATGTTTGTCAGGTCCTAACATCGAACCAATATAGTGCATGTGAAAGTCTACCAGCAGATTAAAGAGTATTTTTTACTTTTTTATTACACACTTGGTTCATAACTGTAGTTTGTATCATAGTTACTGACTGATTGGGTGAAAAGAAAAAAGGCCTTGATAAAGTCTAGTGCCCATTATGAACACAATGTCATCCAGTACATTTCTGTTACACGTACAGAGGCCTCAACTGTGCGTCATGAAGACATGTATTGCCTTAACATGTGACAAATGACTGTACAGTGATGGAAAAGAGACCATATGTAGACAGTAATACCAGACCATTTTATTTCTGTCATATATGCCATACTATACAGTACTGTGTAAAGGTCTTAGGCACCTATGCAAATTGTATTAAGCCATTTTTTTCAGTGTGAGATAATGTGTCTTTCTGCAAGCAAAATTATTGTTAGAATAAAGAAAGCAGTAAAAAGAATCAACATGTGTTTGGTTTGTAAAAAATAACTTGGTAAGAACAAAGGTTTGGTTCCAGGTATGTCCTTGATGCCTCAAGCCATCGCTTAAATTTGTGAAATTTCATCAGCGCCTCCTGATATACTTTAATGAAGGACTGATTGAGTCAAACCAAGTTTCTGATGGGAACTACAAATAATACTGGACATCCACAATTAACACAATACTATACTGAATACTATCATGATTTATTGTATGTTATTTGTGTTTATTCTTTTTAGATTTATTTAGTATATTTATCAATATTCAGACAAAAAAAATTATCTACTTTAAAAACAACAAATAAAAATGTAATCCTGTTAAATGAAATAAGGCCAAATAATTGCATTTCTGTTCACCAATTTATAGGTGTTCTCTTTAAATCACTTTAGATGAGACTCTTTCTAACCTAAATGTAAGTATACATACAAAATAAGAATTGGTATAAAAATGTAACCCATCTATTATTTGTTAAAACCGGCGATGGACATTAGCTCTCTTCAAGGCTGCTCATGTGAATCCCACCCAGCCTTTACAGCAGGTCACAT
This sequence comes from Hydrocynus forskahlii, assembly GCA_037974365.1. Lineage (NCBI taxonomy): Eukaryota > Metazoa > Chordata > Actinopteri > Characiformes > Alestidae > Hydrocynus > Hydrocynus forskahlii. The sequence goes on along the minus strand of JBBPCX010000114.1, from coordinate 20,292,068 downwards.
GCATCATATGCAGACTTAAAGGTCTGACATCATAATTGCACCACATCTCTGACATTTTTTCACATTTGCTTTAAGCAAACACACCTCTGCTCTCAGAAGGGCCATTCCAGCAACTTCAGGTACAGAGAACTCGGGAGAACAGACAGCTGCTGGATAACAGTTTCAATAAAGTATCAAAATAACACACTGAAACTGTATTGACACACCTCAGATACTGAACCCAAAACTCAGTAATATTGCTCAGTGTCAGACATATTTTAGTTAAGACTTTTGAGACGTGCTGATGCTGATATTTCAGTTTTGTGAAGCTGAAGCAGAGATTAAAAAGTGTATTTAGTGGGGCTATTCAGCAATTTGTATTGTTTTATCTGAGGCAGTTCAGGTTTTTGAATTGGTTTTATTGTTTCAGAAGATTACTATTTTGCTACATGGCAATCACTTGTTTTGAAATAAAATTCTCCTGCCAAACTAATCATTAGAACGCAGTTGAATACAGACACTACTAAAGGGGAACCCAGAGGGATCAAAATCTGTGTTTTTCTTCTAGATCTTGACATTGGAGTACTAAATATACATGTTCAAATTATGTGCTGTAAATAACTTTGACTAAATGGTTGTTTTGTTTTAGCAAAATGTCCTCTTTCGATGTAAATTTGGCAATCTTCATATTGGGTCACAGTTACGTCAGCAGTCCTCTCACCAAACACAAGGCCGATGTTTGTTGTCCACACAGCTTTAAAAACTGTTCCCAGTAACGATCGAGACAAAAATAACAAGCATGACTGAACTATGCATGTGTTCGTTCGCACAACAGCCCATGGCAACGTTCCCTGGATGTATCGCCTTGAACGCAAAATTATGATCTGTGTAATAACCTGCTGCTACTCAGATGTGCAATTTCGTATTGTGTGCTAGATCTTTATTATTATGTGCAGTATCTTTATTATGTGCAACTGTCTTATCAAGTGTAATCTCACCACTGTTACGCGGATTCGGTACAGAGAACAGGTCCAAACCACCGAGTTAACGAGTAACGACTTCAGCATTCACTGTATTTATTTATCTATACTAGACATATCCACCTTACTGACCACAGCATGTTACGTCTATAGCATAGTGTATTTAGTGCAGAGTATTATCTGGAGAGTTTTACTGAGAGTTCATATGTTTTATATTGTTTTCATCTCTGTGTCTGTACGGTCGTAGCATAAGCAATTTCCTCAGAGATCAATTAAGTTTTCTGATTCTGATTCTTGTATTATTACACCCCTACTGCTCAGCCAAGACACCGATCCACCACGGGTCTGAAGACACGGGATCCGAGTCTGAGCTGATACTATACGCTGATAACAGGTTTCATCTACTCACTCGCTGTTCTCTCATTCCACCTCAGTGGTGGGACAGTAGATGGAGATAACGGAGAGCAGGAGAGACAGAGTGTGAAAAAGTAAATGAAACACAGACAAAGAATGCTGGGAGCAGGCCAAGAGCCAGAGAGACCAAATGAAATGCAGTGGGCACGGAGGCTAAGAAACTATAAAGAGTGAAAAATACTTTCATGCTGCTGTGTGTTTGTTCGTGTGTGCAAGAGCAAAAATGAATGCCCCTGCCTGCCATAATGAATGTGTTTGTGCAAAGAGGCAGCAGGGTATGTGCAGCCTAATTGGCTTTGGTTGTCCATCTCGGCGCTGACCAGACAACTATTGCGCTACAGAAACCAACTACACACTCGCACACACAGGCGTCAGATATGTTATTGATGCAGTTCTATTCACAGTTAGCTTGGTGACTCATTCTTTGACACTGTATAGAGATACAGAGAATAACAGATATAGAGAATGTGCGAGGAGCGTCATGGCAACCCGCAGTTGTTTAGAAAGCTCATTTTAGCCAGTTTTCAGTTCCACTGATCAACGCCTCAAACTTCATTTCTGTCAGATGCACTTTGGTGTGAAGGGTGTGCTGGTGTGCGAGAGAGAGCAAGAGCAAAGGGGGAGTCACAGGGTAAAATCGGGAAGGAGAGAGGAAGAGGTCCTTAGAGGAAACTCAGAAGCTCCCTGAATGTCTGGCTAAACCAGCCATCTATGTCACTGTTAATTAAAATTCTCATCAACGGCATTCTCTGTATTTCTCCCTCCCAGTGGCGCCTCTGGATTATGGATTAGGAGTGTGTGTGTGTGTGGGGGGGGGGGCTGGTACTGCACTTACTTGATGTTGCCCTCAGCTTTGGTCGCTGCCTTGTTGTATATCTCTGATGTCTGCTGGTAGTAGTCCATGTTCTAATAGAAACAGAGAGAGTGTGTGAGAGAAAGAGAAAGTAGAAGGTTATGCTTCTGCTTAACCTGTAGAAGTTGCAGTTATAGGCAATGACGAAAGCATTTTAAATTTAAATTCTTAAATCAGTGTTCAATACATTCCACATTTGAGCTCATACATAGAAGATTTCATTTATATTATTTATTTCATTATAATTTGAATGTGATGAAAAGGTGTTTTTGTGTACATTGTTTTTTTTTTTGCATACATTGTTTATATTCTGCCATCTTTTTGTCATTTAACATTAGTACATTACATTAGTACATTTGTACATCTTCATCTTTACATTACAAAAATACACATTTGTGTAATTATGCAATTACACTTAAGATCAAGATAATAAGCTCCAAAGTCGTGGTCATTTAAACAACTTTCTGAAACTCGCTGATGAAAGGGCATCACTGCGCCTCCATTCTTAAATGAAGGCAGAGGAGGCTGCAGAAGACCATGACTGCAACCCTGTTAAAAAATCCATTAAAGAGGGTTTGCACCTCTATCAGCTCATCACTGTGGCGCAGCAGAGTTTGTGAGGCGCAGTAAAGTTTTATTTAGTGAGACAAGCAGAGGCATTCAAACTGCAATTATGGCTCAGAGAAAGAAAGAAAGAGAGAGAGAGAGAGAGAGAGAGAGAGAGAGAGAGAGAGAGAGAGAGAGAGAGACAGAGAGAAAGACAGAGAGAGAAAGACAGAAAGAACACAAGACACAAAGAGAGAGGGAAGAAGGGAGTGTTGGAGGGAGAAGCAAAGAGAGTGTGTGTGAGAGAAAGACAGAGGGAGGCAAAGGGAGGAAGAGAGAAGAAGAGGCAAAAATGAAGGAAGAAAAAAGAATGCAGGACAGAGAGAGAGATAGGGAGGGAAAGAAGTGGAAGAGAGAAAGAGAAAAAGAGAGAGATAAGAGGAAATGAGAGAGAGAGAGAGGGAGAGAGAGAGGGAGAGAGTGCAGAAAGGAGAGAGTGAGGGAGAGAGTGAGTGGGGGAGAGAGGGAAGGGTGGAAGAAGAGAGCAGAAGGAGAGGGCCAAGAGCATGAGACTGAGAAAGATAGTGGAGAGAGGAATAGATGGAGAGAGTGTGTGAGAATGAGAATGAAAGCGATTGAAACAAGTGAGAGAGACCAGCATGAGCAGCAGGTTATTCTGCCTCCATTTCACTTCATCTACTGACCACATCATTTAATAAAACGTGTTACTGAGCTTCAACGGCAGCTCCATTACATTTAACAATGCTGAAAAAGGAACAGCATTTAGTTACTGAAACATTTACTCTATTAACTAATAATAGTGACGCATCATAACCGTATCACAGTATACTCTGATGCTTTGACATGTGAATGAGCTCCATAATCAATTCCATTCTGTCCTTTTCAGTGATAATAGTTCACAGACTTGAATTTTTTAATTCGCATCTTCATCATCTCGCGTGGCGTACAAATCAATTAAAGTCCGTGTGCCACGAAGCAGTTAGCACAGCAGCATTAAAATTTCACTCTTGGCCCTAATGCCACGCACAGGTGGAAATGACGGGGGCTATTTCATTCTGCGGGATAATTACTCCCACTATTCCCAACTGGAATAAAGAGCGAGCGATGGAAAGAAAAGAGAATAATTGAAGAAAAGAGAGCCAGAAAAGTGCTGGGATCAGAAGCCATCATGCAAAATCTTGCCGTTAAATTCCCCTGGATTCTCAGTTAATTTTAACATTTCACACTCGCTGAGCTCATATAATCCTCCACTCTCTCCTATTAGTCTCTGAAGGGAGAAATATGAGGAGGGTTCAGTCTAGTTCCTCAGGACGTGAGTCCTTCTCCTGCACATTTTCATCTCACTCCTCTATCCATATTTCCATCTTGAGACTTCCCTCTATCTTTCTGTCTCTTGACCCGGTCCCTTCCCTGAACTGTTATTTCTCTTTATGGCATTAAAGCTCACACCTGTGAACTCGTGCACGTTTTTCTGCAACTCCTGAGGCCAAAACGGATTAGCTGTAATCGCGAAGAAACAAGAAGGCAACAACATCCACCTCCAGCAAGACTGAATAAGACACAGGCGGCAGTGCCAGGGTTTGGATATTGCTATTGTGCACATGCCTCCTTAATTAAATGGCGTGCCACAGTAGATGAAGTGGTTAGGTTAGCTTACAGTACCTCCACCCTTCCCGAAAGCCTCGCGGAATGTTTATGTCGGATAAAATAAAAATGTACAATGCAATTCATAAAAAGCAGAATATGGAATGAGAACACAACACTATCTGTCCCTGAGGCTTAGGAATACATGAATGCGAGATTGGAGTGGAGTGTCATGGATTGGTAGCTTAAGCTGATGGGTGTGGATGAAAACGGAAAGGGAGTGGGGGGGGGGAGGGGGGGGGCCCTTCACTCCTCTTGTCCAGGTAAAGTTCCTCTTGAAGGGGGGAGATATCTCTGCTACATTCACGTCCTCAAATATCCTCATCCTCGGAGACGAGCTGCTGAGTCTGGTTTTATTACTGTCGCTTACAAACATGCAAGTGCTTAAAAAAGCGGTGACAAGTACAGGAATGCATGCAGCAGTACAAACACCTACACATTATCCACACAAACATTATCCAGCACCAACTAGCCCCCTGAGTTTCTCAATTAACCAAACTTAGTTTAGAACTGTGATCAATCACAAGCGGGCCAAAAACTAGCGCGATGTTCCATGATCAAGCAAACTGGAAGACATGAGAAGGAAAACTAAATGTATCAGTCTGGAAAGGGTTATGAAGTAAATTTCTAAGGCTTTAGGACTCACAGCTAACTATATGAGAACTATTATCTCCGAATGAAGAAGACAGTGCTGAAAAGTTTTCCCAGGTGTGGCCAGCCTACCAAAATTTCTCAAAGAACGTAGGAAGCAAAAGAACCCAGGCGAACATCTGAGGTACTGTAGGACTCACTCTCTCTCTCTACACGTAAGGCCAATGTTCATGACCCCACTGTAAGAAAGAGACTAACAAGGCCAAACTCTCTACTAACCAAGAGAAACATAAAGCCTCAAATCAAATTTGCCCCAAAACACCTTGATGACACCCACAGGCTTTTGGAATAATGTTCAGTGAACAGTAGAGTTAAAAAAAACTGAACTTTTCTGAAGACGGGTCCTCTTACATCTGAAGTAAAGCTAACATTTGAAAACATTTAAATAACATCATACCAACAGTGAAACAAGGTTCAGATCGTGTGATGGCGTGATGATACTTTGCTGAGGCAAAAGGGTTCGCACTTTCTCCAGGGTGGAAGAGAAATCCCTCAGATTAAACATTTAAACAGAAATAGATATATTTAGATGTATAAACAGATGGAAAAAAGAAGACCAGTATTTGTACACAGCAGGAACTCGTATGTAAATAAAATTAGAAGGTAAAAGGAGGGTGCATAATACACATTATAAGGTCTGTGCATGTAAACAGATATTTCTGTAAACACGATTAAAAATGGACTTTCACATCAGGCATGTAAACATTTTGGTTTGGTCGTGTTTCTCAGACTAAGAGCTCAGCTGAGCATCTGAGTTACAGTAAGCAAGTCCTGTTTTTCTCGGGTTTTCTTAAAGTCACATAATTTTTGCCTTGGAAATGTTCAAAAACCAACACACATATACACACACCTCCATTTAATGATAAGACAGTAAACAGAAGCATATAAGTGGGGACAGAAAACAGTGATGACAGAGAGGACACCCAGAAGGATTAGAAAACTGTGAGTGTGTGTGTGTGTGTGTACGGGAGAGTGTCTACGTGAGCGTGTGCGTATTTTGTATCTGCGGCACACTCAGGATTACTCTCTGTGGCAGAACTTAACAAAGAGTATGCCGGATTAGTGTGTGTATGCTGAATCTTAAAAAGCCAGTGTGTTTGAGCTGTCGATCAAAACACTTCCAACACACATACACACACACGCAGCAGTGCGATGCGTATGTGTCAACTGAAAGGAGATTAAAGGGCTCGCCTCAATAGAGCAAGGCACAGAAAGAGAGAAAACGGAAGAGAAGGAAAGAAAGAGAGATTGAAAAAGAAATGTCTTCTCACATGTTTCCATGTGCTTGTGCAAGCAAGGGAGCGCATCAGAGTGTGTGTACCTGGATTGTGTGTGTATACATACATCTGCATGTTCATGTGTGAGTATGATTGAGTGAATGCATGAGGGATTGAGAGTGGGAAGCAGTTGATTTTCTGTATGTGTGTTTGTGTGTGTTTGTGTGGGTGTGTGTGGGTGTATGTGTATATGTCTGTGTGTTTGTGTGTGTGTGTAATAAGCTGGTAACTCTGCCAGTGTATGCAGAGGTAAATAGACGAGGGGATGCCTGTCTAGTATTAATAAGGCTCAAAGTCAGAGCAGAGCTTCTGTCAAAATGTTTGTTCTGTAATATAAATTGTGAGTTTGTGTTTGTGTGTTTGTGTGTGTGTGTGTGTGTGTGTGTGTGTGTGTGAGTGAGAAATAGATACAGAGAGAGAGAGAGAGAGACTCAGAAGGATAGACAGACAACAGGCAGACAGAGAGAGAGAGACAATGACTCAGAAAGGTAAAGAGAGTGAGAGACAGTCAGAGACCGAGAGAGAAAAAGGAAGCGATACTTTCTGCAGAGCAGTAGAAATGTTGAAAAAATGGCACTATAGCTAAATTCTGAGATACAAAAATAAAGTTACAACACGTTAACAACATGACCTTGAGGGATTTTATTTAATATTTATGTAGTACAAAGAAAAAAATCAAGGAAGTCCGAACATATCAAATATGTAGTATTTTCTACTCTTTCCACCAAAGAAGTAGCAGTCCTCTATGTTATGGCAGAAAAGGTCATTCTCACCAGATTAACCTGAATCTTGTTTTGTAAACAGAATGTTTTTTTATTGTTTGCTAAAATGTGTGTCACACTCTTCTTCAAAATCTGATCAGATGCTGAAGCTTAGATGTTGAACACCTACACTGGCCTTATTCTCATATCTACATAACTTACATATTAATGTCATTAGTCTTAAGATCAATTGCTGAATACTACTGGATACTCTCACCAAAAATCAAATCTGTAAAATAAAACTGCTCCAACTGTACAGAATCAGCCAACAAGTAGCTGCCAGGTAAGCATGGCTGCATCAAACTGTGAGTTAAGCGATCTCAAGGCTGCCATTTTATCCATTTTCTAAGAAAACTGTGTGTCATGCAGTGTCTGAAACCACAAAAGAAAATCTGAGATTAGTTAACAGCTCACTTTGGCTTGAGGCAAGTATGGGATGATTCAGGCTCGCAGTTTGTACTGCGCTAATTGGTGTGCATAAGCTTACACTTGTTCACTACATCAGCCTTGTAGCCCAAGTGCAAAACCAAAGATGTAAACTTCAGACATGTCTTGCCTGACTGACTACATCTGGTCTAAGGGGGAATATCTCTTTACATCTGGTCTGAACTTGAAGTGTGTTGGGTAGTATTATGAGGCATTAGGACTGATTACTAGATATTCGGATTAGGACTACTACACAAAGAGAGAGAGAGAGAGAGAGAGAGAGAGAGAGAGAGAGAGAGAGAGAGAGAGAGAGAGAGAGAGAGAGAGAGAGACCCAGAAAGGTAAAGGGAAAGAGAGACAGACAGAGAGACAGAGACACTGAGAGTGAGTAAGAGAGAGAGAGACAGACCCCCAGAAAGGTAAAGTGAAAGAGAAAGAGAAGAGAGACAGAGAGAGAGAGAAATACCCCCAGAAAGGTAACGTGAAAGAGAGAAAGAGAGACAGAGAGAGAGAGAGAGAGACAGAGAGAGGGAGAGAGAGAGAAAGAGAGAGAGAGACCCCAGAAAGGTAAAGTGAAAGAGAGGCAGACAGAGAGACAGAAAGACACACTGAGAGAGAGAGAGAGAGAGAGAGAGAGAGAGAGAGAGAGAGACAGAGAGACCCCAGAAAGGTAAAGTGAAAGCGAGACAGAAAGAGACGCTGACAGTTAGAGAGAGAGAGATTCCATTGTTTTTTAAAGGAATTCTATTGTCCCTATCCTTTTTGTCTTCTCTCTTCTTTTGATCTCGCTCTCTCTATAACCTGATGCTCACTCTAGTCTCTCTCACTTTTTCACTCTCTTTGTCTCATTCTTACGTTCTCCCACTCCCTCTCTCTCCTTCTCGGTCTCTCTCCCTCTGTAGTGCTAACTGTAGCGTTTAAACGGTTTACTCACACGTTAAATACCCCGGAATGCTGCAGGGTGATAAGGGAGCATAAGGAGCAGTGCTTATGAAGGTGTGGAAGAATGAACGAGAGAAGAAAAAAAAAAAAGAAATAAAACCTGAAACAATTCAGCTGCGTGAGCCCGAGTTAATTCACTGTGCAAATAGAGCCGCAGCCCTGGTGGCTCTTAGTAGCCAATATCTCTGCTCCATTCCACTCCAGTACTGCACAACACACTTCATGACAAGCTCTCTCGCTCTCTCTCGCTCCAGGATCTGCAATAAAATCTTGCTCAATCAAAAAAGCGATACACATGACATACATAGCTTAGAAGACTAGAAAGAAATGAGCAGTCATATTAATCTTGCTAAATTAAATCATTCTAACCTTGTGTATCAGAGAAGTCAGTTGAATAATGCCTATAAATGCAGCCCCCTTAGAATGTTTATTAATCTAAAACATTTTCTGTTGCTTTGCTTCCATCACAACACAGAAGCCCAGTGTTTGGTGTGTGTGTGTGTGTGTGTGTGTGTGTGTGTGTGTGACAAAGAGAAAGAGAGAGAGAGAGAGAGAGAGAGAGAGAGAGAGAGAGAGAGAGCTGGTGAAGACCAAACACTCCTTCTCTGATGCATATGCAACCTGTCACTGCATCTGTTTGAACAATTGTCCACATAGGACTGCTTAGTGCATCAGTGTGTTTGGAGAGGAAGACGGAGCAGCACTCAGCTTCCCCATGTTCAACCACAGGAGACAGAGAGAGGCTCACTTAATTTCCAGAGACACCACAGAGGAACAGCATGTGAGCATCAGATGGGGGATAATGACAGAAATTTTACATCACAATATCTATGGTATCTCGCTAGGAGCTGTAACAGACAAAGAGCACCAGCAAACCCTCAGTGACAATTTAAATGGAGCTGCAAGTACACTGATTTTGTACAAATAAACCATTTAATTAAGTAAATAATATAATGGCAAACTAATAGCACTGCACAATTTATAGCTCTCTCTATAACTGGTGCAAATCTGCCTTTTCCTGCCTCCTGGAGTTTGTCACAGTCATGTCAACCCTAAGCATATCGAGATATAAAACTGTCATAATAAAAAGTAACACCATCACATTGCCCACCCCTAACATGAGGTTATCAAACCCTTTGCCCAATGCTCTCAATCCTTTTCCCACTCTGTAAAATGTTAGTCTTTCCTGCTTTTCTCCATCTTTAATATCTTACTTCATAACATTATCTTTATAAATCAGAATCAGAAAACTTTATTGATCCCAAAGGAAATTGCTTATGTGATGACTGCCACAACACACAAAGACACAGAGAGACACAAGACGCAGAAACACAAGAATAATGTAAATCAAATAAAATGAGTCTAAATAAAATCTAAATAAAAATCTGTAGAAAGAAAAACACAACAATATGAATAGAATAAAATGAGCAGTACATAAAATGGGCATTATAATCACACATGTTCAAATATATGGATGGCCAAATTGATTTATCTGATTGCATGTTACTTTTTTATGTATAATGTAGATACCCATACGAAAAAGAAATACATAAAACTTCTAAAAGACTTATACTGCCAGAAACAAATCTTATGTGGCACATACCACAAAAGTGGCCCATTTCTCATTTTCCTCCTGTATGAATAAAGCACACATCTACAATGCTTATATGTTGCTTATATGTTGCAAAACTACATAAGTTTCATGTTGTATGTTTTTAATATGCATTTTACATGCAGTTTGACTTCCCTATATGCTGTATTAGAACCTCATATAAGATAAGATAAGATAAGAAAGAACTTTATTTATCCCGAGGGAAATTCTTGTGTCATAAACATGCTCAATGCAACAAAAGGAAATAAAGATCTACAATAAGAGTTAAAAAAGAACAGAGCAATAATAATAGTGCAAGTGTAATATCAAAATAACTAACAAAGTAACAAATAACTATATCAGATATAATAAAATAACATTATTAGTGCAAGTGGTTACGATAAGTGTAGTTTATAGGGAAGTAAAACTGCACGTAAAATGCATATTAAATACATACAACATGAAACGAATATATTTTTGCAACATATAAGCAATATATAAGCATTGTAGATGTGTGCTTTAGTCCTACATGAGGAAAATGAGAAATGGGCCAGTTGTGTGGTATGTGCCACGTAAGATTTATTTCTGGCAGTATAAGACTTTTAGAAGTTTGTATTTCTTTTTCATATGGGTATGCAGGACACAAGAAACTGATAATAGTGCCTCACGTGAACCATAACCTTGACAAGTCATGCAGTATTTTGAATAAAAGGAAGACAAAATGATACGGTGTAAGTGGTGCGAGTTAGCGTTTTTGTCTAACAGCAGTGTTTTCAATCACCTCCGCCTTGGGGTCTCTCTATTATTGGGGTCTCTCTATCCATTGACACCTCCTACTACAAGAGCTGTGTATACAAGGCTATCTGGACTGGGCATGACTCCTCATTCCCCTCTCGTGAACTCTGCACCCTTTAGTCATCTTGGGAAAAATACCAGAACATCAGTTCCACCACCACCAGACTCTACAAATCTTCTTCCCCGAGGTGCTCAGATTACTGAACACACTACTGCCCCCAACAGCAAAAGGTTCCTCCCAGCACACACCACAGACTCATCACACACCTACCAACTATCACTGCACACCTGTTCTTCAAATTCTGTAAATCTAAAATGCTGCTAAAAAAAAAAAAAAAAGACTCAAGCATTGCACAACTTACAACTGTTTGCACTCGCTCTCATATACCTGCTTTTACGCCCACCTGTTTATCTTTTTGTCTAGCTGTCCCGTCTAGTTAGTGTCATTTATTTGCTATTTGGTGTATTTATTGTACACTGTATATTTTATGTTCTGTACTGTCATGAATCCACACATTATGTAGCCTTTCATAATATGCTGCTGTTGTGTGTTGAGACCTGAACACCATTTCGTTGCCATGTGTAGAACGTATACTGGTGAATGACAAAGAAAAAAAAAAATATCACTAAATCAGTTAAATGATCATATACACAGCACCTATTAAGATGGGAACAAATTTAGATTCACAAAAAATAAATAAATAAATAATTTATACATTAAGCAAAACTTCTGCATACAGTGATCTACTGTTAAACCTTCTGTGTTTTTTCCATTACTAACACACAACGTTCTTGTAGGGATTTTCAAATCCTTGTTTAAAACATCCATGCCCATGTAGGTTCCTTTACATCCCTCTTTACTTGCGTCGGCTCCAATTTTGTCTCCGTCTGTATTTCTTCTGTCATTCAATCACTCATTTTCTCCCTCCCCCTCGCTACCTCTCCCTTAAGGCCTGCGTCTTTCTCTCTATTTAGACTCGGAGTGCTCTGAAGGACGTGGGTGTTGACAAAGCCCATCTCCAGCTCGAGGTCAGGGCTTTTACTCAGAGAGAGCTGCTGGGAGAGCGCTTTCAATTCTTCACTGACTCATTAAACTACATGCAGCCCTAATTTCTTGAAAGCACAACAGAAGTCATCGCTCTCCACCTCAAGCCCTTGGCTGCATTTGTCTGATGACCCTGCAGCATAAAACAAGGTTGACAAACACCGCACCATAAAGTGGACCAAATATGATTACACCTACCACTGGGCTTTCAGAAGTGCTCAACACAAACACGGCCAAACAGAAAACAGACTGGTCAGACCAACCTACAAGGAACGAGATCTGGACACTTCTCCAGGAGAAGCACTGCTATTGGACAGTCAAGGCATTCTCATCTCGACAATTCAGATAGTTACTCCCACCTGTATGTAAGGAACGGAGAGAACTTTTTCCACACTCTGTAAAAAATATCCCTCACTTTTCCTAACTCAAAAAGATGCCTGTAAGTACGTACAGTGTAAAAGTTTGAAAATGTAGCATTCACTCCCTAGTCCATATATAGAAAGTAATCTGCATCTGAAACGGCTGTTTCGGAATTAGTTTTTAACATACATCCAGCTATTTAGCGTACAGTAGTTTAGCATACTCGTTGGCTTTGAAGCCACGAGAAGTGGTTCCGCCGCACTGCTTTTCGAACAAGGCAGCCAATCAGAACAAAGTACATTTGAATGCATCACTCCTACAAGCACTGTTTAATTGTAAGAGATAAGGGCAGTTTGGAAAAGGGTCGTGGAAGAATAAATTATGACTGGTACCTAAACCCACACAATCATTTTAAGCAGACCTTGGGGAAAAAAAATGAAATATACAAACAAAAATGCATTGGCTTATTAATGGTTTGAAAAAATGGCCTTTCGAGGGAAATTGCTCTCACAATGTCTGGTGTCTTCTGTTTTCTTTTGTTCTTCATTTTTGTTTTGTTTTTTGGATTCAGCATTTTTTGCTGGGCAGCACGAAACCACAACAGAAGCACGATGATCGTCACAGCCATAACCGCATATTTCTGGTTTTCCTCTTTTCCATGAGCACATAGCTTAGTGAAGTGTATTTTAAACCAAAAGTAGGAACCAATCCATTTTTGCACCACGTCACCCTGCCTTCCTGTGATGTCCTCAGTTAATTTTATACCAGACACGCATGGCAAGAAGCAGCAGTGGCCAAGGCGCAGTTTTATGTTCTGAGTCTATTTTTTGTTGTTGGCCGTGAGCGTCATGCCACTGGAAGCACAAAAATACAAAGAACAAAGGACACTTCTGGTGCATTTGTCAGGGGCATGAACAAAAATGTAAAAACATCAGGGGCTGAGCCCATCCATAGCTACAGGAATATATTTTGAGCAGGGGGTGTGTACCACTGGCGAGCCGGGGGATAAAGTATATAATCAAATTACACATCTGTTTTACAGAGTACTTCTTTTGACTGCACTTATCCCTTTGCTATGTCTTTAGCATTCTGAAAGCCAGTTGATTAATGTTGTCTGGCATAGCCTGCTAGCTATCATTTACCATGGAATCATCTACTTGTTGACTGTAGCCAGTCTCTTCTCCATGTTTTCACTCTGAAAAAGTGCACACAAAACAGCAGGCAAAACGACTGGAAACAGCATGAATCACATTTCAATTATTTCTGCTGGAAAGATACCATTAATGGCAAAAGGTAGCCTGTGCCATCTTAATATACATCAAAAGCACCATTTCTGAACACATCCTGATTGCAGCAGTGGTCTTGATGTACTTTCGATGGACTGATCAACTTGGCTTCTGAGATTCTGTGTTGTTTTTACAAGCTTTGTGAAAATATCATCTTTGGTTTTGTGTGATCGACATCACCATTTGTGCCTAGACCTCTCATTTCATTTGTCGTAATTTCACTAGACAACAAGCACAAGAAACGTCTTTGCTGAACTGTATAATTGTCCCCTCAAAGGCTGTGTTAAATAGGGATTTATATAAAGATGCCACTAAATGAATTGTTCAGCTGAAGTTCATTTTGGTGCCAATCTAACCATCTCAATCAAGGTGCTTTAACAAATATTTGTATATTATAATATGAGGTACTATAATATGTGAGGCTTTTTTATTCGCAGAAACATCTGGGGTTATTGAAAAAATGTCCAGGGCAGTAGCCCAATCGCCTAGACCTAGTCATGCCCCTGCACACAATGATGTCTTTTAAAAAACCCAAAGTTTTGGATTGCTCTAATATCACATGATCTGTGGTATAAAAAAGCTGATATTGTTCTAATGCATGTTGTTTATATTTCATATTCTGTTTAGTGTCGAGCAAACACATAAGCTTACTGTGTCATAATGTTTCTAAAGAAACAAGCAAAGTTCTGAAAGTGGTGGTTTTGCATATTGAAGTGATGAAGCCCTCAAAAACAAGTGCTGGAAAAAAAACAAAACAAATGCCATTACGACAGCCCCTTTTTGAAATGGTGGGTAACCCCAGCATCATTCGAACTCTTCACTTATGAGTAAACTCACAGTCTGTTTTGCCTTCTTAACTGTGCGAGTCTATGAATGTGTGTTACCTTCTTTTCCATCATCTGCAGTTGTTCTTTGTAGAAAACAGCCAGATGTTTCAACTCAGCATCTTTCCTCGCCACTTGCTTGGCCTTGGGGAGACAGAACAAAGAGAGAGAACCAATGAGACATAGATAGAGATGCTTATAGCGATGTAATCTTACTTGCTCTGACATTTCCCATTAAGCAGAGCTGTATTCCGCCTTGTTTTTTTTCCCTCAGAAATGTGATCTTTTGCCCCACTTCACATTACTACCTCAAACACTTTTCACTCTGTAGGAGTTGTTGCACTATTCTGGAATGTCTTTCACACCAGATTTAAATTAATACAAGTCCCGCACCAATATCTGGACAACTGGCAAAACTAATGTAGCATGAAAGAGGCTTCAGGGTCATGTTTGGAACCTTGTAACTCATGAACTGATGGATTTTTGCAGCCGACTGCTGACAGGTGGAAAGGTCCCAGGAGACCCAGCTGATCTGAAAGCAGGGCTCATGTTCTCATGAGATGGATCGCTTTCTTGATATGGCGACTCCAAACTGGTTCGGGATCAGGCCAGAGAATGAAATGACAGAATATGTGGGTATGCATGGCAACAAAAATCCAGTCACATGTTGTGAAATGGAAGTATGAAGCAAGATGTACCTGGAAGACTGAAGCTACCTTAAAAAGCCATCCAGCACATAAAGACCTTTGCAGCAAGCACAAAGAGAACAGAAAAGAAATGATTAAAATGGAGAAAAGCAAGCAGAGCACAGGCGCAAGCACAAGAGGCAATTCTACAGAGAGAAACAGAAAGAGACAAAGAAATAGAGAAAGAGAGTGTAAGACAATGTAGTTAACTATGGGTGGGCGATAAGGCAAAAACAGAACATCACCATACTTGGACACATTTTCATGGCACATGACACGCATCATGATATTTTGTTTTCTATGGTCTGATGAGAAAAGAAGCCCCGACAGTGTTTGTTCAGTGTTTCATACCCTGTGCTACAGCAGGGATGTGACAAAACCAGAATCACAGTTCTGATACAATAAAAAAAAAATGCTCATCCCTTTCTCAAGTCCAATTGTTTACTGAATAGAAGACAGAAAAAAAACCCATAATTCACACATCTCTTTTTATCAATATAACACTCTTCAAATGCAGGAAAAATACAATGCCAAACTGGTGCAAGCTTATATTTAAAGAACTATTTAAATATTTATGTATTTTCACGATACAGGATAATTATCGTGAAAATACGGATCATTTGAGTATGTATTTGTTTCTTATGTTGGTATTCTTTTTCCATATTTGCCATTTACAGAGTTCATCTTTAATACTCTAGACCCCAACAGAATTCTCTAATTCTAACTGACACCACAGAGCCAGAGGACAGAGATAAATAGCAGCACAGCAAATTGTTAAATTTGTACAAAGCCACTTCACTATTTCCGTTACTGCACTCACAACATAATTTATAAAGCTGAAGTTGACTTTTTATTTTCAGTTCAGTTTTAAATTGGGATTGAGGTCTGGCAATTTGTGTCTCAGTGCTCCATCATGTCCGCTGAACCAGACACACACAGATTTGGACCTACGCCGCCTACTGCTGTCATGTTGGAATGTAGGGGTGTCAACGCTGTGTGTTCTGCTTGGACGTGAAGCACACAGTTAGAGGATGAGTGGGCTAAAATGGACAAGAGTTGGTGTAATCTTCACCTGGCATTACTGCTGCTGTCACCATGTCAACTGGATGCTTAACCAAGTATTATGGAAGAAATGATGGAGGTGACTATTTTGTCCAAGGAGCTGCCTCCACTAATTCAATTGAGCAAAACTAATTATGGTCTCTTTGTAAAGAAACATGCAGTGCTGACAACATCCACAATATGCTTAGGAAAGAATGATACGGTAAAATGATAAATAAAGGACAAAGATTTTTATAATGTCCACCTCAACTGTAGGTACTAAAAATAATGAAAGTTAATGTATTAAATTACCCACCCCAACTACAGTAATTACTGAAAGTTAAAGTGCGTGTCCATATTGCAGTACTGAAAAAGTGCATTCAAGTACTTTGTGAACTTTCAGTACTTTGTGCAACTCTGCGCTACAGTAAATCCCGTCAAAAAGGACTGATTACACTCCTTTTGTAACAAAATACGGTGCTCTTTAAGTACTGACAATATCCATGATATGCTCAGAAAAGCCTATTGCAATGTAATCTACGCTGAAAAGATGAAATATGGTCACATCACCCACCTACAGTTAACCCACCACATGCAAATGAGTTCATTGACAAGGTAAAACGTTATGCAGTAGTAATGACATGTTTGCAACTGACAGATGAAATTTGCACTCCAAAGCCCAAAGGATTAAAATAAGAATGACAGGATTGAATTACAGCACTTTTGATTTGGTGTCAAGTGTCTATGATCCTTTCCTCTTGACCTATTATTACTGCACCACAAGTGTGTGCATGTGTGTGTGTGTATGTGCAGGGGTGTGTGTGTGTGTGTGTGTGTATGTGCAGGGGTGTGTGTGTGTGTGTGTGTCTGTGTTTGTGTGCCCCTGTCTGCTGGAATGCCACTTGTAGGACAGCCATCTAATGCCTGTGTGACACATTAAATGAAATACCACACAATAGCCAGGCTTTCAGACGCTACACACACACACACACGCGCGCGCGCACACACGCGCACACACACATGCACAAACACACACACACGTAATTACACAGAGTGTAATCACATTGCCCATTTTTCTTCATTCAGTTAGTGTTTGCTGGCAGGAAGGTTCCATTCACTCCGCTATGCAGATGATGTGCAATTTTCTAGCTGAATAGCTCCAAGTGTTGTGATGGAGGTGTCATCTGTTTGCGTGCAGGTGTGTGTCTGTGTGTGTGAGAGAAAGAGAGAGAGAGAGAGAGAGAGAAAGAGAGAGAGAGAGAGTGAGAGAGAGTGTGTGTGTGTGTGTGTGTGTGTGTGCATGCTCACACTTCCATTCTGTTATAATGCACAATGAAAACATGCCATTTGAATAAAGAGAGAGAAAAGTAAGATTAACAGGGAGCAGCTTCTGCTTACCCAAGCGTTCAGCTCAGCTGGCTGCTGCGAAAAAGCGAGGGGGGGGTGTGGTTGGTGGTTGAGAGAAAATGAGACAGAGGAAAAGAGGGATATTAAAGTGTAAGAAGACAACAAGAGAGAGGAAAAGAGAAAAGGAAAAGAGTTAAACAGGGGAAGATGGGATGAAGGAATGAAAGAAGAATTAGGGTGGGAGAGACAGACGGAAAAAGAAAGAGAGAGAGGGAGAATATTAGGTTGGGTTAGGCACTGATTCATGGCATTCTAGAGCTAATGTGGCTATGAGGCCGTGCAAGATTCAGCACTGATAAAATAAAAGGGTTAAATGGAGAGACCGAGTTATCCCTGCACGATTAAAGGAGTACATCACAGCTCTCCCTGCTCTAATAAAAAGCTGAACATAATGTAATCTGCACAGAAGAGATTCTTCTTCATACGCAGGCAGAGCAAGTCTTATCGTCACCAGCAGAAAACCCAGAGAGAGAGAGAGAGAGAGAGAGAGAGAGAGAGAGAGGGGAGAGAGAGAGAGAGACTCTAGTGAACGGATTAACAGTATTACATTTAACCTACCACCATTTGAGATTTCAGACGGCAGACAGACATGCCTAGCTCTCCTATTGCTAAAGACACATAGAGCACATTAGCAGCAGATCTAGGGAGATCTAGACTCCTACTTGAGCTCCACGCTCAGGCGTTCCAGGCAACGTGCATATGATAACATATCTCTCAGACCTACTCATGGAGCATGACCGCAGACAACAAGAAAATTTCACCTGAACTGAAATACGCTTCACCTCAGAAAATCAAACGCTCCGAGAAATTCAGTGCAAGTTCACCAGAGTGCTGGAGCCGACTGACTGACGTGTGTGGTCGATGTGTTTACAGTGACACAGGTAAGATATGAGATGAGATGAGATGAGATGAGAGAGAGAGAGAAAAGAGAGAGAGAGAGAGAGAGAGAGAGAGAGAAAAGAGAGAGAGAGAGAGAGAGAGACAGAGAGAGAGAGAGAGAGAGAGAGAGAGAGAGAGAGAGAGAGAGAGAGAGAGAGAGAACCTAAAAGGCTAAAAGAAACTATTCAAACCACTGCCTAGATAACCACCTCTCTGAAGTCAGGAAGATGAAAAGTAAGTGAGACAGACAAGAGTGAGCAAGAGATAGGGAGGAGAGACAGACAGACAGGCAGACAGACAGAGAGGCTGAGGAGAAAGAGAGAGAGAGAGAGAGGGAAAGAGAGAAACAAAGTAACGTGAGAATCTGCCAGTTAGACTATATTTGACAACTTTTAACTTTCACACAACACATTTTAACAGAATTTAAATACCACTGTGAAAATCTAGGAATCATTTCCCTCCTTGGCTTGTGCTCTCTATCTCTCTCTCTGGAATTCCTTCAGTTGACAGGCAACACATTCCCCATTCTCTGTCTCTCACCTCAAGCAATCTCTCTCTCTCTCTCTCTCTCTCTCTCTCTTGCTCTCTCGCTCTCTCTCTGGCTTACAGCTAACAAGGAGCACAATGCCGAGCATGGCAAAAACCTTTTCTCTGCATGCATTTAAATCTCATCAACACTATTCCTCTCTCTATTTCTCTCTCTCTCTCTCAAATGCTTCTTCTTTCTCCTTCTTCTTTCTCCTTCCTGTTCCTTTGCTTCATTAAAATAAAAGATATTCATAGTGTGAATTTTTAACAGCAAGGGTCTCCGGGTTAACCTCACAGGTTGGAAGAAGACAAAAACCAATAACCAGAATCAAACCGCTTTTTCCAGAAAGAAACAGAAGCGTGAGAGAGAAAAATGCAAAAGGTATGGCATCTGTGACTGGCACAAAAACAAAACATAGAAGATGAGAGTCAGAAGATGATATGCAATTGCACTCAGTCAGTTTCACTGTTCTGGGCCACTCCTTACTTTCTAACACTTGGAACAGCCACGACTAAAATTCAAATGCTTTTGCTGCCATCTAGTGGTGATAAAAAATGTCCGACACACCCAAGCCTTTCCGTGGCAGCTGAAACCCAGCAGTGACTTGATCAGGCTCTGAGTGTGTATTATCACCCAGTTTGTGAATCACAAAGTTTCTCAATTACATCTGACCATTAGATAACAAACCCAGCTCTGATACCAACGTGAACATTAACGAACATTGACGTCTCTGTCTGTGGATGAGAAAGCTAATACAATCAGCAGTGAATGGCCTCATTACAATCCGGCAGCATTACAGACAAGCTCAGGAGAAAAAGTGTCCTGCACTCAATAATCGTTATGCTCACTTAACACCAGGCGGAGAACAACAAGATGGAGTAAATCAATTGTAAGTGAGGGGGAGAAACAAAGAGACAAAAGAGACTGGAGAGAAGGACAGATGGCTGGAAAATGTTCTTACATGTAGTTAGCTTACTTCAGAGGAAGTTAGTGGAGTGTGTGCCTGTGTCTCACCAGGTTCTGTGCTTTCTCCAGCTCCTCTCTGGTCCTGGCTCTCTCTCTGAGCACAGCAGGGTTCAGATCATCTGCCCCCGCCTCCCTCTCTCTGCGGGCAATCCGAGCCAACTCCTCTCTCAACAGAGCCTGCTGACGCTCGAACCTGCAACACACACAGCAGCAGCAGCACACACACACACACACACACACACCAACAATCCGCATCAGGCTACAGTGCAATAGGCTACAAATACAGACCTCCTGTATACATTAGCAACAGGCCATGTTTAAATCAATCATCCAATCTATCTACATATCTATCTATTGCTTTACATAATGATATTTTCTGTAGAAATGCATCAAACATGTCACAGTATTATATTAGTAGTACAATATTTTTAATATAAAATCTGTCTGAGGGAATATGCTTATTTTTCTACCAGCTTTTCCTCAAGAAATGATCATGACAATCTTTAAATTCTCTTGGCACACTTGATTATCTGGGTCAGTCTTCATCATGGGGAAGTGAAATCCATAGCCTCTGATTGTTTTAACACCAGGTGGCCTTTTTCCCTGGGTATATGTCAACAGAATTCTATGAGGGCTAAAGTATTTCTTTGTGACTGAACACTATGCTTCAGCTTTTGAAGAGACATGACAGCTGAAAACTTATTTAGAAATACACAATTTGTGCAAAAGCACACAGATGACCCATCTAATTTGTGAATTCAGCTACTTCGGGTGCACCCATTGCTGACTCAGGTGTTTAATTGCACACACAGCTTGTATTCTCCACAGGAAAGTACAGATCAATAGAATGGGATACTCTAGAGCAGCCACACATGAGCCCAAAGACACCATGTGCAAGGTCAAGCATCAGCTAGAGGGGTAGAACTCCCACAGCAGTGGGCTGTGAAGCAGTGGAACTGTGTTCTTTGGAGTGATGGAGCTGCATCCAATACTTTTGGGAACAATGTTTGTGATCCATAACTAATTATCCGACCTCTGACCCTCATCTTACGAATGTTCTTGTGACTGAATACACTCAAATCTTCACAGTAATGTTCCAACATCTAGAGTAAAGCCCTCCTAGAACAGAAGAGACTGTTACAGCACTAACAGGAGACTAACTCCCCATTAATAAGACAAGATAAGAGAAGATAAACCTTTATTAGTCCCACAATAGACCTCAGAGGGAAAAGATCAGTGGGGCACATCAGCAATGAGAAGTAAACTTTATAGCTAAATCACAGTCAAATAATGGTAATTTTTTTATAATACTGTACATTTTTTTCCTACCCCGTTGTTATTTTGCACAATTTTTACTGATGTCTTCCTCAGACGTTGCATCTTTTTTGCACACGTAACACCCCTGCTGCTAGAATAGAGGATAATACTGTATCCACTCACTTTAGTGCTGTTCTTGCTCCTGTTGACTGCACTTTATGTTTTCTTGCCCGGTAAATTATTGCTTGTGCGTCTCTTTACTCCTCTCCTGTTCCGAGTTTGTTCTTTGTGGGCCTGTTTTTGTTCTTTGTGTTGCACCATGTTCAAAGAGGAACATTGTTTTGATTCATTGTGTATATGACTGAAATGACAAAAATACCTACTTGACTTGACATAGCAGTCACTGACACCACTGACTACAGTAATTCTCCTCTACATCCTCCACTCATATATGATAATCATAAAAAGTCAAATAATCGCTCATTTTGAGAGAGCAACACTTTTTTTTTACATTTGCAGTTCTGTTTTTGTCTCATCGCAGTTTGTTCTCTAAAATGGTTCAGATACCTTTAAAATGCAATAAAAAAAAAAAGGCTTGCACCACAGTGGAGCCGAAACATGATGTCCTTCACCCAGTGACTGATGTCATAATGCAGATATGCCATAAACAACCACATTATCACGGCAACATTACTGTCCGTCTAGAACCCTGAGGAACGTTAGTTAAACATTCAGAAACCAGAGACACTTCTACAGCTCCTCAGGCTCTTTCTAGAGACGTCATTTCTAGATTTGAGGGTTAGGAGGGTTAAGAGTCCTCAGAAATCAGCAGATCAAGCAAACACAACAAGAAAGGGTCCAGTGCTCTGAACCCTGCTGAGAGATTTGTGCAGCTCCTGTGTTTGCTGAGCTGCTGTGGAGGAATATCCCACAGGAGCAGAACCAATAAGAGTAAGTTAAATACTGACAACTCTGGGTTACACCCATGATGACTTTGGGAAGAAGAAAAACAAAATCAAACATGGCAAGAACAGAAAAAGGGCACCATTCAGAAGTAATGAGACACTGAATTGAGAAAAAAAACAACCATGAAATGAAATCACACATTCCTCGTACTTATCTTTGCATGTTAAACATTAACAATTTGAGTATACAGTACAAATAAACTGTTCTGAGAGGTGGGTAGTGTGTATTCATACTCAAGAACAAGTGCTGAGACAGTGAAATAATCTCTCGAACAAACAGAACCAGTAAAATACTTGGTAGTAGTATGAGAGTGGCAGGCCCAAAGAATATTAAATTTTAACTAACTTCTGGAACTGCAGCAGAACTCCTGCATATATTCAGCATCTATTAGCACTGAAACCTCGGTTTGTTAGGCGCTATTCTTATCATTCGCCTGAATAGAACTTTTACTTTATTTTACTTGAGTACAAAGAACTGAAGTCAAGTCGGTTTATTGTCATTTCAGCCGTATACACAGTACACAGTGAAATGAAACAACGTTCCTGCAGGACCACAGAGAAACACAAGAACATAAACAGAAACACCACTAGTTTGCATAAGTGCAGACAGGACAAAATACAAAGAGAGCAAGAGTGAGAGTGCAAAAGTAACAAAATGACAAGACACTATTTAATGAAGTCGAAGATTGTATGAATACAGTCTTATGATAGATACCTTTATGCAGAATAGATTTAGACAGCAGTAAATAATAATTGTGCAAATAGTAGCAGCAGCAAGACAGAAAACATCTATATCTATAATAAATAGTACTAAAATTCTCCCACAGTCCAAAGACATGCACATCAGGTTATCGGGGCTCCTAAATTGACTGTAGGTGTGAGTGTGTGCCCTGTGGTGGGATAGGCTCCAGGTACCCGCAACCCTAGAGAGGATTAAGCGGTTACAGAAAATGAATGAATGAATGAAATAGAACTAATAATATTTACTACCCACCTCTGACTATACTCATACTCCTGAAAGGCACAGTACATTAGGTCTTCCATTGCTCCAAACCATCTGCTTTTCACTCCAGGCCTTACCCTAACCTAGTTCTAACCATAATGGATAACCAAATGGATCCAAGAGGAACAGCAGCTTAAATTAACACAAGGGAGAAAAGCCACACTAAGTGGAAGAAAGCAGACAAAATTGAAATTAATGAGACCATGAATACAGGAACATGTAATTTACATCAAACCAAAAGGTTAAGCTCATCCACCAGTACCATATACATGTGTAGATGTGTAAGAATCATGACCTTAATCATGCACCTTTAAGACAGACCACACTCTTATCTTCCCTTATTTGGTGTTTCAGCTACCACACTAATTATTTTTTGTTCTTTGTAAACATGTCAGGAAATGAAACCATACTCTCACCTGCTGCTACACCTACTAATGTCCAGAAGACACCTCACCACTGAACAATGAGGCCACGAGCACTCTATAATGAGCAATGAATGACAGACTGTGAGCTTAATGCTGCTCCAGATTCAAGATTCAAGATGTTTGTCACATACATAGTTACACATGTGCAACATGCAGTGAAATGCAACCCTGAGCTGCTCCTGAGACAATAGCTAGAAAATAGCAATAACTAGAAAACAGAAAATAGGATAAGAGAAGAATAATTTGACCAATATGCACACGTGTAAACAGTAAAAATATAACAGTATAAACTATGGACAAAAAGTATCTACTATGGAGACTGAATAGAAAATGTGCAAACTGTTATTGTGCAAATGGTGAATGGTCATGTGTTTTTAAAATGATGTGCAGAAGGCATTATGGTATGGGGAATGCAGCTGAAGGAATGTGAAGCATGTCCTGGTCATATCTTCTTTTACTATAAAGCACATGACCATTAACCATTTGCACAACGACAGCTTGCACATATTCCACTGGTTTTTATCAGGAAAAAGCTTTCTTTCACAAATGAAAACAAATTATAAAATTATATCACTTCTTTTGGATGTTATTGTCAGTTCAGACCAGTGCAGCTGTGTGAAGGCTTTACTCAGATTATGCTAGAAACAAACGAAACACAGGCACATAACATGAACCTGAAGAACATTAAACAAACAGCACTGATAAAAACTGTGGATATGGAATTATATTCTAACTCCAGACACCGCACAATACTGTGTACTTCCAAGTTTTCAGTGGTAGATCATACGAACTCACCTAAGATCACCACAATTCAGCCCTGACCAGACTTGACCAGCGGGAGACAATAACCACTACAGCACTGAGAAGCGGATTACAAGAACACACCACTGAAGATGATTAAAGACTTTAACTAGCCAGTTTCTGTCGTTTCACAGTCAAACGAAAACCACAAGTTATTTATGACATTCCTAATGTCTCTCCCTAGAGCCAGGTCTTATTCAAAACCCTCAGCACAAAGCTACACATTGTTACACAGACACAGATGGCTTCAGTCCACTACAGAACACTGCTGACCACAAACGGCTTCCACAGAACACCAGCACAGACAGCTAGAGACCACAACGCTCGACTGCAAACTTTATTTGTCCCTCATAAAACACCCACATATACGCAACATCTGGATCACACTACTGTAGACACTACAGACACTACATACACACACACACACACAGTGTTAGGGTGGATGGACACACTGACCTTTTCCTTAGTTCCTCCTGCACCTCGGCTGGTGAAGGTCTGTCTGGACCTGTGAAAAGAGAATTCATTAAACGAAGTGTAACCACACATTGCATCACATCAGTTGTACATTAAAGTATTAGGACTTCACCGTATGTAGAGAATGGAAAGGCTATCCTATTGTTCTATGATTCAATAACTTCTATAAATCACTCTTTTAATCCGCTGTTTTCTGTTGCACCTCCTTATTTATCACTTACTGACTTTTCTTACGATCCTAAAACAGACATAACATCGACCCATTCACAATTTCTGTCCGAAATGGACAGCATTACTGAGTTTCTTTACTGTTTCTACCTCCACAGTGCATTAACTTTACTGCATTGTAGGGCTGAAACGATTATTCGAGTAACTCGAGTAATTCGATTACAAAAGGCTTCGTTTTATTTATGTCACCAAAGTCCATCTATCTAAAATGTCTCTGCTATCGTATCACTCCCGCTGTGTAGACTACTCCGCAGCTCCGGTGTTTCACACGGACAGTTGTAACTGACGCGCATTTCAAAGATTTAAGACAGCGCGTTTGTTTTGCTCTCTATGGAAATGGCGGAAAATGAAGATCCCGGTGTGTGTAAAAGGCAGAAAGTGTCTAAAGTGTGGGACAATTTTACACTGCGTAAGGAGGACAACGTAGTGCAGTGTATACACGGTAAAACGGACCAGTACATATAACTACCTTATGGATGGGGAAGGCGTGTTTTGAGATTTTCTGTGCGTGCGTGTGTGTGTGTGAGTTAGTGATGGGTCATGAGCAAAAGCAAATCAGAAGAGCCGACTCCCAGCGAGTGAGAGCCGGCTCCCCACTTTTTTTCATTTCACTGTTCCGCTCTCACTCTC
>JBBPCX010000114.1:20236567-20247097 GCA_037974365.1 Hydrocynus forskahlii | reverse complement strand
CATCTTTGCTAACATGAACTCCATAAAGTTAAAGCGAAAAAGTAAGGAGTAAAATGAGGAGTTTCAGACTGAGGGCATTTTCTGAGGAGAGTCGGTCTGAAGGATAACCCGCTGGTGGAGGTAGAGATTGATTGTTCAGTGATGGGTGGGATGGACGACAAAGCAGAGTAGTGGAGGTTCACCAACCCGCACGGGCAAAAGCACAAAGGACAGGCAATCATCCTGTGGTCAGTTTCATTTACTGACCTCTGTAAAAGTGGAGAGAATGAATGGGGCATAACAGAAAGCGTTGGGGTTACGGCCCCAGTGTAAATGGGCCTACACGTTAGAGAACAGTGTCTTAAACCATTTCTACATATTGGGGTCTCTTGCTTACTGAATTAAGGTATTTTAATCATACCCACTGCCACAGGTGTCTAAACCAAAGCATACCAAGACGCTTCAAACTTTGTGGACAGTTTGGGGAAGGCCCTTTTATATCCCAGCAGGAATGTGCCCCACTTTGCACAAAGCAAAGTCCATAAAGACATGGTTGGATGAGTCTGGTGTGGCCAAACTTGACTGGCAGCACAGAGCCCTGACCTCAACCACATTAAAAACCTTTGGGATGAACTAGAACACAGATTACAAGCCAGGCCTTCTCATCCAGCATCAGTGCCTGAACTCAGAAATGCTCTGCAGCATGAATGGGCACAGAAACTCCAAAATCTTATGGGGAGCCTTCCAAGAAGCGTGGAAGCTGTTATAGCTGCAAGGGGGGACGAACTCCACATTAAAATCTATGTATTTGAATGCAATGTCATTAAAGTCCCAGTTGGTCTAATGGTCAGGTGTCCCAATACATTTGTCCTCATAGTGTATAAACATGCCCAATTTAAAAGACGAAATGGATGAAGTTTGACTGACTTGAGCAGTTTTACTGATGTATTCGGTTAACAGTTTGGCCTATTTGTGTAACTACTGAAGCCTAGTGTTTGTTAACAACATTAGCTTTGCAGAAACAAAATTAGACATAAAACTACACCTGAGGAAAAAGAACATGTCATTTTTGCCCAATCTATTGAAGAGCTGTATAGTAATTCTATCGGAGTGATGCTATATGACGGCATGTGTGATCTACACTGAGTTTATTAGGTTCACTTCATCTCTAAATCATCCCACACAAGTCCACTTTGTAGGTAGGCCAACTGGTCATTATATTATGAAAAGTCAGTATAGAATGAAAAGACAAACACTTTTTCCTTCAGCTTATATTTTGTTCTTTTCATTTACATTGGCATAACAGCAAAGATAGAAAAGTTTCATTTATCCAGGAAACGTGCAGGTCCGTTGTGAATAAGGCACTACCTTGCAAAGATGCTTTCAGTAGTTCAGTGTTATAGAAATAGTAAAGTATGGGAGGCTGGTAGGTATGGGAGCGGAGATAAATATTTGAGAAAGAAATCAGAGAAAGTGTAGAAATCTAGAGAGAGGAGAAGTCCACTTCAGGTAGGGGCTCTCTCCAGTAGGAGAAATGACTGAACTCTGGATAATCAAAGGATGTAGGTCGGCCTTTACAGAGCAAGGGGAAGACATGCTCCACCAGCTCACTCAAGTGAGTATACCTGTGAAACATAAATGAAGACAAAAAACTTAGAATTTTAAATATAAATTCCCAGTAAAGGTGTTGACACTAATCTGACTCTGTTTTTTGAGGTTGTTTTTTTTTTTTAACTTACGAAGACTTGGATCCCTTGCTGTTCTCCTGCATGAGCTCTCCTTTAGGATTCACAGTGAAGATACGTGTCTCTGGTACTCCAACCTTCTTATATGCAAATACATCCTGCACACAAAAAAACAACAAAAAAAAACAACCACACACAAACAAGTTACTGTTTTGTTAGGTAAAAAAAAAACTCCTACCTGCACACACTTGTACAAACTATGTAATGAGTCTGGCTTACATTGGTCCTGTTCCCAAAGGCAGCATAGAACGGTTGTCTTCGTGGGTTAAACAGGTCTCTGATGTCAGTCAGGCATGTGATTTTAAACACCTCTGGTTTCTTCTCAATTACCTCCCTGTATAGAAAACATGTGGAACATCAGTGTGATTATCTCAATTGTCCTGCATGTAGAAAATACATACACAAACATTGCAAATCACAAAGACAAATTACCTGTGCAATGCTGAGAATAAGCTGCTGGGAGCGAGCAGTACCGGTCCTTTAGGCAGTACAATGCCCTTATCGTTGACCCACTGCAAGTAGCCTTTAGTGATGTCTGCCATGCCTATGGCACGAGCTGAACAGTACAGGAACTTGTAGCCATTCCTACCCACAAGCAGTTCACACACATCAAACAAGAAATACAACTAGTAACCTTAGCAACATGACATTTTCCCCAAATCATGCTATCATGAGTTTGAAGTATGTATGCATATGGATTTTGGTGATCTACACTGAGTTTATTAGGTTCACTTCATCTCTAAATCATCCCACACAAGTCCACTTTGTAGGTAGGCCATTATTCTGATGAATTTCAATCCAAAATGCTTTGTACCTTTTTGTAACAATTGAGATTGTAATTTTGAAAAGAATAACAGCTGACATTTAAAGGGAAACACATTTTTACTTCTCCAATAAAGGTGGTAAGAACCATTTAGTATTAATAAATATTGTGTGTGCCCAGTCTCAATAGTATGAATCATTTAAATGAAAATGATTAAATAAAACCCTTCAATTGTAGCTAATCTGTTGCTGCACAATTTGTCAAATACCCTGTACTTGCTGACCTGATATTATCTGGGTGGTGGACCATTCTTAGCAGTGCATGTCTAATACAAATGGGATGCCTGGTCAAGTACTTTCCATAATTAAAATACACTTTTCCACTACCTGTTGCCATTGTATGAGTGCTGTGCTGTATGTTGCAGAAGACTGCAGCCTGCTTGCCACTCTTAACCCCCTGGTCCTGTTGTGGGCCTTTTGTGTCCAGTTCACTCGCTTTTTTTTGACCATTTTAGCTGTGTTAATGCACATTGAATGAAATTTCAGAGATTTTTTAGATCTTTTAATTTTTAACTTCCATACATCCAATTGTAAAACTTGACTTGTTCGTGGCCACTTTTGGCCGACTGAAACCCATGAAAACTACATTTTTAAAATCTTGGTATTTACATTATTAAATCATACAATTGAGATTAAAATGCTTTTATTCTAAACTTTGTGTTTTCTTCCAGATTATGTAATTAATCCATTTTTGGCCAAGCGAGCAATTTTATATAATAATCTTAGTTTCCAATAGGGGAGTATGATGGCTTACTGCACTCCAATGGTGCAAATGAAGGACACAATTTTGTATATATGTATATATTATATAAACATATACAAACATTATATATAAATATGTGGCCATTATATAAAATATTATATAACAATCGCTTGCTTGGCCAAAAATGAATAAATGACATAATCTGGTAGAAAACACTAAAAACTACATTTCTCAAGTGTTGAGTTTAGAATGAAAGCATTTTAACCTAAATTGTTTGATTTATCAGTGTAAACAACAAGGAATTAAAAAATGTCGTTTTCATGGGTTTCAATTGGCCAAAAGAGGCCCCAAACAAGCTGAATGTATAATAAAAACGAGGAGGGCCAGAGGGTTAAGCATTTCACATCAAAAGCTGCTGATGCTGCAGTCTTCAAAGTCACAGCAGTCAAATTAAGCAACCAATTAGGGAGAATTTACAGTACAAATATCTTAGCCAATGGAGAATACTATATGTAACGGGTGGTGAGCATTTACTCGTTCAATAAACACTAACAACAGAATTAAGACAACCACCAGCAAAATGCGCCATCAGCAAAGGGGCATAACATACTAAAGTGGCCAGCAACCATACACAATGTTTACAGACTCCAGCAATGCTACTATGTCCAATGAGCATGTACCAGCTTCTCACAGTACCCTGCCACTACCATGTTGGTGCTACTGCTGCGCAGAGAATGGACCGTCGGCAAATAATATCTAGTCAGGGGTGGTCCTATAATGGTCCCTCTATTAATAGATCTAGGAAGTAGCAGACAAATTGTTCAGCAAGCAGTAGCTATAAATGTACACATATATGATAGGTAAATACAAAATAACCTGGAAACACTGTGTATGTTGCTGAATGTGCTGTGGGTGCATAGTGAACAGATTCTCTTTGGCAGGTGAACACTGCTGATTCTGGGGTAACTAATGGTTAAAAAAAAACAGAAAGTGGATGTTTCTGAGCAGGTTTCTCTTACTGATGTATTTTGTGGTAGAGCTTGGCAATGCCCTGGTGGGTCCAGTCTTTCCCCAACTGTGGCAGAATATGACCCAAGGCATCTGACCTGGCATTGGGCAAAGTGAAGAATGTCAAACATATACAGACCCTACGTGAAATGATCCATTCACAAATACACGTGTACCCACTTGGTAATGGTGCCATCAATATCTGAGATGATGACTTTATCATCCCAGTTCCAAAGGTAGATGGCAGCTTCACAGCGACAGGTGCCTTGGTACTGAGTTGTCACACTGAACACAATTTTGTTGGCCCCCTCTCGCAAATTTAGGCGCTCCTGACAAACAAACACACATATTCAACACCTTTTTTTATAAAGACTAAAATGAACATAGTCATAAACATGTTACAAACATGAATCAAGCTGGTAAGCTATTTAACAACAAGCAACAAACAATACAGATGAATATATTTTATATAGCCAATAATGTCAAGTTATTTTTTATTAGAAAAAACTACTTGGACTATCCGATTTATATTACATGTAATGAGACAAGCAACATTATTGTATAATAAGACCTACAATGTAGTAAGACAAAAACTATTTTATCATCAAGTCTGTTTTTTTCAATAAATAAACACAAGTAAGAATAGTATAAAATTACTTTTTGTACCAGTGCCATGTTCTTAAATTCTTCGCACTGTAGGGCTTTTTTGTAGGAACTAAATCTACATAGAGCTGTCTAAAGTAAATGCAGGTTATAAGTAAGTTATAAATGTCAGCACTATATTATCTGGATACTATTGGTGCTTTAATAGCATGGAACCTGAACAACGCCAGATTTTATCACCCAAATGGTATAAGGGTCAGGCCATGTACATAACCTTAAAGCAAAAAGCTCGAACCCAGTATCAAAATGTGGCTCTTACAATCTGTTGGGAGGTGAGGCGGAGCGACTTGCGGTACATAAGACTCAGACACTGTACTGAGGTCATGGATTCAGCTGACATCTGCCTCATAGAGTCAGTACCATCATCGTCACTGGACAGCTGACCTGATTGATCCCTAAACACAAACACACAGCACAGAATTGTTGTATTCCATTTTCACTAGGAAAAGGAACTGCACCTTTTTAAGACACTATTATTTTAATAAAATGGTCGCTATTGTCTAAAACTAGCAAGCAAAATGGTGATACCACTTCATCTCCCTAATCATGCACAAAGCCTCAAGCATTGTAGATTGCCCCACACACCCCTGCCAAACCCTCCTTTCCTCCTTCATTACCAGTATGGGAAAAAAAAATCTTCTCCCAGGCCATCAGAACTATATGTCAAATTGTACATCACACACACTGTACTGCCACCTTTCTCCAAACCACATACACACACTACCCTGTTCTTCTATAAACAAAGAAAACTTACTCCCCAATTGCCACTATAATTGTTTTCATTTATATAATGTACATTTTTTTCTAATCTTCTAGCTGCTACTATTTTTGCACAATTATTTATTGCTGTCTACCTCAATCTTTGCATTCCTTTGCATTATTTTTTGCAAACTTAACAACTCTGCTCCTAGAATACAGTATGTATAATACTGTATTCACTCACACTGGAGCTGTTATTGTTCCTGTTAGCTGCGCTGTAAGTTGTCTTGTCCTGTCAATTCTTGTTGCTTTTGTGATTTTTCTTATTAATCCTGTCCTGCCCACACTTGTGTAGTCTTCTATTGTTCAGTTTTTGTTCTTTGTTTTGCACCATGGTCCGAGAGGAATGTTTCAATGCACTGTGTACTGTGTGTGATATTAAATAACAATAAACACCTAATTAACTTCACTACGGACATTTCAGTAGCATTAGATCTTAGAAGACCACTGAAGCATAATTAATAAGCATATAAATGGAGCTTACTTTAATAAGGGGGGTGCAGGACGAGAAGATGTCTCTAGTTGGTTTTCAGGATTTGAATTTGGCTGAGAGAGTTAAAATGAGAGAAACAGGAAGAAAAAGGAGGGGAGAAAGACAATGGAAACAAGATAAGACACAGATCAAACAACTTGTTACTTAAGGAAACCATTGTACATCTAAACTAAGCTGTGTGTGACATAATAAAAAGACTGCAGCAATATTGAGGGTCAGAATAACAGACCTAAGCTTTGATTCTCTTTCCCCACAAGCTGTACCTTGTTACTGTCCATGTCTCTCCTTCGCCAGGAAAACCACCAACGACCAGACCTCTTAGGCATTTTATCCTTTACCAGCTTCTCAATTGTACTCTACATACAAATAAAAGGTGAATTTATTTTCCATTCGCATACTAATCGAGAAGCATATTCTTCTAGCTAAATTCCGGTCCAGGACAAATCTTTACAAACTATAAGAAAGGTGTACCTTTGGCAAATTCTTCTGGAAAGCCTGCATGGACAGAATCATGGGAGCAGCAACAGCCCAGTTATAATAGCTGAAAAGAAAAGAAAAAACAACAGAGCAAATCACAGAAATCAATTACCAGTCACCAGAAAAAAAACATGCTGTTTCATATCAGTCTTAAAGCGAACTGGCAGTTCACTTACTTTGAGTTGATGCAGATGACAAGGTTTGGGTCATCAATAATTCCAGGCTTGCTGACAAGGTCTTGATAGTTAACAATATGCTCCATAAATTTCTCTGCAGCAAAAACAAAACATACTGCAATCTGAGGTTTAAGCTTCATAAGCTGACAGATATATGTTAGAAATACAACTGGGTCTTTTTCCCTCTTTATTCCCTTGGTTCTCTACTATTCTACACTCTTACTCTCATACATGCTGTCTTTTTCAAACCTTTATTGATCTGCCTGGTGTGTCCCTCTGTCCCGCAGAGTGACATAGTGACATCCAGCGTGTCGGTGGTGGAATCCGACAGATACTCAGTCCCACTATCCACGTTGCCACTGCCCAGCGACAGAGGAGACTGCTGGCCAGACTGTGGAGAGGCTCTGGGTGGGTGGACAGAACTCAGCTCAGCGCCTGAGCGTAAGCCTGATTCACTTTCACTGGACAGAAAGACAAACGGATGGAATCAGGCAGGCAGGGTTAGAATGACCATTATAGTGATTGCCTAGTATGTAAAGTGAAACCGTCAACTATTCTTTTTTGCTGGGTTTCAAAATGGAAAAAGGGGGGAAAAAAAGGAAAACTAACTTATGAAGCACCTTTTAGGAAAATAAAGCGCAGCCATCTCAGGAACAAGATTAGACAAGTCATCAAGGTAGATATCTGCCGGTCCTAAATGCTGATTGCGCTTACCTATAATGTGAGACAGATGAAAAGAGAAAAGTGTTTGCTCACCTTTAGTAAGAGCAATACCATACTTATAAAATCCATGAAGTGTATTACATCAATAATGAATTCCTCCAAGTAACTGAGAACTGTAGGAGGCCTACTCTTTTTCTTTTCCTGAGATTCCGCTGCTTTAATTGGGGGTTGGGAAAGGCTAGGCTGCTCCTCTAACTGGATGACTGATTCCACAGGACGTGGCTCTTCAGTGCTCTCTGCATCCTGCTTGGTTGAGTGGTCCTCTGTGCCCATCTCCTTGTCCTCTTCAGTAAGTCCTTCTGCGAAAGGTTCAATGCCGCTGTCTCTCTCCATCAAAGCTACCCTTTCTGCTGTGCTCTGACGAGCAGTCTCAGAAAAGGCACTGATTATGCTGACTGATGTTCCTAATTTTTCTGGTGGACAAGTAATAACTTTACCCTCTGATCTAGATGTAACAGCTAGGCTAACTGAAACAGTATGGTTTAACTGGCTGTCAGGGTAATCTGAAACGACGGTGTTAGCACTCATGTTTGGGCTAATGGTGTAAGCATTGCTGATTAAGCTAGCAGCATTAGCATGGCTTGTGGTGTTGGCAGAGTTATCAGGATTAGCCATTCTAGCATCATATGTGCTACATGTGCAAACTAGGTTAGCTGTGCGGTCAGTCAGGGCAGTATGGGTGTCCTGTCCATCCAGACTGGAGACTGGCAACTGGTCAGAACTGTCCACAGGCTGTAGTGTCTGCACTTGGGGCAGTATGAGCAGCGAAGCCTGGTGTGTGGGTGTGGAAGATTCTGAGGTATTATTTGGGGTGGAGTGTGAAACTCTATGAAGGTTATCTGAGGGACAGGGCTCCGCTACAAAAACGCGAGGTTCCGGTCTCACCACAGTTATGGTTTCCAAGGAGTCTGAGGGGTCCATATAGAATGAGGTTTGTCGCTGGATCGTGCGAAAGAGGGAGTGATCAAAGGGGATAGGTTGGGACAAGAGAGAACGGGATGGTTCAGGTCCAGTTCGTTCTGTCGGACAAACCTGCACACGAGACATAGAACATCAGTTACCCTTTGTATAATTCATTTTTGCACTATTGACACTTCTACAGAACCAGTGCTACCTTGGGAAAACCACCCCAGCTCCATTGCATTTGAGGCCCTGAGGTTTCCTTCGCCAACAACTCTGAGTCACTTTTAGGAGATGAGGGACGACTACAGAAAACACTGTAAAGAAAAGAGGGGAAATCCATTATAAGCTATGTATATTCAAGTTACTTAATTTAATGAAGAATCAATGTCTTTGAACAATATTTCAAGGTTTCACTCATGGATTTGTTACCTTTCATTAAGAGAGCACTCTCCATCAGAGTGTGGATGCAGCTCTCTGGTCTGATTTCCAGTCAATTCCTCACCTGGCTCCTCAGAAAGTGAGTAGTACACAGACTTACTGCAGAAACACATACGCACACGTGCACACATTCAGAACACGTTCTCTGGCACAACTGACAAAATCTGAGTAAATTGAGAACTAATCAATCGGGCAAAAAAACAGAAAGTAAAATACAACATGACCTATTGTAACTCCACAACTAGAACCATACAGTATAATGTCTACATTGTAGGTGAAAACATTTTAATCTACATGCTACACAGTGGGCTGAAACACAATAAGGTGAACCTTATCCATCTAACCTTGCCACCATGGGTGATACAGACTCCTCATTGAGGACGTCCTGCTCTGAAAACTCTCTCTCCTCTGAGGACGAGCTGCCATCCTCCCAGAGGTGTGTGTCTGAGCGTGCTCGTTTCCTTCTTCGTTTTTTCCGCCGTGTGGACGAAGAAGTGGTTGTGCTGGAGGGAGACTCAGCTGCCTCCAAAATCTCTGGAATCTCAATGGTGATGGGTGAGGTGCAGAGGTGTGCCGGCACCCCAGCCTGGTGAACACATGTGTTGTATTACAGATTTATTGCAGACTAAATAATATCCATGAAATTAAAAGACTGACCCTGACGTTCTGACATTACCT
Organism: Hydrocynus forskahlii; assembly: GCA_037974365.1. Lineage (NCBI taxonomy): Eukaryota > Metazoa > Chordata > Actinopteri > Characiformes > Alestidae > Hydrocynus > Hydrocynus forskahlii. The sequence goes on along the minus strand of JBBPCX010000114.1, from coordinate 20,237,530 downwards.
CCAAGTTTTCACTCTCTTCCACAAAGAATGCCTCTCCATTATCCCCAAGTTTCATGTGCAGGTCAACAGGTTCACCATTTATTTCAATATCCACCTGCAAATACACCAGTATGAGCTCATGATATGATAAATTTAGATAAACCCCATAATGCACTTTCAGTATCTCAGACAACAAAACATCCTCCTCTAGCTAGTTGAAAAATATTGCTTACAATGACATTTGACCTGGAGTGTAACAATAGACCTAGCTTAAAGTTTAATTTAATATTATTACATTTTTAATAATCTATTGATGATGCTAGAACCTGAAGGTGGAAGGAAACATGCTGGCCTAGGATAAGCTTGTGCAATTTTACTAACTTTGCCGTTCAAACAGTGCAATTGCACTAGATGGTATTATTAACATTAACATGCTAATAAAATAATCCAAATAGCCAATATGCTGTGTTAAACTTGTTATTTAATATTTTCTGCAATGTCAACTTAGCTGTAAGAGATTTGACGTGTTTCTAGGTCAAAGAAGACATTAAATGCAGAGACTTACACCGTATAAAAATCACTTATTCCCAACCCTCTCCCTCATCCCTCACCACTTTCTCTTTGGATCGCAGGACTCCAAGTTTTCCAAAGCGCACATGGAAAGGTGAGCTCTGGAGACTGCCATCCGGCTGGCGTACCACAATGACGTCAATGCCACCAGTGAGTGTGGCAGGGTTCAGCCCACGATAAAGCTCTTTAACTGTTACAAAGACAGTCTCTGCTAACTGCCCAACGTAGTTCATTGTCTGGGACTGAGAGAGAGAGAAAGAGAGACAGACAGAGAGAGAGAAAGAGAGAGACAGACAGAGAGAGGCATAGAGAGAGAGGCAAAGAGAGAGAGAGAGAGAGAGAGAGAGAGAGGCAGAGAGAGAAAGGCAGAGAGAGAGAGAGGCAGAGAGAGAAAGGCAGAGAGAGAGACAGAGA
>JBBPCX010000114.1:20198047-20236147 GCA_037974365.1 Hydrocynus forskahlii | reverse complement strand
GAGAGAGGGAGAGAGAGAGAGAGAGAGAGAGAGAGAGAGAGAGAGAGAGAGAGAGAGAGAGAGAGAGAAAGAGAGAGTCAGACAGAGAGAGGCAGAGAGAGAGGCAGAGAGAGAAAGGCAGAGAGAGAGAAACAGAGAGAGAGAGAGAGAGAGAAACAGAGAGAGGAATAGAGACAGAGAAATAGAGAGAGAGAGAAGCAAACAAGAAAAAAGGTATCAACAACAAACACCAGCAGGAAAAATAATGACAGCAAACTGCAATTGCTAAATAACTTCAGCTGAAAACACTCCCTTAAAACATGACCTAATCACAAAGAAACTCAGTAACACTAACAACACCCAAACAATACCCAAAAAGTACCACACTTTTCTTCTGTTAGGTCAATCTTCTGAACCGTCAAAGCTTTAGGTGCTGAATGTGAATGCAATATCAATTATTGGATTCAAAGACATTGAATGATTATGAGGTCGACTTCCACATTAGGGAAAGAGGTCAAAGTCTGGTCCGAGTTCAATGACTGCACTATGTCTTAATAACCGCAAGGCATCAAATATAATTTGATGACATTAGTAGGTGAAAATAAATGAATACAGGTAAAAACAGATTCACTGTCATGGTGACTCATTTTATCATTTGAGTTAAGAACTAGTTTGTTGTCTTCAGAGCTCCCTAATTTCTAATAACAACATGAAAAAGCAACCCTTGCGTAACTCCTTGGGGACAAGCCTTTGGCCGCCTTCCAAAGACAAACAAAGAGTATCTGGAACATGACTCAAGGAGCAATTATCTGAAGCCATGTGGCCTACACAAAGGTTAGCCAGAAACAACATTTTAGCTCAAAAGCATAAGCAAGAACAGCTCTTATATTTCTGTATGTTCTAAAGGAACATGGGTTTGAACAAACAGACAAAGATATTTTTTTTCAGTAATAACAATAACGGGCCCAGCCTTTGACACTAATTCGTCTCTGCCTCAGAATGACTTTTTTGTTTTGTTGTCTCATTGACACGTGTGACTTTGTTAGCAAGACTCATGACAGAAGTACTTGTTGAAACTCATTCCAGTAGGTACGTCATCACATGCCATAAAGAAAATAGTGCACGTTTCAAGGCCAAGGAGCATTCGCCAAACTATTTAAACACAGCTGTCAGTCCTAATCTCAGTTTCAATCTGGCAAACTGCTAGTCAGTATAAAACTCATGACACCTCAGGTCATGCCTTCCTTCGATAGAACGATTTTTCATTAAGCTTTATTCAAATACTGGGCTTGTTTCAACGATGAGCCACATGCCTGAACATTTTACTAAGCACAAGCTCAGCACAATCTTTCATTACACTAGCAGCAACTCACTGCAGAGTCGGAACACTTCAATGGGGAAGCAATGACTTAGCAGTTTTGATGCTCTTACAGAATTAGTTGGTGTTAACAAATAGTATGATCTCTTACCCATAGGGAGGGATGGAGATGTCCCTTCCCTGCAAAGTCTGATACCCTCCACCCTCCAGCTGCCATCCGTGAGTCAAAACCTCCTTCATCCCCTGACCTGGGTTACCTTCCCGGGCCCCAGCTAACAGGACTGTCTCTGGGACCCCAAAAATGATCTCAAGTAACTGTCTTGGGCAGAGCTAATCACTGTAAACACATTTTCTCTGTGTTCACTTCTCTCTCTGTTGCTGTTTTGCTTGCCTGCTGATGGTGCCTTTGTAAAGTCTATATGTGGAACTGACAGAGGGGAGATACTGCTGATAGACCCAGTACATTCAGGACCAATCACACCCACACACACAATGTAAGCTGACTGAAAAAGAGATGTGTGTGTGTGTGTGTGTGTGTGTGTGTCATTCAGATCACTCATTCACACCAAACAAAATCCAAAATGCAAAAATCCACACTGTCTGCACCCTTTAACCTAAACACAAATGCAAATGCTCACACACTGGCCCTACATTAAAACAAAAAATACATACATACACATGCACACACGCACACACACACACAAAAACAAACACACACACACACACACACCTGCTGTACATGACAATCAGGCCAACAGTTTGTGACAGACTCAGCCTTTCTTTTCACTCTGCCTTCTGTGCGTATTCACAAGGCCTGTGTGTGTGCGCTCTAGGGAGAAAGAGAGAACAGAGGTGCATGATGGAGAACTAACCCTGGGCTCTTTGCCCAATCAAAAAACACAAATTTGGACAGCCTGATATAAAGAAGAACTGTGCCATCACGATGTCTCATCACTCTACAGCAGGTAAGGCTGTGGAGGGAGAGGGATGGGAAGATCGGGCCTTTAATGTCACAACTTTTTTTTAATACACTACTCATTTTACTACAGTGTTTGAAATATGGCATTAGGCAAAGAACCCTTCCTGACACCTGACACCTGTTGTGGAGACTTTTTAGGGACAAAATTGTATTACAAAAAAATACTAAAAACGTATCTCAGGAATTAAGTAATATATTCATAGCAATTTAATAAAAGGAGGGAGTTTTGGATGTCTGGTAAGTTTCTCTACAATGGGGCATGTCATATCAAAACTCTCTAAATTACTTCAATTATCTTAATAACCTAATCATGAGAAATTTCGAAGTATTTGCAAAATTCCTCTTTAACAGAAGAAAGCTTTTAATACAGCTAAGGAAAGCCAATAAGAATGGGTCCTTTATTAATTCAACATTAAAAATGTATATTTTAACAGTGGTACAGAATTTTATCAATACCACTCAGTAGGCCTGTCATGATCATGAAATATTTGCTATATTAATATTAACAATTAAAGTCCACATGTAATGTTTTTGTTTGCTGTATGCAGATATTAAATACAAGCCTAAAATGGTTCAATAAGCCGATTAGCTAATTTGTTTCATAGTTGTCAATGCTTGATAACACTCAACTACTAAACTATAAAAATTGCAGTCTGCATAAATATTTGCAACTACCTAAAATAACTGATCTGGCAATTATGTAATAACTGTAACAGGCCTAACGACGTTAGTATTAGCATTAGTACTGATAGCTGACTGTTGAGCAGTCGGCAGATCTAAGCAGTCTGATCCATCCACAAAGCCCTAAAACCCACCATATCACCAAAAGGCCAGCTCCAAAATCTGTATGCAACAAAAGCAGAGAATATGAACTAAGAAAATGATGAAATACTGCATGGAAGCCTTCTTTAATAGTGTAAATCCCTGCTGAGACACTATGGAGGGTAGATGAAATGAGGAATTACATTTTGCAATGCCCATGGAATTCTAAAAATGCTGCCACCGTCTTCAACAGTGGTTTGTTTGTTCAGGGAGTCTGTGTTTATCAGGATCCTGCACATGAGCCAGCTGACAGCAAGCATAAATATCTTCAGAGAGGAAGCAATAAGCAATGGTGCATTCCTTATATTTACATGAAAAAAACATTCTAAGAGGAAAAACACTTCACATATTTGTTAAAGTGAGACCACTGTGATCAAAACTGCACAACGTATCAAGAGAATGCTAAATGAAATGAAACTATGACAGCAGTTCCAGAAGTTGAATTTAGCTGATTATTTACAATAAATACACAAAACTTTTGTCATTATTGATAACAATTTAGTTATTGTTATACACAAAATCCTTTTCTAAGCATATGGATACCATCGGTATCAGAACACTGACCAACTGCACATTTCATTACAAAGTAGGCATAATTAGTCCAGTTTAATTGGCTTTGATGCACCACATTTGAATGAAAATCCCAGACATTTTGATAGCAGTTTCCAAACTACCACATTTTGTACGTCTCAAAATATTGACAGATTTTTGCAGGTGCACATGAGTCTAAAGCCACCATGCCTGATGCTAGAGGGGTATTTAAGAATATAAAGTCTTTATAAATATTAACAGATTGTGAAGCAGTAGAACTGTGTTCCCTGGAGGGATGTAGCTCCATCCAGTACCTTTGGGATGAGGTGGAGCGCTGTTTGTGATCTAAATCTATTCAGCCATGTTGTATCCCAAGACTGCTAAGCACCTCTGAGGTACCCTTGAGCAAGGCACTGTTCCCACACACTGCTCCCCGGGTGCTGTGTTCCTGGCTGCCTGCTGTTTCACTTGGTGAATGGGTTAAATGCAGAGGAAGAATTTTGTGCTGTTCACACTGTGTGCTGTGGTGTGTTCACATATGACAGAATGTTCACTTTCACATCTTTATATATGGCTGTCTACAATCATGGTTTGATGAGTTTGGTGTGGAAGAACTTGACTAGCCCGCAGTCCTGACCTCAAACCCATCAAACACCTTTGGTATGAACAGGAATTCCGAGCCAGACCACACAAATTCCCCCAGAAACACACCAAAATCTTGTGGGGAGCCTTCCAAGAAGAGTGGAAGCTGTTATAGCTGCAAAGAGGGACCAACTCAATATTAAAGTCTATGTATTCGAATGCAATGTCATTAAAATCCCTGTTGGTGTAATGGTCAAGCGTCCCAATGCTTTTGTCTTTCTGGTGTATAATACTTTTAGCTGTGGTTTGACGATTATAAAAACGTGTGAACATGTACTTGGAAGGTTATTTTAATACACAACGAGGCGTTTTACCGAGGAATACTGCCTTTGAATGCTAAAGTTGCTAAATTTGCTCACAGGCTAAGCTCAGGTTTCCTAGTCATCTTGTCATCAGTCTGACATCAACATCAACCCGGACAATTAGGAAGATAAAGTTACATTCCACGTCAATATTTTTGCTATTCCGAAATTAAATCCGACTCAGTGTAAGGGGGTTCTCATAAACATGTTAACTATATACAAATAAAAACGTTAGAAATACTGAAAAAGTAAACACTTCTGTATTTACTCTTACCTTCCCAAACTCGACCTTTGGTAGAAACGTTTCAATCAAACTTCCGGACACTCGGAGAACAGGCAACTGTAAGCACGTCAATCACAGTTTCAGCCAATCCGTGGCCGTGATTCATCAAGTCCCGCCTATCCAGCGTTCTATTGTTTATGTGGTGGAGATCAGCAGAGCTGATAATGCCCAGTAGAGGGCGCAATAGGCCAATCCTGGTATGACCACTTCAGTTCAATTCACTATAGGATAGGCACACAAAATACACAAAAGTATTGGGACACAGCTGTTTTTCAGTGTAAGGGCTAGGCCCCTTACTTCTAATGAAATGACAATCTTAATGCTTCAGCATACCAAGACATTTTGGACAGCGCCATGCTTCCAATTTTGTGGACAGAGTTTGGGGATGAACCTTTTTCTATTCCAGCATGACTGTGTCCCAGTGCACACAGCAATGTCCATAAAGACATGGCTGGATGAGATCAGTGTGGAAGAACTTGACTGGTCCGCACTGAGCCCTGACCTCAACCTCATCCAACACCTTTGGGATGAACTGGAACGGAGATTGCGAGCCAGACGTTCTGGTCCAACATCAGTGTCTGACCTTATAATTACTCTACAGAATGAATGGACACAAATTCCCACAGAAACTCCTAAATCTTATGGAAAGTCTTCCAAGAAGAGAGGAAATTGTTATAGCTGCAAAGAGGGACCAACTCCACATTAACATCTATGTATTTGAATGTGGTGTCATTAGTGAAAGTGACCATTCTGCCATATGTGAGCACACCACAGCATGAAATTTTCCCTCTTTATTCAAGCGAAGCAGCAGGCAGCCAGGAACACATAGCCACGGGAGCACTGTGTGGGGACAGTACCTTGCTCAAGGGTACCTCAAAGGCGCTTAGCAGTCTTGGGAATCAAACCGTCGACTTCCTGATCACAGAGCAACTGCGCTAACCACTATGCCAGCAGTTGCCCTTTAAAGTCCCTGCTGGTGTAATGGTCAGGTGTCCCACTACTTTTGTTCACATCGTGTATGGGATTTCTGTTCCTAAATTATTATTAGCCTTAAAGCATGACAATGGACAATTTACATAGTTATGAGAGTGAGAATCTCCAAACTACTGTTTGTGTTATTAGTAAACTACTTCAGTAGTAATATTATTTATTTATCTATAGTATTTATATCCACCTCTCTTACTGACCACAGCCTTTTGTGTCCAATAGCATAGTGTATTTAGTACAGAGTATTTTCCAGATTTCCAGTTTTATTTTGACTTTGTATGATGTTTTATATTGTCTTTGTGTCTGCGCAGTTAAGCAGTTTCTCTGGGATCAATGATGTTTTCTGATTCTGATTATTCTCAAGTGTAGGCCCATATCTGGGCCTTTTGGGGTTTTTCTTTATTTTTATTTTTTTTTTATTAATCTGGACAGTTTTCTTCTCACATTTATGCTCTAGCAGGCTGAGAGTGAATCTGTCCCATTCACAGAGGTGGAGTGTATGAATATTATATATCATGTATGTTGAGTTATTTGTGGCAGACGCATTCTTTTTGTAATACACATGACTTCTATTTTCGTACATTATAAAAGCTGACGCTCCTTGCGTCTTTTTATTTGCAAGTCTGTTTATTAAAACATCTCCCATTTAAAATGGCTCAGTCTGCAACAGTTCTGGTTTCTAAAGGCCAGTGTTTTCATTTCGTTGATGAGGTAAACAAAATGGATTTGTGCAGCAAACTGTTCATTTCCATGCTACACTGAGCATCCAGTCCTGCTCTTGCGGCTGCACTTCCCACCACCATTCAGGCAACTGTTTAAACACTTTGTAAACACACTCTTTTCCAGACTTTAAACAGGCCCTACTAAACTCTGACGAGTGATATCTAATAGGCCTAATGCAGTCTGTTATACACAACACTTCATGCAGCACCTTTACAATTGAATAATACACGTCCATTCAAACATTTTATAAATTATAATCTCGGAAACTCTCTCTCTCTCTCTCTCTCTCTCTCTCTCTCTCTCTCTCTCTCTTCTTCCTCCTCCCTCTTTTTCTGTTTTTGTCACTCATTGCAGTCATTTCTTTCAGCGTCTTCATTATGTATGCATTACACCTAATTAATTTTTTTAATTAAAATTTTAAACCTATGCACTCAAAACAACAATAAAACACACAAAGCATCCACAATATCCTATAGCATCCATAAAAGGTGTTAAGAGAGCAGGAGAGTATGGATTAATGACACCCCCCCCCCCACAAACACACACCCCACCCTTTCTCATATTTAGGATCTCTGTCTATTTAAGGAGCTTCCATCTGTTATGGAAAACAGAAATGTGCATCATAAACTGAAAAGGAAGCACCAGCATCTTCTCTCTCCATTCCATGTAAAACCTCCCACACTCACTACACACAGTCAAGGATACACACACACACACACATACACAGAGGCCTGCCTTTTTCTCTTAATAAGGCAGCCTTATCTTCTTTTCTGTCATTCCTGTGAGTATCCCATTCTGTGGTGTAACGCGTACACAAGCACAGGCCATTGCCTGCACATTCTTTGCCCTTATATGGCTAAATCCCTGCTTGAGCTCCGCCCTATTTGGGAAAACCAGGGAACTTGATTGGCTGACGGCAAAAAGGGCGGGGCGTATGAGTAAACTGATACTTGGAGCAAACTTTAGTGCAGCTGCCTCCTCTCCTCTCTAACTCTAACTCTCACGCGGCCTAGGGAAGTCACCACATCACCTGAAGCTAAGGTGAGCAGCGTCTTTGTGACTTTGTTGTGTTTCCATGTGTAGAGAGTAAAAAAGGCGCTCTGAGTTCTGAAACATTGTGTTCTGTTCTGCAGTGTGTGGATGAGGATGAGCCTCCAGTTAACTTGTGTGGCTGTTTGGGTCCTCGGTTGCTTTCAGATGGCTTGAAGTTCTGAAAGAGACCGATACAAACCTTAATATCACGATACTTAAAAAATATCGTGGTGTCAGGCGATCTTTAGGCTTGCATTAACACCTTTTATGACCCCATGCCTCCTTAGTACTGGGACTAAAACAGTTAGACTTGTTTTGATTGGTCTATTTTGTTGCATTTCATTTGTGTCCCTGAACACTACATTAAAGAAAGCTTGTGTGATGTAGTACAAGGCAAAGAAACTTAACATGGTATAATAATGGTCCAAGAAACCTTACATGGTGTAGAATCGGGCAGAATGTATTCAGAAAATGTATTAATTGTTACTTTTTACTTTTCATGTATATGCAGTCTGAAGCACTCAGACGATTACACTGAAGAAAAAAATTGCTTAGCAACTGTAACACTATTTTGGAGTATTATATCATGGATATCCTGCTCACTATAATGATTGTCACTATCAGTATTGCTTAAACTAAAGAGAATTAGTTGTAGTGTAGTGATATTAAAGCATACCACTATTGAAGCGCTACCGTAAGGGTAATGTGTGTAGTGGCTTTTTATTTGTGAGGCTTAGCTGAACCTGGCAGAGTGTTGAAATGGACAGTTGGGGTTTTCCCTCCATCAGGGTGGATTAGAAAGAGGACCTTCGCCAGCTCTCTGACCCGTTTAGACTGGGAAATGAGATCCATGTTCCAGTTCTCTTCAGTGTAGCAGATCTGTAATGTCTAGACATGCTCTGCCATTTAGTCACTTTCCTCTTCTCCACCGCATCCAGCTGTTATTCCCATCTGTAATTCCCATCTGTAGAGTGAGATCCTCAAACAGTTTTCACTTATGATCTACAGAGGATGTTTTCTTGGCTCCTGCCCTGGCCCAATGTTTGTTGCCCCCCAAGGATTAGGGTCAGAGGTTAAGTTATTGTTTTTCGTGCCCATACACTTTATTGCTTACGATGCATGATGGATGAGAGAAGAAGATCAGTTTCTTGGAGTTATTTCACAAAACAAGATAAGTATGGATAAATAAAGTCAAAACCTAATGTATGTGCCAAATGTCCTTTAGCTCCTCTCCTATCAGGCAGGTTTGACTTTAGGCTTAAGTTATCTGGCTCACTGAGAAAATCCTCCTTTGTGAAATACCACACAGATAAGACAAAAATGTGGACTCGAGAAGTGGTTACAGCAAAAGAACTCCTGAGAAAATGAAATCATTACCTCAAATGAAAGCAACACCTTGTTAATCATCATACCGACGAAGCCAATGCACAAGGCAGTTAATCATCATCTGTCTATACATCAGTACACTCTCTGTTCCTCTGAGCTCAAGGCTGGTTATGTTAATCCATACCAAGAGAGAGCTAAATGTGATGTGTTGCCCTCATAAGCATTCATTCACATCTCATTAAGATGAATGTAAACTGTTACTATGACTAAAGAGACACAGTAGTATTATAATCTTGTGTATGACGAGAGTTTTATTTTTGCTATTGCTTTTGGCTTATAAACGGTACTTTAAAAAATGGAGGGTCTGGTCTGCGACTCCCAGTGTTTAGAGAGTCCCAGAGGGACCCCTTATAGACAAACACACACTTAAACACACATGTACACACACTCAAGCACAAATATATGCACACACACACACACACACACACACACCTAAACACAAGCTTACATTTATCATAAGCAGTCATCTGAATTGTGTTACCAACTCAAAACAAAATGAATGAGAGGAAATAGTGGAGCCAGTCAGATGGGAAAATTAAAAGCAGTAGGGGGTATCTACCTTTAAGGAAGCAGAAAATGGGAGTGGTTGTTTGAGTATCATTTGTAACAGCTTTAATTTACATTTACGCCATTTAGCAAACGCTTTTATCAAAACTACAGGGGACCGTGTCCCTGGAGCAACCTGGGGTTAGGGGTCTTGCTCAGGGACCCAGTGGTGGTTTGCTGAAGGTAGGACGTGAACCCATGACCTCTTGGTCCAGCGGCAAGTATCCTACCCACTAGGCCGCCACCACCACAATTTAACATCACCACTAGAACCTCGTGCCACTAAAGTGACAGAGGTGAGCAAAACCACAAGAAATTTGCCTATTGGATAAGACTTGTGTCAACTCCACATTTACAAGAATTTGCTTATTTTATTTAGCAGGTGATGCCATGAGACAGTAAACCTTTGAGGTGCAGGTTAATGAATGTTTGGAAAGGAAAATGAACAATTCCAATTGCTCAGTTATGACGATATTTGGGGCCTGCCCAGCATTTAGCACAAGAGTTTAATCCTCTTTATATTTAGAGGTCAGCATCCCTACGTCCTTCACAGATAACAATGACTTAGAGTCGGTGTCACAAAATGTTCAGATGCTCATGTAGTAGTTATGCCTAGTTCTAGAACATATTATCCTTTCAACTGAGAACCTCAATGCAGAATGCTGTGTTATAGACTTATGAATTGCCACAGAGGAAATGATACAATACTATCACAATTGCTGGACCATGACACATTATTATTGTAATTCTTCAACCTGAAAGCAGGCAACATGTTTCATATAGTCTTTGCAGCGATCTTGGTGACTCTTCCAACTCTTTCCAAGAGAACAAAACAGAAGAACGAGGTCTTGTGGAAGCAATATTATCAGAGTAGATGTATGTACCAAAATTAAAGTATATTAAATGATAAAATTATATTAAAGAAATAAATATCAATACCTGGCACCACTATATTGATACAGAATTGTTTCAGAAAATATTGCTATGCCACACAAGCTTTGTCACAGTTGCACAAACATCATAATTCCATTTGTAATTTTGTTTTTAACACTGTTTACAAACAGCATCTGCCCTTTGCACTGTGTCATTGTTTTAGGACAAACAGACCAATAGAAACATTTCAGAACTACTAGTTGAATCAACGTACGTTAAAGTTAAGAACATTATTTCCCTCTCATATTGAGTTTTTTGAGATACAAGATTTTGCCAATTCATCAGAATAAAAATGTAAAAAGTAATGTTCTGTTTACTGGTCTTCCTAAGAAAACAGGATAATAGAGAACACACAGTGAAAAATGTACAAAATAAAGCAGCCTGGATTATTAGAAAAAACAAGAAAGAGAGCTCACTTCACCCCTGATGTGTACCGCTTCCCTGTAGCTGGATTTTAAAGCCTTTTAGTTTGTGTTTAAAGCTCTAAATGGCCTTAAAGCTCATTGAATGTCTGTCTGTTTACGTTCCAGCTATGACCTCTGTAAATTACAGAGAAAAATCACTAAAATCAACTTTCTTTAACCACAGTTGATCATTATCATGTCAGCTCAGAGCGAAGCAACAATATCTATGAATCATGCGCTATTAATAAAATGATGACTATTTTATCATTATTAATAGTATTCTTATGCCATCCATGGTGTGCTAGTCACTGTGATATCTTGAGGTCTAGTCTGTCACTCATGGCCAGTATGAGTTCCAGTATGAGTCACTGCTAGATCACACCTGTGTCTCTGCTGTCTATGACAGTGTTTATTAAAAACAAACACATCTGATTATAGTAATGGATGGGTATTAGCAATGGATATATTAAGAGGGTGTACTGTTCTAAAAGCCTGACACGGCCTGCACATGGCCTCCCGCAGCCCATAACAAGTATCATCAAATGTACTTGCACTTTGTGTATTTTGTGGCTGTCCTTGTGGGTTGGGCATGTTTTGTACTGACACTATAGGAGTTATTTTAGCTGGGGTCAGACTAGGCTGAAACCTGACTCCAGCTCTGGAATTCACGCAGGAAATGAGGTCCCAGAGCAAAAGGAGAAGGTACAAAGAAGGAATGCAGTTTATAGACTTGAAGTGTTTTATCTGTGGCTGTGATGATCCATACCGACTTGACTTGCTAAATAATGAAGGTTCTGTTGTACAGTCAAACCTCTGATTTGAACACATCCTTCCTGCACTGACAGATGAAAGTAAACGCCCAAATGTAATGTCTCACACAGAGTAAAGCATTTTCAAGCAGCATAGCACGGCTCCTTAACAGGCTTTGGACCAGGCATGCCTTTTCATTACATAGAGAAGTTTCTACAGGCAGAAATGTTGTTTTTCTGCTGGAGTGAAATCAAGCATATAGTTAATGGATTACCTGCATGCATACACACACTCACGCAGACACAACCAGGCCTGGCCAGGCTGCATGCTTGAAGTGATAACAGGCATTTTACACATTCAGATGTGAGCAAGAGGCTGCACATGACTTCCCTGGCTTTCTGTGGTGCCATGGCTACATTACTGGAGTCGGTTTCACAAAGACCTTTCCCACAAGGGTCAGAGGGATGGTTTGGAACAGAGACAGGATTCCATGGGCTCCTCCATGACAACACCCTCATGTTTCCTCTTCCACCATCTCATCAGTCATAATTCCAGTGCAAAGCCTGTTTTGAAGACTAAAAGTTCACAAACAATGAGCTGATACACTTGCCTAACAAAAGACACATACCCACTGATTACTCATCAGAACAGGAAATCAGTAAAGCCTGCAGGAGCGGCAGTATTGGACACTGTCAGCCCAACAGTATCTCACCTCCCACTCTCTTCCAGGTCCAGCCAGGCACCATCATGTCCAGCAAACGCGCCAAGGGAAAAACCACCAAGAAGAGGCCCCAGAGGGCCACCTCCAATGTGTTCGCCATGTTCGACCAGTCCCAGATCCAGGAGTTTAAGGAGGCCTTCAACATGATCGACCAGAACCGGGATGGATTCATCGACAAGGAGGATCTGCATGACATGTTGGCCTCTTTGGGTAAGTTGTTGAAAAACCAAAAGAAAGAATATTTTAAGCAGAGATTATTCAACTATATTGAGTTTGGAACCTTGGATTTGCTTCAGATGGTTTGAATCGTATTTGAAGTGCTAATTTCTAAGCGGTCGTCTTGCTCAGGGACGATTCTCTACAGATCATTTAATAAATGAAATTAAATCAAATCAGAATAAACAAATTTAAGACTTCAGGATGTGTTGTGGAAGTATAATTGAATAAAAATGTAAAACCAGGGATATTCAATTCACCTGATATTTATGTGGGCCGTAATAGCATGTTTTACTTCCTGACCATTGAACTTTATTGCCGTTTCTGTAAAAGCAACTTGTGTCTTCAGTTGTTTTTAGAATCAAAACATTTAAGGAACTATCAAAACTTACATCCAAAAGTCTCTGCCTGAGTACTAGACTTTTTCATGAGTTCTTTTCCCTCATGTATCTGTTACCTGTGTGCAGGTAAGAACCCATCTGATGACTACCTCGAGGGCATGATGAGCGAAGCTCCCGGTCCCATCAACTTCACCATGTTCCTCACCATGTTTGGAGAGCGTCTGAATGGAACGGACCCTGAGGACGTGATCAGGAATGCCTTCGCTTGCTTTGATGAGGAGGGCTCTGGTGAGCCAGATACAACTCTTATATTCTACTGACCTAAAGACTAGCCTTAAGCAAAAGGCTCTGTTTACTTAACTCAGAGTTATGTGGACCTACACTGGGGTTTTACAGAGAAACTTATTTCATGTACCTCAGGGTAGATGAATGTGATGTGTGCCGTGTGTAGGTATTTCACATATCGCCGCTGTCTGGCGGAAAGCTCGTAACTCCACTTTTGGTCTTTGTTGTTTTTTTTCATAAATCGATACTATTGGTCAGTCTCCATGTGGGTCTGTAAAATTTTGAAATTATTAACCAGTGAAAAGTGTTGACAGTAATTATACCAATTTTGATGACACGGTATTCATTTATTTAGAATATACATAGCTTTTTGAGTTTCCTGAAAAATAGCCGTTTTGGACATATGAGGTTTCCGCCCGACAGCAACGATATTCTTGAAATTGAACTGAAATTTAAAGCAGTTGGTGATGACAGTTAGGGGTAAAGAAGTTTAAATTTATCGTCATACCACATTTCACACTGTATAAACATGGCGCGTGACGTTCCTATCTGCAAAGCCTCTGACAGCAGTACCGTATTTAAAAATGATAAAATGAAATTAACAAATAAATCAGCAATTACTACTAGTAATGATTGACAATAATAACATACAAAACAGATAAACCAATACTAATACTACTTACTACTAACAGTGATAGTAAATTAATATTGCCACTGTCATTTCAAAACCTTGTTACTTGCCTTTTTTGCTGTAAAGCTAAAGCATGAGTTTCATGATAGGAATGGTCCAAAATTACATCACATCAACTACTTACATATGTTGCATTACAGCACAGTACAGTCAAGAACTGATTTTCATCTGCCATGAAGACACCAATTCTGAAATATGATTTTGTTCAGAGAATTACATGCTTAAATTTCACAGCGTAAAACACTCTAAAGTTACGTAACCCATTTGCATCACCTGTGCAGGTGTGATTCATGAAGATCACCTGAGAGAGCTGCTGACCACTATGGGAGACCGATTCACTGATGAGGAGGTGGACGAGCTGTTCAGAGAGGCCCCCATTGACAAGAAAGGGAACTTTAACTACGCAGAGTTCACCCGTATCCTCAAACACGGGGCCAAGGACAAGGACGACATTTAAACTCTCAGACACTCCTGCCTGACTACAGAGTGCCTTCTATTCAGAAGAATTATGTACATATGGGATGGAAAAAACAAATGTATTATTCTGAAGCATAAAATATTTCGGTTTCCAGCTGGTTGCCAAACAGTACAAAAGTAAAAGTTATTTAAAGATACAGGCTGCTTGCACGCATGTAGACTGAATGGTTGTAACTGCATACCTGTTTATTTCTCTCTTCAACTGCCCATGTGCCTTAAACAGTTCTGCAGCCTGTGTGATTGTTTCTTTTACAGACTTTCACTGACAGAAGATATGAAGCTCTTTAACAGCGGCAAATCAACCATTGTAGCATTGTATTTTGGTTCATGGGAAATCAGTTACTTTAGTCAGATGAAATTGAGTAGAACACTTACTCACTGTTCAGAAGAAACTTAACATTCAGCAGAAATTCTAGGTCTGAGGTGTGAGGTCTGAGTCCTTTGCACCTGGAGGATTTATGCTCCTTAACACAGTTTTGCTATTTGAAACCTCTGAAAATGTCAAGCATAATGAAATCAAAGCCTGGAAGTGTTTGGACACAAGGTAGATTTGACAAGTTTTTTACATCCCAAGAATAATTTTGTACTCTGTATTAATGATTGATTATTGGGAGGGGGGTATTTTTAATATTTGGTGAAGCTGTCCTATGCCTCAGCTCATCATTGTAGGACCAAAGCATGATCACCAAAACCAATGTTTGTTACCAGTTTCATTCATCATTGAATAAATCTAATGAGAAACACTGGGAAAGGTATTGTTGCTGATCCTATTATCTTTTGGGTGAAGTGAAATTCTTCTGGTCAAAAATCCTCTGGTATTTTGAACTTGGCAAATGAAATAGGGCCGAGACCCCTTTTTAAAGATTACCCCAGAGATACAATCAAATCACTCACACATGCAGCTTCATATGAAAATTCAACTTTTATTTCTCTGAAATATTTGTACAAAAAAGAGGGAAAAAAACAACCACACATCACAAGTTTAAGGCAGATATTGCACAGACTAGTCCAATTTCTAGAAAAGCTGGGAAGATTCCCTTGTTCTCAGGTAAGGCACAATGCCATGTTCACTGTCCATAGTCCTTTACTTGATAAATGAAATGTAGGAAACAAACATGACTCACATCCGTCCACATAATGTATTTGGTCGTACAGAGAAAGAGAGAACGCTACGCATTGGTATATAGTAAAATAAGAACTATGCCAAAAGACAAAACCTGACCCAGTAGATATTTACATGCGATTTATATTGGCATCTACAAGACCCATTCTCAACTAAATTAGATACAGTATCTAGAATATTAACATCAGTCGTTCTACCGAAGTGAAAAAATAGAGCATCTTTTAAAAATATACGTATACATCCAGTACCCATCATTGTTCCAGTAAGCCAGCACTAACAGAATGCTCACAGTGGTTTCTGAAGTAGTGGTACACTGGGTTTCACCATGTAGTTAAATGTAGCTAAAACACATGAATGTGTTCATGTTTTGCAGTCAGAGAGCCAACGTTGGGCTTCTGAGTCAATGCATGCGTAGTTTAATTCATGTAACACCCTTGCAACCCAGTGGCTCAACACTGTACTAGAGGACCAAATGACACTTATAATCACCCCAACCTGAGAGACAAACTCAATGCTGACGATCAAAAACAGAAAATATGACAAACACACTGAAGTGTATATAGTACTGCAGAAATGCTCAGACATCAAAAACAGTACTGATAAAAGACCAGCTTCCTCATACAGAACCATACACATTATTAGAAAACCAAAACAAGACTAGAGTAGGTCATTATACATCAGCATTTGCATGATTACAGCACAATATTGTAAGTTAGCTTAGTCTGATGGAAATACAGGCATAAAATGGCACCACTGTAAGTAAACTGAAAGATAATATGCATTAAATACACATACCTCAGGTTTAGACAGGCACAAACTCACAATAAGAAAAAAAAACCATTAAAATCAGGATAAAATATGACATCTGCAATAATACATGACAACAGTTTCATGGAAACTATGACCATGTGGCCACTAACAGAGGGATGGGGTGAAACTGAGGAAAAAGTGAAACACCTGTTCCAGCTGAGTCTGTGTCCCATACAATCCTCTAGAACAGATTTCCCAGCCCCAGCCCTGGTGTCCCCACACTATGCACACTATAGCAAGCTCATCTAGAACACCTGATGAACTCCTTGACATATTAACAAGCTCCTTCTGGGCTGGGTTGAATGTGTAGTGTAGAAAAACACAAATGTGCAGAAAATGGGGTCCCTGGGACTAGGATTAAAACCTCCTGCCCTAAAACTAAAGTAAATTGTCTCCAGCGCAGACACAGGCTGAACATCATGACAGACAAATCTTTCACATGCACAGAAACCTGCCATGAAAGACATCAGCTCTGCATCTAAAGTCAGGACAGTCCAAGAACACGATTATCCCACACACGGTTACATATAAAGCATTCTTTCACCCACTAGTATCGCAGACACAATCTGTATACTTTTCGTCCATTATTGAATAGGTTTGATGATACGAACTCTAAAATAACAGGTTCAGTCAATTCAGGCATGGAAACATTACTGGTGAATCCCTTGAGGATGTCTTGGAGAAACATAAAACCCGTTCATCACAATTCAGAATTGCAACATCACTGTAACATATACTTCACTCCTTCTCCCTCTCACACTGTCTGTCTCTTGTCTCTCTCACACACACACACACACACACACACACACAAAACAAAGGTTATGGCCCCTAAAATGAAAATAAAATGCCCACCACTGGTCAGGCTTGGTTCCACTAAAGCACACTGGCCTAAAATCCAAACCCAATCGTCGAATACCCGTTTGTGACTGTAAATACGTCTCTAGATCATTCTCATTCACAGGGTTTCATTCAGCGGGAAGGGTATAAAGCCTAAGTTCAACGTTCGAATGTTATGGTTTGAGGATGCTGGGCCAGTGTGCCATGGCCTTGTAACACCATGGAAACTCAACATTCAATTTGGTAAAAGAACTACAGCCCAGTTAAAGTGTGTCTGGGATGGTAAGGCAAAAGAAATCAATGACCACTCTGCCGCTGTCTGTCTGGACTGGGTCACTGCGGAGGCACAGTCAGGCTGAGCTATGTGCTCTGCAGTGCAATCAATTTCCCACCCTTCTGTCTCCTCTACCCATCTTTAGATCTTACCACACACAAACACTGCACACAAAGGAGGGGGAGTGGGTGAGAGTCGCTACAACTGGAGGAAACAAAACTACATGGCCTTATTTTGGGAATGTGCAGCTTAAGAGGGTCTATTTATATTGGGATGCACTGGCAACATTAAAAATACTGTAATAAAGTGCAGGATATGAGTAACCATACAAAAACAAACAAACAAACAAAAAAAACAGCTGAGAAATAGTTTGGAAAAAGCGATTTTTGGAAGTAGTGGTTTCATTTGCAGTGGTTTCAGGCAACTGGAACGAGGTATCAAATTAATGTACGAGGCTACAGTATGGGAGAGGGTTTTAGGATGCATTAAATCTACTCCTAGACTCAACAGGATTTGAAGTCCCAAGACTAGTGTAAGGTCCTATTTGGAAAACAGGTGCTTAGTCTTTCTCTAACTGATGCTGATATTCAAATCAACAGCAACCGGACACTTAGCATGCTGGTTCTCTAGGAGCATTCAAGAGAGTCACACACAAAATTGGCTAGCCATGCTACATAATAGTCTACTGATCTAATCCTAGGACAGGACATTGGCGCATACAGGCAAAAAACAACCTAATTGCAGTTCTTAAGTATAGAAGAACGTTCACAAATTTCTAAGGCAAATACTGAGCAAGGCCACTTGTAGAACTCCAAATGTCAGACCTGAAAGCAAATCTACCATTTCAATCAGTGGGATACAATATGGAGTTGCAGAAACGACGGAAATACGGGGTGCGTCCGTTATCTTGTACCATACGACTGACTCTGCTGGTGTTTATGAAAGTCCATGATAAAACTGTTGCTATTATAGAATCTGAAGATGCCTGGCATTGTACTTTCCTTCTAGGTGAAAGACAGAGAAAGGTAAGTTGGTTCTGAGATTCCTACCCCCTTTTAAGACTTATAGTATCAAATGCTCAATCGCTGTTGTGCAGAAATGACAGAAGGGCCCTAAATACTTCTCATGTAGTGAAAATGTATGAGTCATTTAACGGTCTTTAAAAACATCCTTTTTGTCAGTATAAGGTGATCTTGGTGTCTGATCCCACAAATCAGGCGACCTGACGCACAGGCAAGAAGTTCGGTTTCCAGCTGGTTGCCTAGCAACCCTCAGAGCACATCCAAGACGACTGGGGATTGTTAGGACAACAGAAGTCAACAGTGACATTACCTGCCATAAGGCCGACCTTTTCCCATCTAAATAAGAGACTTTGACAATGAGAATCCGCAGAAGAGGAGTTGCAGTCACTAAATGGTTGGAAGAGACTGTCCTTATTCAGCCTTGTTTTCTGCCCCTTAAAACTGAGCACCTGCATGCACTCATCTGGCTGAAATCTCTCTTAGTTGACGGTTTCCCTGACTGCATGGAGTGTGTGCTGTGAGCTCCAGGTGTGCGTGACACTGCTCGGGGTTGGACTGGCTGGTCGGACCTGGCCGTGGACCACGCTCCATACACTGTTGGGCTGGAAACTCACAGCTC
This sequence comes from Hydrocynus forskahlii, assembly GCA_037974365.1. Classification (NCBI taxonomy): domain Eukaryota; kingdom Metazoa; phylum Chordata; class Actinopteri; order Characiformes; family Alestidae; genus Hydrocynus; species Hydrocynus forskahlii. The sequence goes on along the minus strand of JBBPCX010000114.1, from coordinate 20,217,114 downwards.
CTGTGACCCTCTGAGGCACCAGTGCCAAGTTAACACCAGGGCCTCCAGCAGAGGTTGCATTTAACATGGGCACGGACACTGGGAGAACAGCCTTCTCCTCTGGCTTCAAACTAGAGTCTGAATGGCTGCTGCAGACAGGAACCGAACTTCTGCTGCTCCTTTCTGGCTCTGATTCCTTCTTCTGAGCTTCTAGTCCTAAAACAACAGGGGGCGCTGTGGCTACAGGTGGCGGCTGCTGCTCCTTCTGTCTCTGGCTTTCCTGCTCAGCTGCTCTCTGTAGTGCTGCATCCACCAACAGCTTCAGGTCACTAAAATCATGAGGGCAGAGCTCTGGGGGGGTGGGGGGTGGCGTGTTGAACAGCACTCCATTGGGGCTCATCGTACCCAGGCTTGAACAGCTGGAAGTAGAAGCTGGGATGGTAGTGATACTCGGGCTTTTCAGCAGGCCCTGAGTGTCCATCTGCATGAGAGCCTTGACACCTCCATCTTTGCTTGTTACACCAGATCCCACCAAGCAGCCAGCCCCTGCCAAAATAGCCGTAGCTGTGTTACCCAGCATGCTCAGGTCCAGCGTGGGAGCCGGCCGGATGACTGAGGGGCGGGGTGTAGGAACAGAGGGAGGGACAGGGTGGTCAGGAGAGGAGGATTCGACTGGTCTACTATCTGGTTTGCCAGCACGGCGAGAGATTGTGAACTGAGTGGGGTCTTTTCCATCCTTCCTGAGCAAGTCGGGGAGCAGACGGCGTCGGGCATTGATGAACCAGTTACAGATCTGGCAGACAAAGACAATAAAAAAGAAGGATTACACAATGTGTATATTCTAAATGGAATTTACAGTGGATCAAATTAATATTCCAGTATAAATCTACAGCAGTCTACAGCTTTTCTTTGCCAAGCCCACATTTTTTCTGGCAACTGTCCACAAAAGTGATTTGGTCGAAACATGCAGGGAGAATTGCTCCAAGACCACTTTATTTTTACTAGTTATACTAATTAACCAATAAATACCAATCATCACATATGTGCTAATACTATATAATATTGAAACAGAAATATATAAATACTTCGAAACTAAACCGTGGGCTCAAGAATTATTTCATTCTTAAGCAACCCTTAAGAATGCTCCAGATAAAATCTCCTTTTTCAACTAATTTTCTAGATCTGTGTATTTTTAGCTCAAACTCAAGCTACATTCCTTTCCACTAAAGACTCCGTAATGAGATCACTTTCATTACAGTGAAATCAGAAAACATGCAACAAGAAAATCCACACAAAAATACACACTCAGAACAGAAACAGAGTCTCGTCTGTCCAAACAAAAAGGTACCAGCAAATTACTGAAGATGTCAACTTCTTAAAAGATCAGCATCAAAAAGGAAAAGAAAAACATTCAAGGAAGTATTCACCAAAAAACAAACAAAAAGCACCCCAAAATTACACATACATCTCCCATTTACCTCAAACACAACTGACCAGCCAAAACATGCCTGGTGTCTGCAGGTTGTTTTAGTTTTGCCCTGGAGCTAAAAGACTAACGTAGCTAAAAAGTAAAGTGATCTTTTTGGTAAAACAGAGCGGTTTGGTAGCAATAATTTAGAAACAAAAGCTTGGTAGTGACAAGACGCAAATGTTGGAAACTAAACATGTTTTCTATTGATATACTATGTGTGGGGTAAAGAGACCATTTTTTGGCAGACCATTCTTTTCCACATCACTGACTGATGAGATTCCTGTCTTACAGCTTGCTGCAGAGGCTTCAGCCCTCCTGTGGCTGAACTGTGAACTGCAGGCTTTCAAACAGCTGTCTCTAATGGAGATTGGAGGGAAATATGCAAAGCCACAGAGCAAAGGCCTGGCTGCCTGCATTCCTTCACACTGACAACACTACGGCTCCCGGCTCTCAGTCAAGGACAGAACAAGGCTGAGATTACACGCCCTGTGTCCGAGTCATTCAGTGTCATTTTTGCTAAGGGATTTGACAGATAATTGCTGAGCACAAATATGTGTGGAACACAAATGTGTGGAAATGATATGGAAAACATAAGCACAAGAATGCATGAATATTATTGTGTGCAGTTTGAACCACAGAACAAAGAGACAAACAAGGCAGCACTGACTGGAGTGATGTGATCAAACAAAGCTCACCTGTGAGATGGACAGATTAGTCTGCCCCGACAGGCTGAGCTTCTCCTGCTCAGAGGGATAGGCATTCAGACGATGCTCATATAACCAGCTCCTCAGAATCTGAACGGACTCTTTAGGCAAGTTACCACGACGGCGGCGCTTGGCAGAACCCCCTGCTCCTCCGGCACCGGTGGAAAGATTGAGCGGGTAACTGTCATCCTCGCAGGGGTCGCTGTCTGACATGGCGGAAAACTCCGTCTCTCCACTGTGCTCTTCTTCAAAGACTGAGGAAACCAAGGCAACAGAGGGTTTTATTAGTCTCAAATAAAAACACATGGGATAGAAATGGTAATGGAATGTACTTCCAACTAGCTTGAGGAAACAAGTGAAATGATTTGGTTACCCTACATTATCATAGATAATAAAGAACATCAATTTTTTTGTTAAATGATAGGTTATGTTGAAAAAATATTTCTGATACACCTCCACACACACACTTATTTCTGCATTTGATCAAATATTTGCTGCTTTTCAACAGATGGCAAAAAACAAATTATGAGCAGAACATGAGACTGAAAATTCCAACTAAGGCATGGATCATTAAGACCTGATTCCAGCCATGTACTCAGAACTAGGGATACACAAAATATAGTATTAATACATATACATATATGTATGCGGTTGGCTTTCAATGTGTAAAAGGGCCCATATCATCCCCTTTCTGAAATTAAAAAGTCTTAAGTATGGAAATATTGTTAAAATCTCTAAATGTACATTCACTTCCCCATCCATGAGGTCCAAATCATAGTTTGTGTTGTTACAAAACCAGCATATTTCTATTTATAGCCTGTTTATTTGCAAATAAATAAATAGGTTGGAAAATATTCATATAAGAATGAATTATCAATTACAAAATCCACATGAATGTCATGGAAACATTATATGAAATGTATAATATGGTCCCCTTAAAAACACCAAGGTTAATCAGTGTCTTGAGAAGTTAAAGATGTGAAACACTGACTTTTTTGTGGATTACGAGAATACTTTGATAAAGCTGTAATTGGACGCCCTGTCATGAACCCTGATTGGTTAGTGGCTCATTTGCATATTGTAGCCTTTTGTGAAATTACTAGTGCAGAGATTGGCGTCACAATATCAATAGAGATAAACAGTATATTGTGAAGCCCTATTTAGAATCATGCTTTACAGGAAACAAGAAAGCCTTTAGTTGAATATCAAAGCATGCCATGTCTTTAACAACATGAACTCTAGAGAGCAGTAGTATACTGGGGGCACATGGTCAGACCTGCCTTCCTTGATTTAACAGTTTCAAAAACAGCCCGACTTTCCAAGACCACCTTTTGTTTAATAATACAGTCTAGGACTAGTCTTGCTTACAAGGAAACTCAATTTGCACTTCTCAATAGGAGATATTTGTGAAGCCCAGCTGCATGGAAATCACTAAACGCCAGATATGACCCACAACAGCTGGAAAAAAACTTAAAAGTAACAGAGCAATGAAACAGATTACTGTAAGAACTTGTGTAAACGTAAAACACGCTCGGCTACCTCAATGTGACAAGATTCAGATAATATCCGTCCGAGGGCTCAGAGCATGCATCCCTTAGAGCTCAGATAATGATTACCCAAGTCAAGGCAAAGAAGAAGCAGGGTGGGAGTTAATCTATCTACCCTTTAATTTCCTCTCTTTCATCCTCTATCCTTCCTCTTCATTCGATTTACCACAAAGCACAAAATGTGGGAACTATGCAGGACCTTCCCATGCTTTCCCATCAGCCTCAAGTGTAAACTGCTGAGCAGCCTCTTTGGTGCAGAAACCATCTACGAGTGAACAATCCAGAAACTTGTGCAAGAAACATAATGACTGCATTTAACTAGTTAGAGAATCAACTTTTTTTTTAAAGTGGGAAAGTGAAAATTAAGTAAAAAATCTGAAATAAAAAAATAAAAGATGTAGATTGCTAAGTAGCCTCTTAAGTGTAGAAACCATCTACAAGTAAACAGTCCAAAGAAACAAAAAGTCTGTCCTTATTAGAGAAGTAATATTTTTGAAAAAGTGGGTATTCTGAGAAAGTGAAAATAAAGTAAATTATTTGTAATATTAAAAAAGAAAATGTATAGATTACTCTTTAGTGTAAAAACCATCAAGTAAACAACCTGGAAACATGTGTAAGCAACAAAGTCTGTGCTTAAGCAATTAGAGAATTTAGATTCAAAAGAAAAAGGGTATTCTGAGAAGGTCAAAATCAAGTAAATCATCTGAAATACTACAAAAACAAAACTTGTAAATTACTGAGCAGCCCCCTTAGTGCTAAAACCATCTACGAGTAAACAACCAAGAAACAAGTGGGTATTCTGAGAAAGTAAATCGTTTTAAATATTATAAAAAAAACAAAAGAAAACTTGTAAAGTGCTGAGCAGCCACTGTAAAACCATATGCAAATAAAGAATCCAGAACTTGAGCAGGAAACAGAATGTCAAAAAAGAAAAGTTTTAGATTGCTAAGCAGCCTCTTTAGTGTAAAAATGTCAGATGTCAATATTTTGAAATGTCAAAAAAAGAGCAGAAAAAGAAAAGTCAGCAGTACAGTGATTTTGGGATGTGCTGAGTGGACTAAAGTGAGTCTCCCATTAGTGAAGGAAACTCTTTGTTGACAGGTTTGTTGTGTAAAACCCTGTTTGACGTGGTGCAGTGTTTCTTTAGACTGTGTCCACGTTGTGAAGCCCATGGAGCGTTTGTTCAGTCTGTGTTCGTGCTAACAGGGCAGACAGTCATGAAGCGGAGTCTGAGGAACAAAAAGAAAAACGTGCTCGCTGCATGTTCGCAGGGACATGCTGGTCTGACTGGAGGTAGGAGCGAGGAGAAATGTGCTGGTGTGGATTGTCTTTCCTCCCGTCGGTGTAACCCGAACCCCTCAAGAGCAGTTAGAAATGTGGGAGTTCCTACGTGCCTCCTCTAACAAAGGAGATTGTGTGTGCAGTATCCGTCTCCAGCTCTGAGGGGTTTTAGTGCTCGTTTCCATTCACAGAGCTGCCACCCCCCCCCACACACACTCTCACTCCCTCCCTCCGGACATGCAGCCAGCCTACAGTCACATCGGTGCCACTGCTGCACACATGCTCGGCTCCATTTCATTAACTACAGCCAGGCAAACCGCCCCAGACACCTCCTAAACTGAAGGAGAGACGCTCTGGCCCTGACTTTCCTCTGAAAGTTTGAGACACATTACATTATACTCATTTGGCTGGCGTTTTATCCAAAGCTCCTTACAACGTGAGGAAACATGCAAGTTTCAAGACCAGAAGAAAGTACTGAGTGCTCAAAAATCTTTATGTAACAGTAGTGCATTATGAGATTTTTGAATCTTGATGGGGAAAAGAGACAGACACACAAAGCCAAATGAAAGGGTTGACAGTTGGTTTGTGGGTGCGTGGGCTGAATTGAGCTCCCCTTGTCACCTCGACTGAGGTTTAAAAAGTATTCCCAGTCTCTTCTAGGTCTATTAAGGGGTCTACACCGACTTCAAGTCCTTGTATCGTCTAAATTCATTTGAAACACCATCTTAGGGTAGCACCATTACCTAAACAAACAGGAATTAGGTCCAAAAAAGACCCAAAACCTGTAGGAGGACTAACTTTCAGTCTGTAACCGTCTCCAAACGCCAGCTGGAATTCCCCGTGAGCTCAAGGAAGCTAAACAGACAGCTAGCTGCTCGGTTTTAAACAACTAGGCACCAAAACACAACTCAAAACGTCCATAAAGAGCCCCAAACAGCAGCAGCGTGGACATCAAATTCATCCCATTATCCGCATTATGCTACGGGACCTAACAAAGGGGGCACGGAGGAGGAGGAGGGGGAGGTCGTCAGATGGCTCCCCTTCAGAACACTAACATTTTTAAAGATACACTGTCCGTGAAATGGACTACAAAAGTGTCAAACACGAAGCGATGCCCTCAAACATGCACAACTGGCAGCGCCAGACGGACACCATGCTCCTCTTCTCCAGTGGAGGGGGGGGGGTGCAGTAACGTTAGCTCCACGGCTATCGCTAACACAGCTAATCCAGCTAACAGCCCGTCCGCATTCAAACACAAACACACAAAAACAGCCTCATTCCTGTTAAAACCCACACTCAGACCCACACACTCGGCCCCGGAGGTAGGAACGGAGAGAAAAAAGAAAATAAAAAAATAATATAATCAAAATCACCTCTTTTAACAGATTTCATCCTTTGTTGGACAGTGTTTCCAAGGAGCCACAGCTTTCGAAGTTCCCTGGCGAAGAAGACGGTGATCTTTTTTCTTTTTCTCTTTCCGCCAAAACAAGGTGCTGTTACTCTCTCTCTGATTTTTTCGCTCCAATCACTCTATTCGACGGAGATTGCGCCAAATTGCGGTGACTTAGTGGATCCGACTCATTTTTTGTGCACATTAAGAGCAAACGCATCCAGAGCCTGTTGACAAATCCCGTCCCTCTTTACCTGCAGTACAACAGTCTCCAACTCTGTCTGCCAGTGACAGCACAGGCCTCAAGCCCCGCCCACTCGAGGCTTCTCAACCAATCAGAGCCGCGTCCTACTGCGACGCTAAGGCCCTATGTCATCATCTCCTTAATGAGTGACAGCCGAGTTGCAAGCGTTTCATTCAAAAGTCAGCCAGATTACATTACATTACATGCACATATGTTGATGTCAGCATAGATTGGTGCAGACCCCATTCACTGCATTTATGTGCTGTGCCCCAGTAAAATCTCACGTTCAGCTTTCAACAACAAAATAACTGGGCAGTGCATTCACTTATATTGATAATATCGACAAAAGAGTGGATGTTTTTGAATTTTTTTCCAATGTGTTGCAACGTAGTTTTATCCACAAACAGGAGCAAAACCGTGCAGTTTTGGAAATGAAATGCCCCATGCGCTATAACTGTATTTATTTATTTATTGATTGATTGATTTATTATTATTATTATTATTGTAGAAGAATGTGCAGAAATTACTTGAGTAAGCTTTGTTAATTGCTGAGCAGCTTCTTTAGTGTAAAAACATCTATAAGTAAATAGTCCAAAAACTTGCGAGTATGGCTGAGGCAATAATAATGAGTTACAATAGTGACTTTGAAGACTGCAGCAACAGCAGTATTTGATGTGAAATGCTTAAGAGTGGCAAGCAGGCTGCCCTCTTGTGCGATTCACAATACAGCACTCAGGACAGACTAAAACAGGTTTAACACATAGAATAGCAGCAGTTAGTAGAAAAGTGTATTTTAACTATTGAAAGTACTTGGCCAGTCATCCCATTTGTATTATACATGCACTGCTAAGAATGTTCAATAACTGCAATTGAAAGGTTTTATTGCATCATTTTCATTTCAATGATTTTTCAGTTGAGAGGGGGCACACACGAAGTATCAGTACTACACTTTATTACATTACATCCACTTGGCAGATACTTTTATTCAAAACGACTTACAATACGAGGAGTGCTCAAGTTTCAGGACAGTGTGAGAAGCAGAGGAGAGTTCTGAGTGCTAAACTTGTATGTAGAAGTAGTGCAAGAACATAGATCAGGTTGCATCAAGAGAGGAGATGCTCTCTGAACAGATTCACAAGGAACTCAATGATGCTGATACTTCAGGGGCTTTGCATATGAATGGCTTCGCCGTTGTGTGCCCTTTCCCTTGTCTTTATTAGGACGGGGATGTGGAAAAGATAATGATCCAAGTCCTGCTTGTTTTTGTGCCTAGAATGCATATTCCTGCCATAAAGCAGGCTTTTATCCAGCTGTGTCAGACCTGCATACTGTCAACAGTTTAAATCTTGTGAAGGCTAATGCAATCATAATTATGTCATATCAAAATATGGCTTTGGCTTTTGGGCTATCAGTTTTCTCTGTATGTATGATGAGTAGCATTGTTTACTTTCCCTATATTGAGTGTGTGTGTGTGCGTAATAGCTGCTTTCAAATTGAGAAGCTGAAAGCAGGCCTGTAACTTTCTTTGGCCTGTCCCGTCTGTGGGCAGATGCAGAGCCATATGCTTGGTGTTGTGTTAGCCTGCGGGGAGTAAATTTGTGAGGCACCTTGTCTATGGAAGGCACTATAAAGTTAGCTTGTAGCTAATTCCCAGATGTCTAGTTTTATAATAGTAACCTAGGTCAGGTTTTTATGGACAGCTTTCTGAATGGAGAATGGAATGGAGATTCTCTATGACAATAATAATCAAGGACTGGACTTAATCCCTGTCCTGAGCAACAACCCTTACTGTTTTCCTGTTCATTTTGTCTTGATCACCAAGCACAGTGCATAGATTGTGTTCTCCAGGGCTGAGAACACTAGTTCATTTTCACTTCATATGAATCCTCCAGCTATTTCGAGATGAAGCCTCTCTGTGCTTGGATATTAGCTATCTAAATAATGGCTGTATGAAGGTACAAAACTATATAATGGTTCTGTAATGGTTGTTTGATTTCACTTTGTTCCTTCTAAAGAGCTTTGTTAGGCCCTTACATATTGAGTGTCTGTATGAAGTTAATTGTAGGGTGTAGGGAAATATTTTAAGCTACTGTAAGTCTACAGTACTGGGCTGGTGCTATTCAGCTTGAAGCTGCTCAGCCATCCTTGCTTTTGTTCTTTTGTTCTACAAACCTGAGGCCTTCATACATATGCATTCACCGAAGGGAGGGAAAACAATCGACACAACTTTTTTTTTTGGTTAACTTAACTCCATTTTATTGTATTTATTACTAAAACAAAGACCCTGACATACACAGCCTAAAATTTATATAGCATTAGAGATATTGAACAAATCCTAGTCAGTAAAATATGTGCTTGTCTCATAAAATATTGATTATCGATCATTATAGTAATAATTCTCTTTTTTTTTTTTTGCTACAGACTCTTGCATTAAGAGCATTAATTTCTTCTTGACCCCTTCCCACCCCTTGTAGTATAACCAAATGGATTTCAAAGCAAAACCTTGCCAGTGAAAAGACAGGATACCAAGAGCATGATTAGCTCCTTTTTGCATGTTAGGCTGATGAAGACCAGGGAGAAGTGCAGACTCATGTCCCAGTGCAGGGTGGCTTCTCTGGGTTTTCTGTTAACCCAGCTTTGGGGGGGGGGCTGCCTCCTTGTTGTAGTCTACCAATACTAGCATTGTGCTGTGTGCCAGTCACTTAAGAGGTATATAAAAAGTTTTTAGAATCCAAGCAGCGTGAACAGAGAAGAAACTGGACGTCCCCCTGAAATGTGTATCAGATTGAAATCTTTTCCAAAATATTTCATGTCCTGCAATTCCATTCTGGGGGAATTCTGATGTACAAAAGAAGCACAAGAGAGGAAGAGATTCCCAGCTGTTTTCCAGAACTTTGAAACACACTCTGCTGTCACTGAAGACACAAAGCGCATTGGCCCGTTGTGGTCCTAAGGGAAGCCCGCAAATGTGATCAAGAACACAGATCAGCGGAGTGAAATACAGTCAAAGCACAATAGGTAAAGGCAGGGAATGGATGGTTGCAAGATATAAGAATATATATGTATGATTTACCTCTTGATATGTTAAATGGGAAAGACTGTGTGTGAGAAAAACTGGGAACAAACAATATATCACGTGAAAAAAAAAACAAAGGAAAGACATTCTTTATGAACAGCTATGCTATAAGAGTTAAGATGGAAACGAATCTCCCCCCTCTGGCTTGAATACTCTGATTATTAGAAAGGGACTGGCAAAGGAACCTGGATGTGGGAGGAACTCCAAAACTGAGAGGGAAATCCGACTGTTTGGACGGTGTCTAAATAAAATTCCTCCATGCTTCTTCTCACTATCTGCAGTATGTCTGACACCAATTTATTGTAGATCTGACTTGTGCTGCTTCACCATTTCTTACAGCGAGGACAAATTGTCACAAATGTCAAACGTCTTCCTCCACCTCACTCTTCCTTTTCACAACTCCTCTCTATTTCTCTGTTCTTCTAAAATGATTACAACTGCAGCTGCGTGCTCAGACACAGACAAACTTGTGTGCCGGCACTCGGTAGTGTTTACATTTCATTTATCAGTGGCAACCCCTGCCAGCAGAACAATATCTGGCCTCATCTCTAAGAACCCTTTTGAGAACGAGAATCTAAGAAGCCTAGACAGGAATCATATGATAATCAGACACTTTGCCTGATAAAAGCAATGGCAACTGCAGGTGATTCATGATCCATTAACACTTTGTTCCTCTCCCCTCCTTGGCCAATTTTTATTTTTATTTTTAAAACCAGCTCCCCTTTACACTGTGTGAATACTTATGTGGATTTTAATTATGAATAAATCTTATTACACTGACAAACATCTGCTCTACTCCTATGCAGAAAAAGAACCATTTGGGAAATATAAGATTCTGTTACAGAATCTTGAAAAGTTGTTCTAAACTAGAGTTAGTTCTGTGCAGTGGGCCTCGGGTCCATGTACACGTTACCCAATCCATTGCAAAACACCACTTCGCTTGGGTTTAAAAGTGGAACTGATGGCAGCGGGTCTGTAGAGACTCGTCAGACATTGCCTTTAAACCCCGAGGAGGGATAAGCAGCAGGCCGTCAGCACACAAAGCCACAGGCGTCGATGACCCACCCCCGCACCAAATGGACAGAGGCAGAGGACAGAGGAGATCCCATTCACACCATTATTGCAGACAGCAAAGGGAGCCATCACTGACCTGGCTAACACATAACACTGCAGACAATAGGACCCAATCACTCAACCATTCCATCGTATGGAGTGTGTTGTGTGTGTTTAAAGACAGTGGGTGGGGGGTGATGGAGAGATCTTTCCTAGTCAAAAGTCCCTGTGCATTTTAAAGTGGAGGGAAGGGTCACTGGAGGAGAGAACTTTTGTTATTAAACAGAGCTACTGGTAAATTCATATTTAACAACAGCTGGCCTTCTTGTTAAATTGTAATTTCATGAGGTGAACATACTGTATGGAAAACATGTCCCTATGTGGCGTGTTTTGTACTGTGTGCAAATAACGCACAATTTACATTAATGCATGAAAAGCAAGGACTTAAAACGTGTCTGCAATCTGTGATCAGTTATAAGTTACAGCCACATCTTCATTCCACAGAAGCCTGAAAGTCCTTCAGTGCAGGGACAGCTTAGCTTGCCATGTAAAGCACATCCCGCTGTGTGTTGACAAGCCTGAAGTCATTTTGTTATGAAGGTGTTATCTCCTTTCTGCTGCCCATGAACCAAATGAACTCTCAGCACCCCTGAGGAAAACACAAAGTGATCTTTTAAGCTTGACAGGGCCTGACTTTCAACTGATAACTAAAGAGCCTCACTGTTTGGTTAGAACTCCAAATAAACCACTGATAAAGCAATAAGGATTAATTAAAACCTTTGAAATGCCCAGAAAACACTTGTGGCACTGCAGGACTGATTATATTGTGGTGATTTAACAATTTGGTCAGTTCAGTAATTTGCTGCAAAGAAATAAAGCTACAACTAGCTAAACTCTTTGTACAAATTTCTGATCAGATTGAATACAAACATTAATTGTCCTCATCCCTTGGCATTTAAATCAGCAACTAATTGTTCAACTTGATATGCACAAAAACTGCAAGTAGCAGAATTGAATGATTTCTTCATGAGTTGTTGTGTAGATTTACTGAGGAGATGCTGTGAGAAATGAAACAAAGTACATGAGGAAGGGAAAAAAAACCCAAATTAGACAATGAAAAATGCAGTACAGCGCCTTAACCACGACCGTGACAGCTTGTGCTTAAGAGTGACGCCCATTGGTTGTAGTACCACAATACACCACAGAGGAGCGCTATTACTCCATGGCCTGCTTTGGTCCTGATGTTTTGCTATTGCTGTGAAGTTCCCAAAACTATGAATAGGAAGGGAGAAAATTAATAATAAAAGATATATATATTTTTTAATTAATATCAACAGTTCAGACTGGCCGAGACACTTAAATGAGCTGTAAATGATGCTTTACAGAGAAAAGTCTCACAACTGAGAAGTGTCACTCCCCATGGGGCATGGCACTGATTTTGATCTGTGGTTCGTTCGCAGCAGCAGAGGGAGAGGTACAAGCGTCAAGGAGCTGGACCTGAGTCTTCAGTATGGCTGAGCTGCTCATGATTCAAACTTTAGGCCTGATGTGTAACAACTCATTCCAAACTCCAACAGAACTGTTATGTAGACATATTTGAGACCATGGACTGGACCTTTCTTTTCCTCACTTTCTAACAAAACTCAAAAAGTCTAAAAGAACAATTAACACAGCACCAGCTGTGTTGGTTACATGTCTTGTCTTGACATTGGGATGTAAGAAAACTCCATGTAAACATTTCTCCAGAATACACAGAGCATACACAGCATTATTCCTTACCAAAATGTGAGTTTTTACATGTACTACTGATTAGTGATTTTCTCCCATTTTTAACAGGGAGTTGTTTATAGAGTGACTATTGGGAACACAGCTTATTTTTATGTGAAAGCCAAGCAGAAGGGAAAAAAACAAGGAGAGGATGAGATCTATAGTACTCTGGTTTGATGCCATCTTTTAACTGACAGACTTTTGTTCATCCTCTTGTCAACACTTAATTGTGTCTACAGGTCATATCTGACATGGACTGAAATTAAAAAACAAATGAATAAACAGGAAGACAAATATTTCAGAGAGGGCAGACACAACACGGAATCCTCTGAGTGAGTGTGTAGGTGCTGTGTGTTCTACGAAAAGTACAGATGTGCTTTAGTGGGGCAATGGCAATGGGGGGGTGGCAACAAAAAATTGTGGTTACTTTAGTCCACGTATTAGAAGATCTCTTATCCAAGATATTAGAACATTTAAAACAGTCTGATATAGAATTTAGGTGATATCATTATTGGTAACAATTGTAATAATAATAATAATAATAATAATAACAATAATTGATGTACTAACAACAAAGTCTGTGTGAGGTTTTCCTTGGCAGTCTCTGAAAAGAGCTCTTTATGTGTCTTGTCCATAATTTCCACTCTGTCCTGTCACTTCTTTCTTGATTATATGTTGCCACTGAAAAGGCAGCATTTTATGCTTGAGCAGATTTGTTTGAATGCGTGTCTCCTCATGCTGTTATATCTTCTCTCTCCTCTTCCTTTGGCAGCCTCTGCCTGCTCCAGGCATTTAACCCTGTCTGCTCTCTTCTCTCTCTCTCACAGCCGTGTCTGGGCCTCGGGGACATAGATCTCGATGCTGTCTGCACTCTCCGTAGCTGAATTCTGTTTGACCGACTGGGCTCTCTTGGCTGCCATCAGCCTCTTGCGGGCCTCCTGCCGCTGCTTATCTGCTGCCTCTCCGCTCTTCTCCCGGCCCAGTGCTGGCTTACCCTTCCCGGGCTTCTTTGGCACAGGAGGAGCCTGCTTCTGGTTCTCCTGAACACCCAACATTCACAATCAAGCAAGACAAGGAAATAAAGACATGGGCTATAAGTGTGTGTGTCTGAATATGTTTAAAGTTTGGAATCATTGTTTTAATAAAATACAACAAATGTTGCAAATAAATGTATTAAATGGTTCTAATATGATACTTGCATTCAGCAACTTCAAATATCACCAAGAATAAGCATTGCAAAGTTTTTTTAGATGTTTCCAGAACAATGAACAAAGCTTTAAATGATTTCATAATATTTGACAAAGTTGTATAACACTGCAAATGATAAATGAATGCCTTGAACATGCAGATCAAATCTTGAGGCAGATACCTTGGCAAGAAATTAGACAATTATATTTTATGTATTATTTAAGTGAAAGACTGAAAAACACCTTCTGGTGTCAGGTTTAAGTCATATTTCATACCACACTCTGCTTGTTACTGAATAAAACAAATAACAGTATTCATATGATTAATCTTAGTGTTTAATGTTACATGTTATGCTGAAATTACATGTTTTGTTACTGAATTTAACATGTGGGAAATACTAAAACATAAAATGTGGCCTGTGCACATTTTACAGTACTGTGCAAAAGTCTTAGGCACCTATAAAACAATATTTAAAAACAATATTTAAAAACTAGATGAACAGTGAGTGTTTTTTCACATTAATATACTTTAATATACAAAATAATACACTAAAAGAATAAATACAAATATTATACAGTAAATATTGATTTTATGTTTGTGTTCTTATAGAAGCCCAGTATTTATACATTATAGTTTCCAGGTTTGATTAAGTTAAATCAGGAGAGGCTGATGGAATTTCTCAAATCCGAATCCGTGTTCTCAATACCAAATTAGAAAATATTTTTTTACCAACAAATCTTGATACTTTTTACTGCTTTCTTGTTTGTGTTCATTTATTATAATGTTAACTCTGCTTGCAGAAAGACACATTATCACACGCTGAGAAAAATGGCTTTAGGTCTTAAGACTTTTGCACAGTACTTTATATATTGTCCCATAATATGTTTAACTCAGTAAATAAACATCAGGAAAATGTGCACTAAAAGTGCCCCACTGAAGTCTGTTTCTTGTTGAGGATGTATTAATGTACTCTCAGCATGAAAATACATGCAATTTTCCCCTTCGCATTTGGCTGTATACGAGTTCTTGTCTACCTGTTTGTCGGGTGAATCTCGGTCCAGTTTCCAGTCGTTGGCTTTGAGATGATAAAGCTCGTCAAACTTCAGGCTGATGTCTTCTATTGAGAGCTGCAGCAAATCCCAAAATCCTGCCAAGTCCTGAGCCGTGGGCCTGGGGTTAGCGTTCACATTCTACAGAGAGCGAGAGGGTAGGAGGGGCGTACAGCGGAGGTCAGACAAAAAGAAAAAGAAAAGAACAATGTCAAGAAAACATATTTTGGTTTTAGACTACAACTGCATTAAGTTTAAAAAACTTCTATACACAAGACGATAGCGTAGCATATCAGTCCAATCTCCCTTCAACTGTCTTAAATAAATGCTTTGAGCTCACGTGACCTCATTTCTTCAAGGCCTGATTCTTAACTTCAGCTTTTATTAGACATTGGACCATATATCTGATCTGAAATCTTTACTGAAACAACATAAATGTCTGTATTCTTTTTATTAGAGCTTATATTACCTATAAGAGCTTATATTACAATATACAGATGAGCAACAGTATCGAGTGCACTTTGAAGCAGATTTGTTGATAGGTGGATATGTTTGCAGAAGTGAGCTCCATTCCCTTTCACAGGGTTCCTAAGCAGTGCTGTTATATTCTCTACACACTGAGGCTTAGGGAACTGCAGCTGATTAAATACCTTCAGACAGAACGCCCGCAACATCATCAACAAACACGAAGCACTACGCACTCCTCAAGAACGATGGGTACCTTTTCCAGCCATTTCCTGCAAACTGTTATTTACTACACAGTTTAAAGATCCCTACCACTGGAACATTTTCACTCTTTATGGTTTGGAATCCCACATAAGATGTCAGAATACCCAGAATATTTCACTGTGCAGGGAACAACAAGAGTAGTTCCTATTATGCTGATGCCTCTCTCTTTGATTTGCGTATGTGTATGTGAAGCACAAGAAGGAGAAAGAAAGACAGAGAGAGAAAGACTGAGAGAGAGAGAGACAGACTCACCAAGTTTTGTTCACACAACCCTCTGAACTGCTGAAACTTCTGAGACATGAGGAGTTGAGCACTGCCTACTGCACTGCGCACCTTACCCAGCACTACACACACACACACACACACACACACACACACACACACACACACATCCAGTCATGCAGGGAGGAGGAGGAAAAAAACAGTAATTGTGATTTAACTGATAATTTTATACATTATGAAAATACATGAAAAAACACTGGGATTCCCACACTGCAGTAAAGAAATCCTGACTGCTAGCAACTACTGATGTAGAGGCTATTTAAAAATGAAAAGTGTTTAGATATTTCGAATAGTCTGAAGATATTCCACCCCCTAGTGGTAACAGTAGCTGTCTGGCCTCTTTCTGTATTAGCCAGTCAGCAAGAAAAAAGCCCATCCTCGAGTATCTGCCCCAAAGACCTTTTAGTTTTTCAAACATTCGTCCCACCCTCAGGAATGTCGTCTAAGAGACTCCTAGTGCACCAGTGTAGACGGCAAAAGGCTCATGTCTCTAAGATTTGAGGTGACATAGACCTCCATTAATTGTTAACTTGCACTTAACTAAATAAGCAAACTTCAAATGCCATGGATCTCTTAGCAGATCAACTAAGAGAAAATTCTAAAACAAGCTTTCGAGGATTTCTGGCGGTAAAAACTATGAAAAAACAAAACCACTAAGAAAATGAAACGTTCTGTTAAATGTTGTCTATCAACAGGAAAATAAAAATCGAACATGCTTTAACACATTATTTATTTCATTTTTTACATTTTTATCTTATTTTGTGAGTGCTGTGACTCCAACCAGTTTGCATTTAAGGGTCTGCTGTAATGAACATAATCATCTTAGTAAGGCCACATCTGGGTATGAAACGATCAAATCTGAAATACAGTAGACACTACCCTCCATGATCCCGGGCATGAATTTCATTCGTTATCCCCCCTTCCCACACCCATTTCATGGCCTTCTTGCTCACTGGAGAGGGACCAGCGCCTCTTATGTATGTGTGTGTGTCTCCATCTGTAAGATCACTGTTTAATTGAGTTATCCTGATGAAATTACAGGCTAGCTGAACAAGGTGTGCATGCTGTTTTAATGAAGTCTGCTTAACTCTCTGGACCTGTTTGAAACAGTCTGCAATAGAACCAAGAGGGTGGTTTAAGAAATGGATTCTAACCTCATTCTTTTAATTAATAAAGCAGTGAGCCTCAGCCTTCTCGTAAGGGAGCATCCAGGCTTTGAGATCCTGTTTTTATGGATGGTGTGTGAGCATGCAGAGCGAGTGTGTGTGTGTGTGTGTGATACCTGGTGAGAGGAGACAAAGCATGTAATCTGAGGAATTATCATAATCTACTCAGGCCCTGATTACACTACAGATTTGTGCCTCAAAAGCAGCCTAAGGTGAACACACACACACACACACACACACACACACACACACACACACACACACACACACACACACACACACACACACACAAATGTGTTTGTCCTGGAGATGAACTCTGGGATCAACCAGCAGTCAAATATGGCATTTGGTTTTTAGAACCTGGACAAGCCTGAGCTGTTTTGGCCAGTGGCAAAACAAAGACAAGCAGACACACATACACACACTGGGTGGAGTAAAAGGATAAAAATATATTAGTATTTTCATGTATCAGTTAGAGGGTGGTGATTCATGCCTGCACTGATTTTGGAATGTTTTTTTGGAACTGTTTTCAAATGTAAATGTCTCACAAAAATACTTTTTCATTGTCTACAATTTTACTAAATAGTTCCTCCCGTCACATGTATATTAGGGGGCCAGGGTCAGTTAGTTTCCAAAGCAAACTGAATGGATTCTGCCCTTACTTTTAATACGAAACTAAAGAAAAAGCCTAAACGCAGTTTATGTGTGTGGAAAAACGAATTTTATGCAGGACTGAGAAAAACACCATTTCACAGAAAGCAGACCGGGACTCTGAAAGCACAACTGATTACATACTCCTCTCCATTTACAAATGTTTGAGCAACAGGCAGCGGCAAGGTTTGCATCTTCATGCTTCAAAAATATGACATTATATGCAGTTAAAGTGCCTCAATATATGCCTCAGTTCACATAATTTATTCTTTTTAGAACATATATTTTTAGAATATTCTATTTTATACCCTTGTGGAATGTTCATCTAAAAAGACCAGTATCTCTTCATCGCAGAACTTTAATCTTCTCTTTCTTTGCTGTCAGCTTCTTGTCTGCTCTGCCTTTTAAACCATGTACCTCATGAACATGCAGTTAGGAGTCTTTGGCACAGTTTGCATGATTATCTATGGCTTGTTAATGTTTAGACTTGTTGCGAGTGCACACTGTGGCTGCTTTGCTCTTTTTGCGATGCGGTTGTAACACATTTTGTGCTGCTTGTGAACTCATGATTTGAGATTGAATCAGTTCGTAAAGGATAGTTATTGAAAAGAACAGTCTGAGGTCAGATATGTAACACACAGATGCACATTCTCTCTTACCCTCCTCAGAGAGCTGATGCTCTTTGGTCTCCTCGTCCATTTGCTTGCACCATCCTTCCATTCGTCCAGTCTCTGCCTGCAGAAGCTTCAGAAACCAGTGACCATCCCGTCGACACGCCGACATCCCGCCTGACGATGTCTGGGTGGGCCCTCCATTCCCCGTCCCGTTCCCACTCTCTAACCAGGGGTCAGGCGGGGGTAGCGAGGATGGGTCGAGCGCAGGGTCTAAACTCTCTGAGAAAGAGGAAGAGCTGCTCCTTGTCGTCGAGCGGTTGGTCAGGAGCTGCCGGGAGGGGCCGCTGGTCGTCACAACATCGTCGTCATGGCTACCATTGTCGAGGGAGAGTTGCGTGGAGAAGTCCACTGATTGGCTAGAGCTGTTGACCATGACTTTCTTCTCGGTGGCTCTGGAAGTGTTGTTGGACGTGACAGCGGTAACAGCAGTAAGCGAGAGATCTTGTGTATCTGAGTCAGTTTCCTGCTTAGAGGCCATACTACTGGAGCGGCTGAGCCTGCACAAGGACACAAACAAAGCAGGAATTAGTACATTAACCTTGATGAGTCTCAGTTATCAGCGTGCAGTAGAGCAAGCTGTAAAGTGAGTTCCGTCTCACTCATAGCTCATCGCAACAGAGACCTTTAGTTAGTATCTGTCAACTCATACATTTTTCTAAATCTATTTGTATTGAACACTGTTTTTTCTCATAGCAAACTTAACAATGCAAACAAAAATCATTTAGTATAAAAATTGCTTGACTACTTAACTAGCTAACTGCTTTACTAGCTTTAATTTTTTTAAGCTTTGTCAGTGAATAATCATGAGCCTCTACT
>JBBPCX010000114.1:20179313-20197947 GCA_037974365.1 Hydrocynus forskahlii | reverse complement strand
TTTTAACGCAATTAACGCTTAAAGACCTGCCACTGTTTGGCAGACATGCAGTACTTCAATTCAAGACCAAAAATACGCACACACACACACACACAGTATTTACTTCATGTTTTGTATTTATTCTTGCCTGACAGTATCTAGCTAAAGTGCTGTGTCAAAGAAAAGCCTGATTAGCAGCTGACCTTGGCTTCTGCCATATGTGTCACTGATATAAAACCAATACACAGGAAACACAGCTCAGAGTGAAATCCTGGCTGAAGAATTTCTGAATCGGTGCAGAATCTCCTGTTACAGCAGAGTTGAGCAGACGGATGTGGCAGGAAATGCACTGCAGTTAATTGGGAACTGATGCCTATCTTTTCATGCACTGTTAGACAGCATATTTATCTGGCTTTATCACGCTTTTTATGAGTCTCACACTACATGTAGGTTAGCACCGGCATGAACTGCAACAAGTTCCACACTGACTCACCTGCTTATTGCATGACATTAATACAATCAGCTGTCACTGTATCACAGTAAACAGGAATAGAAAAACAGGACTGAAAATACTCACGTCCAGCCGTCCTCCACTTGCACACCAATCGACTGGAATCTGGCCAACGGCGGCGTCTCCACTCGGCGCTGGATCTCCTGGATGCAGTCCACCTAGAGTTTAGACAGAGTGTGGTATTTAGGAAAACCATTCGTATCCAGTGCTCAGAGGTAAATTCTGCATACTTCATTGAGATTTAAAGTGGTCTGACATATTGTACCACATTTAAAAGTGGAGGTAACAGCTAAAATGTAGACATTTCATTTACTATCCAGAATAATCAGAAAACCTACTGATTGAGATCTTATATGTAATGTATATCTAATGGTGAAGTACTGGTTAATTCAAAAAATTGTTTTCTTTGGGAACTAGTTTGCTTTAAAATGTCCCACATGTCCCTTTCTGCCATTAATGTAATTAAAAAAATGTTTTACACCAAAACCTTCTCAAACCTACCACAAAACAATGTCTCTGACTATTCACATTGATTTCATGTGATAACTTTCTGTGAGGGAGCTTTTGGAGACAGATTCAGATGTCTGGTTCCTATCACCCTAAGCATTAAACAGTTTCTGCCAGGAGTGTCTATATGGTTTTCGAAAAATATTTGCTTGAACATGCAGGTTGTGGCAGGCCAGTTTTACTGATTCACTGTGTCTTTCCTGCTCTAACAGGCTCAAATCAGCTCACCAGGTACATATGAAGACCTTTATGAACTGAACAAAAAATGCTAAATGTGGCCTAAAGTATGGAAACATCTGGGCAGTACTGTGGTCCTCTGCTTCTGAAGTTTGACACCCCTGCCACACACATAAAGACGCTTTAAACAGCATTTAAACCGTTTGCTACAGGTTCAGACTCTGAATCACTAAGTTCAGTCTAAGATTGGATAAAAGCATGATTCCTCAAAGAAGCTGTCAGGGAATTCAGGTTTCTGTTGTTCACTCTCATAAATTCAGTCAGGCCTGGAGGTTTCATCTGAACCTGAATATAGGTTGTGTGCTCAGTCCACAGCACCAAGTCTGAATACAAATCTGACTGCAGCCCATTAAAATTCTGTCTTAACCTAAACTGAACTCAAACAACCAAGCAGGGAAAAAATGAAAGCAGGGTAAATTCTGGCCAAAATCTTTGGAAAGTGGTGGAGGGGTCTGAACTGTCCATCCACCTGTATTCCAATGGAGGAGAGCTTCCGGCGGGGTACAGGTTCTATCCTGGGCTCGTCCGCTGCAAGAGCACCCCCTTTCACTTGCTCATTGTGGGGCTCGCGAGGGGGCTCTGGAGAAACCACAACCGCCGCGGGGATCTGCGGCTCGCGGGCAGTGGCCAATGGCAGCTGCGGCCGTGAGCCTTTGGCCAGGCTGTTGGCCCGCGTGCTGTCGAGGCTGTCTGAGGAGTTGCTGTGGCCTGACTGGCTGTTAACTTCACTCTTGCGATCGTGGTTGTCGAGGTAACCGTCCTGGGCTGACTCAGTGCTGCTCTGCACGGTGACGGAGATGAAGGGCTTGGAGGTGGTCCGTGGGGGCACGGGAGGCGGAGCTATCTTCTTACACGTAGTTATACACGTCGAGACTGCAGAAAGGAGCAGAAAAGGTCAAAGGAAAATGAGTCTTAACATCCAAACACATTAAATAACATCTAAAGCCCCATTTGGGCTACATTCGTTTCACCTGAGATGCTCTAATTAGATTTTTCTTGGCAATAACTGTCCTGTTTGAATCTTCTTCATGGTAATAAAATGTGAAAATGCCACGTTGGTGAGGAGTGTTATTATAGAGCGTGGCAGTTGTTTTTAAAATCTGACCAGAACATTTGGTCTATTGGATATTTCAATCTGGGTTATTTGTGGTAAATGAAATTACAGTTACTTTATCCCATTCAAACGGCCTGTTCCGATTCTTTACAAATCACATTAAAGATCCTCCTGTGCTCAAACAAATCCAACCTGGATAGTGCTTAGGGACACAAATCCTAATTTGGAATACACATGATTTGCATACTTTGATGTTTTCCCCGCTTTAAAAAAGCTGATCCAACTAATCAGCTCATTAATAACCCAAACGAGGCAGAATGTGTAGGACAAGTCGTCAAGAGCCACTGAACCACAGAGCACATAGAATTAGGAAAATAACTACAAGCCTGGTAAAACATCGCTACCACAGCAGCACTTTAATGGGTAAACAACTGGCAACTTCATTCCTGATTTCTTTAAATATGGCATTATTGGAATGGATGAAGGCTGGACCACATGCCGAATAAAACCAATCAAATGCTCATTTTGTC
This sequence comes from Hydrocynus forskahlii, assembly GCA_037974365.1. Lineage (NCBI taxonomy): Eukaryota > Metazoa > Chordata > Actinopteri > Characiformes > Alestidae > Hydrocynus > Hydrocynus forskahlii. Next base: position 20,195,129 of record JBBPCX010000114.1, on the reverse strand, counting down.
GGTGAGAGACGTGGGTAATGACTTGCCATTTGGTGAAAAGCATGCTCACACTGTAACATTTCACACCCACAATTTCATGTACACAGTTTAAGACTACAGCTGGTGGAGATATTAAGTCCTACTTTACATCTGTTGTCGTGAGACTGCTGTAACCAAACAAACAAAAATCATGCCCGCAGCTCAAGACCTGAAACAGCACTTATTCAGTGACCATCAATAAAAAAAAGAAGTGCTCAGATGAAAGCTTCCTTGTTAAGTCAAATTTCAGCACTGGTAAATTAATTTTATATTCACATGCCTTTTAAACTCCATCTATGCTGGCAAAATTATTTGTTAATGTGGAATTATAGCCTGCACTAATAACATTATACAAACAGAAGTGGGCTGAAGACATTATCAACAATAATATTAATAATGAAATCATTAGACAGACTTTAATACAAGATAAATACAGGTGTTTATTAAACTTCTTACCTTTATTTAAAACCTTTATTCTTATTGATATTAAATTTGATTATGGAAATTTCATGCGCTTTGGGTTTTTCAAATATAGAGCTAGTATTCCATTACACATCACATCCCAGCGATGTTCATTTTGTGTAGGAATTGTGTTATTTTTGTGTTATTTTATTTTCATAAAATGACAAATTATGACCAATTACTTTTGGCTTAATTTTTCAGTTATCAATTTACAAGTATCAGAAGTGTGAAATCAATCGACCCCTTGTTTTCAGATACCATTTGCTTATATAGCATCTCTTCGTGTCCGTGCAAAGATATAGAATTCAGCTGTAATACGGTTTCAGACCTTCTGGAAATGTAGAATACAGCTGACCAAAAGCAAGCATTTACAGTTATTTGTGTGTGTGTGTGTTTGTGTGTGTGTGTGTGTGTGCTTATTCGACAGATGGAAAGGAATCTCCATGAAGACAAAGGTCCATTCAGTTGACATCCCGAAAACATTCAGTGATAGAATGATAGAATGTGAGTGGGCACAACCACAGGAAATGAAGTCAGCGCAGGCCATTCACTGGCTATAATGTTCCACCGATAACCTTATTACTCCGACCTGCCAGAGAGCTCTTCTCACTCTTCCTGCTCTCTCTCATTTCCTTACTTCATACATATTCCTTTCTCTCTCTCCATCCCTCGGTCTCCATCTGCACACTCTATGTTCTTTTCTCTTTGCTCATCTCCATCCATTATCCGTCCATCCGACATTAACTGCGGATCTGCATGAAATCGATCTGTATGTGCACATCTTTACGTTCTACAGGCCATCAAACCAGCAGAAGTGATGCTTGTAAGTGATACACTCTGGACAAAAGGCTGAAACAGTCGCATACCGAGTGTTTACAAGAGCTTCTAATATATTCATGATGAAGTGGACCTCACACAGTCTGTGATGAAGCACTGTTCAAGCGTTAAGTGGCGTTTACACAGTCTCCTTTATATGAGCAGTACACAAGTTCAACATCCTTTATATAATGGACCAGAAGTGATTGTGTGTCAGTGCTCACGCAAGAACAAGGAGTGTCCTTCATGACAGCGCATGTAATGTGGTATAGCACTGTTATATTATGTATTTTAATAATTATTTTTTTAGATATGTGCTGAAAATGTAATAGTTATTATACCCATCGTGTTCTATAATACTGCAAAGCCAAAAAAATATGTGGACAAACGTATTAGGGAGTCTTCCTATCACACCATTAGGGACTTTAATGACATTGCATTCAAATACATACAATTCAATATGAAGTTGCCCCCCCTTTCCAGTTATAACAACTTCTGTGGGAATTTGTGCCCATTCATTCTGTAGAGCATTTCTGAGGTCAGACACTAATGCTGGGACGAGAAGGCCTGGCTCGCTTTCTCAGTTCATCCCAGAGGTGATGGATGGAGTTGAGGTCAGGGTTCTGTGCGGTCCAGTCAAGTTCTTCCACACCGAACTCATCCAACCACGTCTTTATAGACCTTGCGTTGTGTGGCACAGGGATTTCACCCTGCTTCACACAATTAGCAGCTTCTTGTAGCCTACTGCTCTAGAATATCACAAGACAGATCAAATAAGACATGACACAACCAGAGCCCAGACAGAACAGAGATGATTTAGAGAGCTCAGAGGATATTACTGCAGTTCTTCTCTCATAAAATCTGCTCAGTTGGTGGTGTATATCTTTTAGTTGGATGTTAATTATGGCAGTGTCAACCAGCACTATAATCCAACAATGTATCACTTTCTGCTTTGGTCCTGACCCAAGAAACCAAACTACAAATCTAAGCACCCCTGAAGAAAGAACCTCATCAAGGAAACAAACAAATGAATGCTGGCATGCAAAAAACACAATGCATTTTATCATAAAATGTGTTCACCCTTGCTTGGATGTATGACACGATGAGAGATGGCTATGCAGAAAACGGGCCTTTTTGGCTCACAGTAGGGATCCACGGTTTAGCCTTTTTTAGAGCTTCTCCATCTCTCGCTGTGTATGTGTGTGGTTCCATATTGCCAATGTTTATGGTAGAGGAGCACTCTGACGCAAATCCAGTCTACTGCTCCCCTTTTTCCAACACCGCTGTTGTTTTTCCAGCCCTTATGAGGTCTCAGTAAGTGGGTGGGTGCCCAATGTGTTTGTGTGAGAAGGACACACACACACACACACACACACACACACACACACACACACACACACACACACACACACACAATTTGTGTGTGTAAGAGTGTGTAGGCGAGTTTGTGGGTTAGCGGCTGCAACTGAGGGAGTCTGCAGAGGTGTGTGGTAAGAGAAGAGAAATGTGTGTTTTTGTATCTCAGCATGAGGTGACACAGGCATATTTTGGGGGATCTGGGTGGAGCTGGCAGATGGCCGACTGGGAATCAGAAGGAAATGATGGCAGAGAGAGACCACAGGAATGTCACCACATGGGGTGTGTGTATGTGTGTGTATTTGTACAACACTGCTTTTTCAGTATTGTGCACCCCGACCTAGAACTAAGGTTGTGTGTGTGTGTGTGTGTGTGTTTTATACACTGTGTACATCAGTGTATTTCAGCATTCACTCATGTTCAAGTCTAAATAATACATTAATTATTTTGTGCATCTGTCTTACCCTGTGCAGTATCACTACTTATGTCAATATTACTCATCTACTTCTTATTTTTATTATGTTATCTCTATTAACTCTAAACCACTATTTGTGCTCCTTGTGTGGTATATTACTTAGCAGTAAGTTATTTATCTATATCATTTATACCCCAGTATTTTGTGTAAGTAGCATGGTGTATTTCATACAGAGTATTTTCAGAGCATTCCTGCAGTTTTTATTTGACTTTTATTTTAGACTTTATATTTTATATCGTTCTAGTCTCTGTGTCTCTTAAGTGTCTATGCAGTTGTAGCACAAACAATTTCCTCCGGGATCAATAAAGTTTTCTGATCCCGAATAAGGAACACTCCATGAAGCAAAGGAACAGTTCTATCTCAAAACGCTTTACCACACTAGAACCTATGGCAAGAAATAGAAAGCAAGCAGAGGGCCAGATCCACTAACACTTTCGCACCATGTTTTCGGCACCAATAAGACAATCTCCTCATCACTGATCTTGCATGTCCTTTTTTCTCTCAAGCTTGTTCACAGCTTCATAAGTAACATTTCATCCTACCATTTTTTAGCCCTGGAAGCATAAGCACAGGGAGGGTTTTCACAGTCATCTACAGCTTTAGCAAACTAAACATAAATTTCAGATGCATTATAAGCAGCTTCATCGATGTACTTTGAGATGTGTCTTTTCACTCAATATACTGCTCACATTCATTGATGTTTGCTGTGTTTTTCCTGTCTATTCACAGAAAGAGGGAAAACCACAACAAAAAATGGCTCTTCCAATAAAACAATGCAAAATGCCACACTGTTACTGAAGTGAAATTCACTGTTCTTTTTAACCGCCAGTGTGAGTCTGGACCAGTAAAAAGCCATATGTACCTCCTCTTCTGCTGTCATTTGGCCCGACTGCATGTTTTCAAACTGTACTTACTCACTGCTGACTGCTACAAAAAATCCTCTGAAAACACGTGAGAGAGACTGGGTAGAGCAGGACAAAAGAGGTGTTGTTGAATTTTATCTATATTTTGGTCGTTGTGTTATTCAAGCCCTTCTACTTTCCAGTAGTATAATTAGAGACTGTAGTCAAGAACAAAAATACACAACTTCGCTAATGGCCAAAGTAGTGCCCAGAGTAAAAGAGGAAGTATTTAGAAATATACACACACACACACACACACACACATTTCAAGCAGTCTTGGATGAAAAACAGTTGAGTTCAAATCAAGATTCTCAGTCCAGTTAAACATCATCCTAAGTGTTACCATCTCCACAAAATATGTGGCTTTATAGAGTGCACCACTAAAACTCCAGAGGAGACATATAAGAGATTACATCTTTTGGAGACTCCCTCTGATCTCAATGTTTTCAAGGAGAAACTACAAAGATGTTAAGATCTTTTTTTTTTTTTTAACCTTTTTAGATGTTAGGACTACATGTCAAATCGGATATGGATAAAAGAACAGAACATCAAGACTGTCTTGTCTTTCTGTGTTTAAAGATTCCACCAGTCCGCCAGTCAAGGCTACTGATTCCCTGCATATCTGGAGCAGATCCAGGCGGCAGTTTGCACAGTCTTTAAATACCATCCTCATGACACGGTCACATGCCTCGTTCCTCCCACCTTTAGCTAACAAACCACTGCATACTAGTTAGCAAGGCAATAGCAAGGCTGTCCTGTTCTTTTCTAACCTCACTTGGCTCCCACTTGCTTATTCCTAACCACAGGCAATCTGGGTGGATGGCAGTATAGCCTGCATCTGTTTTTCGCTCTAACATTCAGTCTAATCCCAAATTTGGACTCAGATTTCTGAATCAGATTTACAGTAGGTGAATGGGGAATTCCAGTCTGAAGCACAGCGGCTGGTGTAAGTCTGAGTCAGCTGAGTCTACACCGGTGTTGTGTTACTCCCCTGTCTGGAGACAGCTTACAGCTTCATGACTAACTTCATGTGATTAATGGTACTTCCACTGTTGGTGAGTGACCAGGCCCCGGCCAAGCTTGGACAGAATTTAGTGGTTTAATAACCGTCTCTCAGCGGATTGTGTAAGACTAGAAATGAGTTTAAGCTCAGAGGGGCGAGTCAAAATATGTAGTTAACGGACATTCCTTGGTGGGATCTCAGCAAGCGTCTTCTGTCACACTCTTATTAAAAGTGCCCTTCAGAATGCACTCGGTGACATGGCTGAACAGAAAACCCTTTAAAATCGCTCCAAGCAAAAAGCTAATATATTGAAGATTTGCAATACTACACACTAGTTAGATTCTTATACATTTATATGGGTGTTTCATAATTTGTAACATCACATGCCAAACTCTCTTTCAGAGAGCATTCTGTGGGATGATTTGTAGGAATCTCCACAACATTTGTAGGACTCTAAAAGTCCTAAAAGTTAATCAATTACAATTCAGATTCTCAATAAATGGATTACTTTGTCATTTGAATGCTAAATATGGTATCCACACTTCATTATAAGTTCATATTTTGAATGTTAAACAAAACAAGAGGGTGCCATTAGTACTAAAATGGCTTTTGCGTTCTTTACTGAAAGAGAAGAAACCCACACAAACAGGATCTCACTACTGAAAATATGTTTGTAGATGTAAACTTGAATATGCATATGAATGTGAACTAAAATCCAATGATCGCTGTTAAAAATTGCATCTGCTCAATTAATAATCAAAATAATTGCTAGATTATTTATTTCCTAATATAATCATGACAACTCAAGAAATTGACATGCAAAATGAACAACCACAGCCCACTGTTTTGGTATGACATATTGAGGGGGGCAACGCTGAATTACAGTCCCTTGGGAAGCACAGAGGTCTGTCAGCAAACATGCAGTGACTCACTTAACAGTAACTGTGTCAAGCAGAACTCCTGCATCAAACCGTTTTTCTAATCCCACAGACATATCGTGCTCTGAAAGGTCAATTTTTCATCACAAGGTCAACCTCAGGCAAATATTTAGAAATGATGACTCAAATTTAGCTGGAAACACAGAACTTTGTTTTGTGTCATAAACATACAAACGTATGCACAAAGGTGCATATAATTAGAAAAGTAAATGGCCAATCAGGAAGCAATTGGTAAAATTTTCACAACTGCATTCAGCGTAACTTACTACATATGTCAGGCTCTCTGTCTACATGTGGGCGAAGCAACTGAGGCTTCGTAATCTCCGACTATGAGCAACCTGAATCAGATTTCAGTTTCTTATTTCAGCTCAGTTTGTGTTTTCAACAATGACTCATATTAGCACTTGGCAAAGGGCGGACAGTATTATAGAAGCTCCTGAAGTGGTTTCACTCTCATTATCAGTGATAGCTGGTTTGTGAATTTAGTTGTACATGTGAAGCAGCTGGACTCAAAATCTTTCATGCAGAGTCAGCACACTCTGTGTAGAGTGCCTGGGGAAGAGTCTTCATGCTTTCACATAAATCTCTCATTAGCCAAAGAGACTGTTTGAGGCAGTGTCCTACCCAAAGACCCCCTTCCACACAGCTATAAGCTTAGAGCACAGTGTGGATTTCAGCATTTCAGAGTTTGTCTACACTCAGCAGCGACAGACAGTTGGACTCATAAAAAAGGGAGTCACATTGTATTGAAGTCTCTGGTTCTTTAATGTTATGAGTTCAATCAAAACTTGAAATCATGAGGCTTTAAAGCTAAGCTTGAACTGAACACTGGTGTTCCAGCATCACTTTACAATTTAAATAAGCATAAAATTACAAAGCCAGTAGCAGAATAGAATGAAATTACTTCTCAACCACGCACACAGAGACCTCAAGGCCTTCAGACAGACTAAATAAGTCATGCTGACATAATTTGAGACAGTGCTCATTACTGATTTGGAGGGGTCACTGCTGGGGCACTATGAATGACCTCAGAAACAGGACGTTCTAAAAGGGAAGTAGGAAACAGGCTACATATAATGGGAAGGAAAACCTCTACAGCTGTTTTCAAGCAGCTCCTGATCATGACTTCAATAGTCAGAGACTGCATGGAGAGAAGTGGATTTTTTTGCCCATTTAAAATATCAATCTGCCTGTTTTCAGAGATGCATTATGTCTAAACAACCTAAATACAATTAACGAATGATACCATTAAAATAGCAACTGACATCTGCACTTTTGATGGATTTTGCTTGACAGAACAAGTTCTTTTAGCAAAGCAGTATGAAGTCTTTTGCATGTTTTTCCCTCTTTATAGATCTCATTTGTAGCATTTTGGACAACACTAAAGAAAAGATCCTGTTAGATAGTAATAAGAAGTCTTTTCCACTTTAGCAGAAACTGTTTTGGATTTTGTACACAATTGGGATGTAAGCCTTTGGCCACATAAAGGAGCAGGAGTCCCGGACCTCTCCTCTTCTGGAATGTGTAGCTGCTGAAAAGCTACTGAAGTGCGCTCAGTGCTAACCTGAGAGGTATTTGAGATTAGCTAAACTGTGCAAACAGAAACTCGATCCTAGTGCAGACTGGATAGAGGCTCTAGCTTCAATTCTGTAAGGTCCTGTGTACAAGAATGCTGAACTGGGGCTAGTTACACTTTACTGACAAGGCAACAAAATACTGACCTATCAGCTTTTGAGCAGCATAAACTGCTATGGCCTAATCTGCAAGGGCTCAAAGAACATGTACCATGGCATCCAACAGTTTTCTGATTCAGCTGTGGGTTCCAGAGTACAGCCAGTGTTAGAGAAAATAGCAATAACAGTAGAGCTAGCAGTGTGTTCGAGACCACTAATGGTTCATGGCAGAGTTTAGATTCTCTGCCCGAACCCGAACACGGGCTGAGGGCCGTGATCAAGCGCTCCGAGTGTCAGTTTACGAACGCACCCACAGCTGAGAATGTGTTATAACGGCCCACGTATTAAAAAACTGTCGGGTTTAATCAGGCTCGGGCTGATAATTACAGTTAATGTGTCGGCCGGGCTGGGCTCGGACACAAGGTACACGGGCTCGGGTAGGGTTGGGTTTCATTTTTTGGGCCCGATCTAAACTCTAGTTCATGGTAATAGGAATATGCCATATGTGTCAGACAGAAACGATGAATTTGGTGAGAAAGAGTTCTGAATGGAACAGGTAAACTGTTTTGACTGTTTCTCCAATGGGCTAACGTACTACTAGACCTTCTTATGTGCACACACAGAAGTCTAGAGGTTGTTGATGGCCTTTGCTGATTGTAGCCTGAGTGATAATATGACTGGAAGGTGTTGGAATGTGAATGGTGGTCAAGCTGCTAAAATGCAGCTGCTGTCTTTGGAATGAATCTAGATCTTAACACCCGATCTCCCACCACACACACACACACACGCACACACGTACACACACGTACACACACACGCACGCACGTACACACACACGCACGCACACACGCACGCACGCACGCACACACGCACACACAAACACACTTATGCACACACACACACATACACACGCACGCACACATGCTCACACGCTCACACAAACATGCACATGCACACACACATGCACACACGCGCGCGCACACACACACGCACACACTCACGCACAAACACACACATGCACACGCACACACACATGCACACACACATGCGCGCGCACACACACACACACAAACACACATACTCTACGCTGAGAGCTTATGTAGTTTAGATTGTCATTATCAAATGACTGGAGCGAAGGGCTTAATCTAACAGACACACACATTCTCACACACACACACACATGCGCACACACACGCACACACACACACACACACAATTAAACTACAAATGTTAGCTTGTAAACATCAATGATATCGAACACACAAACCAAATAGTTAAGTTCTTGCAAAAGTGTCCGTGACACAAAAAATGAGAGAGAATAAATTAAGATTTTAGACAGGACCAGTCGGTCCAGAGCTGCACAGAGGCCCACAGTGAAAAATGAAAGTGGTTTACAGTGGAAAAGGACGGACACTGCCAATGCCAGAATTTCATGGGCGGTCAGATCCATACAGACGAAGCTCATTCCATGATCGCTTTTCATCCTGCATCTTGGCTCAGTGTGAGCTCTCGTCATCCTCTTTAGTTTTCTGTAATCTCCTATGTGGAACATGCAACTGTGGATATGTTTCCAGGCACTGGACCGCAGAGCAGACTGGAGAAGCAGAGGTCTCTTTGGTGCCTGCTTAATGAGTCTGTGCTACTGCTGTGCTGAAAAGCCAAGTCCACGCAAGAGACACAGGGAGAGAAAGCCAACTGCGGGGTGGAATTAAGTCACTTGTGGAAGTTAAATATGCAGACAAGTGCGCGCTCTTGGGTATACACCCAAACAAAGACTCTAGGAAGGAATGCGTCATCACTAAATTAATGGGTGTGAACATCATGATGCTATTTGAGACCAAGAGAGAGAAAGACAGTAAGAGGGAGTGAGTGAGAGAACAAGAGATGAAGAAAGAGAGTGGAAAATTGGATTTCTACCCACCTGCATATGGTGCTCCAAGCACTGAACAGTGTCATGGCCTCTAAATAACTCTCAGCAGCCATAATGCATGGAAGCTCTTTACATAGCAACATTACGTAAACCACCAGGGGTCCAACAAAGCATTGTGAAGCTGTGGTATAGATATGCAAGACAGTGACGATGAATATCATGGATAGTGAAAATTTAAGCAAGAACATGAGAGGAAGTATGTTGTCAGACTTCATGTTATCACAAATAACATCACAGTCGTGCAGCGTCAAGTTGTGCAACAAGATTGCCGCAACATCATGAATGCTCCTTGTATTCAGTGATGTAAGATAATATATCTCAACAACCTTTAGTGTCATGGTAACTATTCAAGACCAAAAACAAACTCCAGATCACAAGATTAGAATAAACCTAAAAACCTGAAATCAAACTAACAGCCGCTGCTTGTAGCCCAGCCTCCTGTCTTTATTCTCAGAAATAAAGGTGCCAAAAAAGGGTCTCTGAAGTGATGCCATTGAACAATAACTTTTGGTTGCCTAAAGTGTAGGTGCCCAAATCTGGTTCTGGAGCCCACTGCGCTGCACAATTTAGTGTTGTCATCGCTCCAGACTGATCCAACATGATCCAACTAATCAGCTTCTTGAGCAGGCTTCCCTTGGTTAAAGTGCTAAAGCTGGAAAACACTAAAATATGCATGACAGGAGGGCCTCTAAGATCAAGGAGGGGAACCTATACCATCTACTGAAAGAACAGTTCTGTAGATTGTTTATAAAAGAAGGTATTTGTAAATGAGAGAGTATAAGAACCTACACATAATGTAAATTTTTTTTTTTTCACAAATTAAGGCCTTTTCTAAAACTGTGCCCTAAAGCCAAATAACAAATTAAGGAATCTTTATTCTAAAGAGTACATGTAACAGCATCTCTCACCTTCATGGAAGAGTGGCTAAAAATGCTGGGAGGAAAGAAAGTCACAAAATAAAAGTTATGCACAACCACTGCAGAGTGACTGCGGTGTATTAGGAATTCATGGAACTCTGCTTTCGGTGCAAAACTTCCAGAACGTGCAGCACGTTTTATCCTATGTAGGTTTGAAATGTTGTTGATTCTAAATAATGCATGGCTCCTTTAGTGCCTTGAGCAGAAAGCTTTTCAAGCCAGCCTCCATCTCTTTAGCGGCAAGCAGAAAACAGGCTTAGATTCAGCCAATTACTGCACACAGTTATGCTTTCATGGCGGGAGATGACCTTTTGACCTAAAACGTTCTCCAATTTGTGCCATGGGAAGGGATTTTGACTGCACATGCACTTTAGAGGATGGCAACAACCTAATCGTTTTCATCAGCCATGCAAAACTCAGCTGTGGGCCTGACTACACCAAACTTTAGGCCTACACGGAATGTGCTCAGGCAGAGATGATCTGATACCGTAGCACTGAAATTTAAGCTTTGGTACAAGCTTCAGAGTAGCATAAATCTCACTCTGAAAGAGTCATGTGCTTTGTGTAATGTGGAGAAATCAACCCACATTCTTATTCAGTCTTCCACAGAGACTTTCACTGGTGTTACCGCCTTTCATTCGCAGCCAGAAGAGAAGCCATGGAAGGAGTGCCATGTCAGGTTAAATGTTAAATGATGTATGCAAACTAAATGGTCCATTCCATGGCAACAGTTTTCTGGTAAACAGAAGAGGAGGGAGTGCCAGGACAGAGCACTCTTTACTAGAAGGCCTTTTTTGCTCACTCCTCACCTTTCATGTATTACGCTCTTCTGTCTAATCCATCCCTTACAAGTTCTTTACTTGTTTTTCACTCCCGTTCTTCAGAAGACGCTCTTAGCCCCCGTCTTACCGAGAGGCTGCTAAGGCTCTGGCAGCTCATCCTGCCCACGAGCTGAAAAGCTGAAAAATGCTGGCTGTATCCCTCTATTTCTGACCAAGAAAACACATCTTTGCCCGCACCATCTGCTCAGAAACATAACAAATCAAAAAGAAATACTAATTAAATGTCAGTCCTTAGTTTAGGCAGCTTGTGTGTATTTTTCTACCATTAATTTATGCTGCTGTGGAATGTGAAAATGCCAGCATTACTTTGGAGAAAACACTTGATAATTGTTAGTCTAACTCCCTCGGTAGAAAGACAGTAAAAGATAGTGTAAGGTTAGCCACACTTTCCAGTGAGGAGAAATTTACTGACATGGCTATGTATCTCTGTAAAAAATGGCTAATTCTGAGGTCAAAGAGTGTTATGCTTGTAGATGGCTTGGCAGAGAAGAACAGTAAACACTGTAACAATAGAGATCTCCCTCCAATCTGATTTGTGAACCAAGACAAATGGAGTTGAATGCTCAAGAACTGAGGTTAGTCCGTTTGTCATTTTGCTACTTTCTTGAATCAGTGGACCTTATTTAAGAGCCCATCTCCACAGCGAGTGCAGGAGTGTAGGAGCTGAATGAGAAGCATGACTGCTATTCTTAGGGATATGGTACAGTGTGTTCACTTCAGAAGAAGGCTGTCTTTGGGCAGTGCTGCTTGCCATAGACATGAATCCTCTTGCTTCACATGCAACGTAAGCAACAGGTTTTAGGAGAGCAGATTTAAGAATCACCTCCTGCTTAGTTACTGGTTTAGTAATGCGCTGTAACTTAAGTCCGTTTATATGCACTTTATCTGGAAAACAGGAGGCCTTTTGTTGATTTAACTAAGAAGCTTTCAACCTGAGAGCCAAGTCTTGTGTGCACATGTGTGTGTGTGTGTGTGTGTGTGTGTGTGTGTGTGTGTGTGAGCCCTCTCTTGAATGAACTCAGATATTGATGCTTTATATTCACACGCCACTAAAAATACTGAAGACTGAAAGCAAGACCACAAATGACTTTTAAACATTAAATGAGCCACAACCCACACTCAATGTTCTACACTGTTGAACAAAAAGATACTGTTCGGCTTCTCCAAGATACAATCATGGTACAACATGGTCCAAAGATTTACCTTAAATGAGCTTCAAAGAGACACTACATTCATTTGCCCAGGGGAAAGAAGTATTTTTGAACCTTTTCATAATGTCAGAACATTTTTTAAATAAAAACCAAAACTGAAAGGCTGGAGTCAGTGAACTGAATGAAAATGTAACTACAATGAAATGTGACAAAATGACACTCCCTAACTAAAGACAGTAAAGCCCTTTAGTGGAACCCCAGTGACAGCGCTCCTTTCCTAAAAGGTACAGTTTTGTCTACAGTGTATCTGCATTATTGTCAACTTGTTGCTGCTTGTGACCCACAGCCTACTGTTAAAAAAGCTATGGATGAATTCTGCATATTCATAGAGAAATAATATGGAATATATGGTCTTCTTAATGATTTAAAACACAACTGAAAACCTTCCTTAATAAGGTTGACACATATCTTTGTCCTCAGTACAGAAGCTCTCTAACACAAAGCTGAATAAATGGAGAAACTACTCAATAATTAAACAGCTTGAGTCGCATTAAGTGCAGTAGAAGCACAAAGACACAATCCAGGGGAAAGACAGGGAGATAGAGTTCATGACATCCATCAGATTAGCTGATTTTTATCCACTTCTGTCTGCAAATACTACAGCATCTACATTCATGTGAAAAATCCTGGACATGTAAAGTGCACTGCAACAGGCACCAAGTAGGAAAAACAAAAACCACTGGGCAATTATGTTACCATGTATTGAGCATGTTCATTTGTTTGCACTGTGGTATTGTGTTGGCATTCTACTGCTACCAAAGTTATTTAGGTGACTTGAAGGCACACTTCTTCAAGATGCTTAAGTATTTTATTATACTAGAACTATCTGTCAGCATTATGTGAATCTGAATGAAAAACCTATCTTAAGCAGACACAACTATTAAGGCAAAAGTGCAAAAATGGGACGACAACCAGAAATCTGACAATATGTAATCCAGAAAGGTAGTCTCTGTGGAAATATTTCTGCAAAGCATTCCTGTGATGGTAACAGAAGGGTGTATTGTTTGCTCCTAAACAATGAAGTGCCTCAGTTGCCCTGGGGGCACGAAACACACAGAAACTCCACCGTTTCCTCACCGCACCTACTCAACCTGCTACAAACAATGACAACAAAATATGAACTTTTTATAAAGGTACATTTAGACCCCTAAGGCGTCGGTAAATACAGCAAACACACAGACACACTCGCACAAAATAAAATCCCTTTCAACTCACATCTGCTCAGGATACTGTAGTCTCTGACCAAGCTGTCATTAACTTTCTCTCTTCTGTAATACAGTCAAACCAACACGTATAAAACTGCAGTTTTAGGGCTGCTGACTTACCCTCCCCGATTTCTCTTCATTAAATGAGTAGTGGAACAATGCCAGCTCAGAGAAACAATGAGAAAGCAGCACAAAGCTCAGTGGGACTGACAGCCCGTAGTGGGAGTGAAAGGGGTGGGTGTGGTTTGGAGAGGGCACGGTCTGAGATGGGGCGGGACCTTCAGCCTCCCACCACCCTCTCACTCCGCCTCATTTAACTCGAGACTCGCACGAGCGTGCATGTGCTCTGCTAAGCTGCAGTCCAGCATTCAGTGATCAGCTTGTTTATAACAATTATAAAAATAATATTAATAATAATCCGTAGCAAAAATGCCTTTTAATTGTTAGGCATTGTTGGAGTTGAAAAAAGTGTTAATACAAAAAGCTTGACTAAAACATACATTTGAAAAGATTTAAATGATAGAATTGAAAAAGAGAAATTCACAGTTTAACCAAAATAAAAAATGACATGATAAAGTGCCTTCATAGGACAGTGTTTTAGACCACTGTCTGTTTTAGTTATCAGGTCACACCCCAGTAAAAGTGATGGTGTGTTTATTCCGTTGGAATCGTTAGCAGAGTTCACTCATGAATTGAGTTTGATTGGGTGGCAGCTGGTGGCCTGGTAGGGATCTGCCTCTGCAATTGGAATGGCGTCGGTTCGAATCCCAGGACTGCCAATGGCACCACTGAACAAGGTATCGGACCCACACACTGCTCCCCGGGTGCAACCTATTAGTGGCAGCCCACTGCTTCACTTGGTGAATGTGTTAAATGTACAGAAAAAAAATCACACTGTTCACACTGTGTGCTGTGCTGTGGTGTATTCACGTATGACAAATGGACACTTTGTCATACACTTGCACAAATCATTTTCTTTCTGTGGCCACTCAGAAACAGGCTGCATCCCAAACTGCACAAACTAATAGCACCTTAATAGTATATGAACAGCACACAGCCATTAGAAGTGCATTCAGTGATGGAGTGTGTGCAGTATAAATGTGTGAGAGGCATTTCTCTCACAGCAATGCCTGTAAGTCATTCAGAAGTGTGTGTGTGTGTGTGTGTGTGTGAGAGAGAGATAGACAGACAAAAAGAGAGAGAAAGATAGCAAGAGAGGGGGAGAGAGAGGCCCAGGCTACAGAGAGAGAGAGAGAGAGACAGAGAGAGAGGGAGAGAGAGAAAGAAAGAAAGAAAGAGACTAGGGCTAGGCAACAGAGAAGAGGGAAGCATGCTGGCAGCATCCATGACGAGAAAACGAGCCCAGCCCTCTTAAAAATGAGACCACACCACATGTTCGAGATACAGACATAGGGAGGAATATAACACAGCCTACTTTCTGAATAAATGGCAGAAGACTGAGTGTTTACCTGCTCTCGATCCATCACATATCTCGATCTCTGCATCCCGTTATAAACACACTTGTTCTGAGGATGAAAACACGTCCCCAGGTCGCGTTAAAACGACAGCTCTTGTTCATTTACACGGTTATATTTCTCTTGAATGAACTCAGCCAGATATACTGTGTAGTAAGACAACCAGTGTCGTGGTCCACGTCGCGGAAAGAAAGGATCCGGAGAAACGCCTTCCGTATTGTGCATTGGATTATTGTTTAGGGAAGCGATGCCCCAGAGCGCTCCCACTGGTTAATGGAGCTGTCAATCACGCAGCTCCGCGTATTTCTTTGGCTTATACTGTCAGAGGGCTCTCCTAGAAGCCTATGGTGCACCAGCTCCCGCCCCTGTCTGATAGGAACAGTAAAAGCAGACAGTGGGATTGAGGGAGGGAGCAAAAAGGAGGAGTGGCAGGGTGGAAAAGAGAGATACTCACGTGGGGAGAAACACATTTAACTGATGTTCTCCATTTTTTACTCTATTCACGCCAGATATAATAACGCCTGCTTAAGGTTAGTACCTCTCCCTCCCTCTCTCTCGCTCTATCCTTCTCTCTCTCTCTCTCTCTCCCTATA
>JBBPCX010000114.1:20163370-20179213 GCA_037974365.1 Hydrocynus forskahlii | reverse complement strand
ACACACACACACACACACACACACACACACACACACACACACACACACACACACACACACACACACACACATTTATACTGTTAAATCACTCTGACCCTAAAAACTTTAGCATCCATTTCTCTCTCCTTCAGGTTTGATTTATCTTCACCATCTTATTTCAGACCCACCTAGAGAGCACTACAGGCCACACACACACACACACACACACTCACACATACCGACACAGCATACGCACATGCAAGCTTGGAGCCCTTGTCCTACTCCCGGATCCTTTCCTCTGATTGTTTTTTGTGTGAAAAAAATAATATTTTTTTTGTGTAAAAATAATAATTGAGTAAAAAAAAAAAAAAAAATAATATATATAATATATAAAAAAATAATGGAAGGAGAAAAGACCAAGCTCAGTGTTTATGGATGGCACACTTAGAATGATGTGAATCCTGCTCACATGTCTGTCTCATGGAGTTACAATTCATTACCCTGATGTCATCGATTATCAAAAAGATATTTGACAAAAACATATTCCTATATCAACTATATCACAGTGCTCCCCAGAATTAGTGGCGCACATGGAAAAATTATTCTTTCATAAGTGCTTTTCCCTTCATGAGATTGTAATACTATGATTTAGATTATAAAAATAAGCAAAACATGTTTCATTAAAAATAAGCAAGACATGAGAAAAAGTTTTTAGGCTTTCACTTGATTTTCAGTGCAAAAAGTGAAATATTGTTGTGTCAATTTTTACAAAGTGTGCCAGTAATTCTGCTGCCAAGATTCATTTCCCTTTTTGTTGAACCTACATTAGAACACCTAGCTAAAATAAATTCACTACAGTCACATTTATTGCTGCAAGCAAACCATATGATGTTCTACAGAAATTACAAGAAATGAATAACTGCTGCCATTACCACCATCACAAGCCTGCTGGGTGAGAATTCATTCAATGAAAAATGCATGTATTTTTTCTTAATCATGCAAATCACCAAGAAGCTCTTCAAGAGACCCAAGATCTTAAAGAAAGTTCTCAGGAAGGGATTTCTAGATATAAAGTAAAGTGGCCTTGTAGCCACAGCACGCAGTGTGAACAATGTGAAATTCTTTCTCTACATTTAACTCATTCACAAAGTGAAGCAGTGGGAAGCCACCTACAAGGGGCGGCAGGGAGCAGTGTGTAGGGACGGTACCTTGCTCAAGGGTACCTCAATTGTGTTACTAACAGTCCAGGGATTTGAACCCATGACCTTTGGATCTCAGGGCAAACGCCCTAACCGCTAGGCCACCAGCTGCCCCAATACACAATTCTCTCCCCGCTTCTAGAGCACTTCTATAGCACACATGTAATATTCAAATGTTCAAGAGGACCTTGATGTGTGAGAGCAGGAGTGTTTGACAATATTTGCAGACAAATTACAAGAGCAGATATGCAAAGTCCTTCCTAGATGATCTACCCACTTAGAAGAACTTGTCAAGCACTTCTCCTGAACTGTTACTTACCGGTGCTGGTGCTGTAGGTGCGGACGGTTGTTGCGGTGGGTGGAGGTGAATCTGAATCCACAGATGCCGTGTCATCATCTTGGGAACAGCCTGCCTGGATGGCACGGAGGTAACTATGGCTACGGGAACGGAAGCATGTGGGTGTGGGAAAATCCGGAGGCTCCTCAGCCCGGGAGCGAGAGCGTGTATGCGGGTGCATATCCCCAAACACTGACTCTGAACAGGACTCTTCTCCATAGCGTTGGTTAATGTCTGAGTCCCGCACCTGGTGAAACAGAAACACGTTGATCTGAGTTGCTAGATAAGAAGTTTTATAGGTTGCCAGGTTGGGCAACATGGAGCGAGGTGCACAGTGGTGCATAGTGGTCAGACGCTTCAGAGACTACGTGAGTCTCTGACTGACTGTCTGCTTGGAACTAACACTACAGAGCATTTCTGGTGGGTCTGCAAGCCCAGTAAGCCACTCTGACAGGTGACAAAGGGGTGAGAAACGACCAGTCAAACTGTCAAATATGACATTTTATTTAACGGCTGACTTTTGTTCATCTTAAGGCTTTTTAGCCAGTAAGTTCGAAAAGATCCTGCCATTACTCAGATACTACAAGATGTATTCATTTTCCCATATATAAAATATATTACATCATCACATTTGTTGCCTAAAGTAAAATTCTTATGCAATAAATATTATAATAAAGTGCTCAAAGTATATGCAGTCATTTGCAAAAGTATTGGTGCTCCTGGTTTAATTACATGCTTTACTGATTTTCTAAATGAAAATGAGAACACGCTTCAGCACATTTTAAGGCACAACTGTTTTTTGGATTAATTTAACTGGTCTGTGGAGAAGGGAATATTTTATGTTTTTAGTTTAATTTTTTCAATTAGGTAAATTCAGCAAATAATTAGAAACTGCACGCTTAAACTATAGAGAACAAAAGTTTGCTCTCTAATTCATTTTTAGTTAGAAAATCAGGAAGATATAATTTAACTGGTGGTACTTTATTGTACAGTGTAGAGTTTAAGGGGTTAAAATTTTGTGGCCCACTTGATCTGAAATAATACCAGTAAAAATTTAATGATTGTAAAATACACATACAATAAATGCTGTTAAAAAATATGAAGTGTATTTGTGTTAGTTCTGTCTCTGTTAGCCAAGCACCGCTGAGTGGAGTTGTACGTGTGTGTGTGTGTGTGTGTGTGTGTGTGTGTGTGTGTGTGTGCGTGTGTCGGATGACATCCACCTGTGCATAGCAGTTGGTGTGAGTGCAATAAAACTGTACCAAATGGACTCGCAGTAAGAAGCAGACTAAGACATGCATTAACAGTATAGGGAGATAAAATTAGTGGCAGTCAATTACTGGCAGTGACTCAGACTCTATACTCATATTCTACACAGAAACAGCTTTATGTGCCCACTGACAATCTTCTAATAGCAACAGAGACTTTGAAGGCAGTGGTTCATTTTGTGCGAATGAACGGAATCCTCCCGAGCCCTGTGTCATTCAGACACGTCATTGTACAGCATTAGCGGCCAGTTATTTCATTCAAGTAGACTTAATTCATTCCATCAGGGCCTTTTCCCAGAACTGAAATTGATTATTTGTCACTCTGGTGAAGTGGTAGGAGAGGGAGTGGTGAGCCTTAGAAACGACACAGACATCTCAGAGACCCTAGAAATGGACCTAGAAATAGCACATTTTTCATTTTCACTAAAACTGTTTAAATTGATATAATTGGTCCAGTTACAGTATGCCTCCACTTGCCCACTTTCTTGTGCATTCCACCCCTCTGCTCGTGTCTGGATGTTGTTTTTGTAATTGAAATGAATGAACCATATCAAACATGTCTGGAGCAATTTCTTATTTGTAACACAAACACAAAAGCCTGCAGTGGGTATAAAACCCAGACAAACTGCTTTCATGCACATAAACTCCAGAATGTACATCTAAAAATTGATTTAAAGGAGAGAAAGAGAGACATGGTCTTTTCCTGAAGCCTCAGAGAAAGTTATGTTTAATGTCTGGTGTCTGTGCCAAAGACCAGTCTACTCTGTCTCTATTGACAAAATATGTTGCTGTGACTGCACTCATCTGAAAAGACAATGGGAACATTGTACAGTAGAAAAGAATACTTAATGGGAAAAATATATATTCCTGCATTCCTTCATTAATACAGCTGTAACACTGTAATTACGCCCAACGGCTCATGCAAACTATGACATTTAGAACATTTTTTACACTATCTGTCCTATTTCGTACAAGCTGTACATCAGAAAGTACTGTCCTTAAACAGGCTGACCTGGCTGATGCAGCTGTTACGTCCGAGGGTGCTGCAACTCTGACTGAATTCATCATCATCCCAACGAGGGAACGGTGAACTTCCTGAACCGATACAATCCAGATTATCCAGACTCCGATTACCCGAGAACTCACGCAGAGATGGAAGACAACTGAGACGAGAAGAGAAGGTGAGAAAAAAGATGAGAAGACATCATTTTCATGTTCTGACTTCTCTCTTACATACAAAGCAAATGGAAACAGTTGAAGCCATGAATAAAGCTCTATGCAATGATGAAAATATCTGTCTAGCAACCATGCTTTTCTATGTAACCAGCTACTCATTCATTAACCCATCAATCCAATTTTTCACTGAACTGAACACATCAATCCTATGGATTTGAATTCATGTCACAAAGAGATAAACAGTCCAAAGTATTAACTGAAATGTAAATTTCTATCGGAGCAAGCATTTTTTCAATAAGATTAAACAGAACACTGTCCAATCAAATTGAAGCAAAAAAAGACAATTACCATATAGCACAGAATAAATTCCTGCCATTATCCAATAAGACGGGCATTTTAGCGTTTAGGGCGAGCCTGAGTGAAGGCCACAAACTCTGAAGAGGCGTTTCCCTCATTTTGCGTTACTGATCTTTGACCATTATTGGTTGAAAAAATAGCTCTGGTACAGATACACAGGTCTGTTTAAATGGGAAAGCCACCCAAGAGTTGTAGAAGAGTTGAAAGCCAACCCAGAGCCATACTCATTCATCATGTCATAGTATGAGTACTGTTATCTGGGCCAGTTCCACACTAATGGCCAAGATCAGTGGTCTATGGAATTTGATCTTGGATCAGCACTTATATTCTGAGATGAATACAGACTGGTGTCTTTATGAATGGAGAGCTGCAGTACAGTGGTGTGGCGCCTCCCAGTGTGCTCAGTGAGGAGCTGCACTCAGCCTGCCAGTTAGATGCAGGCTCCTCACTGCACTGACCTTATGGAGCGTCCAATTTGCTGTAGAGTGGCGATGCTGTGGAGGGGAGACCAAAGGGCCTCCAGATCCCCCTGTAGCATCGCATAGTCCAGCGGACGGCTGGGGAAGGGAAAGGGGGTTAGAGGGTGTGGGGTTCGGAGTGAAGGTAACAAGGGTAAGAAGGTAACAGAGGTTACTTATAGGGAGGAAATAGGTGCACCAGGGTTTAGGGACTGAGATAAGAGTTTGGAATTAAAGTACTGTAGGATAGGAGGATAGAGAGTATACAAACTTAGTTGCCATTTTATCAGTCATTTTATAGGACCATAAAGGTGGACTATAGCTCATCAGTTGCTGCATAAATTGTCCAAAACCTACCTTCTACTAAATCCCACAGGCCAGTGTGGAACTACCTCGAGTTTATATTGTGAATGTACTAGACAATTGTGATGATACCAAAATGATTGTGATGGTTGTGCTGGTATAAGTGTATCAGACACGGCAGTGTTACTGGGGTGCTGAACTCGTTATACCTGAAGGACCTGTATATTTACATACTGTATTAGTTTCATAGTCCTTACTGAAAAATGCATATCAAGTAATGAACAGTAAGTTCTGAAGTTGGTAATCAACTTTTTTGGGTGGGATTTTTTGGTTAGTAGACTATTCTCAAATTAGCAGTGATGCTACACACCCCAGTGTCCCTGCTGGTTTTTAAATTGTTGCCAGCCAGCAGTGACACTAATGTGCTTAGCATCACTGCAAATTTGAGAACAGTCTACCAACCGAAAAACCCCACCCAAAAGTGGTTCTGAGGTTAGAAACCTCTGATAAAGGGCTAAAGTATGTCCAATACAAATTGTCTATACAAAAAGATATAGTTATCTAGTTTAGATCTATGCTATACTTTCTCTAGTTTCTATGCCTAAACGCTTTAACAACCAAGTACGTCTAATAAAGTGACCAATAAACAATGTGCATTAACCTCCACAATGCTGCTGTGTGCAACACTCACTGACACGTAGGTGCAACCTGTGCTGAAAACTGTCTACCCAAGTAACATCTGCTCAGTGGCTGTCCAGTGGTGGCACATTACATTCGTACAAGGAAGAGAGTGGCAGACAAATTGTGCACTACTGAATGGGCTATGGTCAGTAACTGTAAACTTAATGGCTGCTGCTGCACACTAGATGCTCTTTATAAAATGACCAGTGGGTGTAGGGGTGAGAGTGGGTACACACTGACAAAAATGGTTCAAATATTGCATCAGCACAAGTGCTATATTTAAGTTTGCTTCTTTAGACAGTAATTGGGTTGATATTTACTGTGCAGTCAGTCGTCATCATACAAATGAAAAGCACCATTTTTTCAGTGTACTTTAAAAATCAAAGGTGGGGAACGTGTTTTTTGAGGGTGAGATTTCTGAGCAGTTCCTAGTTAAACACACCTACTTCAAACCACCAGTTAATTACCAGGGTTTGACTGGTGTGCTAGAACAGGGAAGTCACAAAAACATGCTAGACACTTGCCTCCAGTTCCCCACTTCTGTAATAAAATACAACCTCAGTGTACGTGGGTGTGAAGTCAGGAAGAAAAGAACACTGCAATTGTCTTCCCTGTTCTTACTGTGGTGTGTGTGTGTGTGTGTGTGTGTGTGTAAGTATGAGAGAGAAAGTGAGTGTGTGTGAGTGTGCATTATATCATCCAGATCAGCTCGTCTTTTCAGTTGTTGGTGGGCTGTCACCTTATGACTCATCACAGAATTAGCATTGCTGCATTATGACAAAACCTGAAAATGTAAATGAATTTGATTTTCCCCACAAAATAAGAGGAAACACAATATGTCTAAACCATGCCCACTGCTTACACACTGTTTGCTGTTTAGAGGAAAGTGTGGGAGGCAGCATGTGGTAGAAGGAGGAGAGACTTACTGTGCTAAATCTAACACATGAGTGAGCACAGCTTGACTGACTGAGTCTTTCTCTCTCTCTCCCTCTCCCTCTCTCTCTCTGTGCCAGCAAGTATTTTTTTGTCAGTGACCATGCCTCTTACTTTCTGGAAGGGAACTGGTCGCTGAGGGACTGCTGCGTGGCCCGTAGGTAGCTCTGTCTGCGGGCGGTGGATTTGGGCGAGGGTTTAGGGCTAATATCTGAATCGTCGCTATCCTCCAGGTCCCCCATGGCCTTCACATAGCTGCCACTGCGCATCCGCCTACAAGGGATCTCGCCCAGACCCCCACTGCGGCCCAGAGTCCCACTCCACTCACCTGTAGAGGGCATCTGTGCACAAAAGTTCATATGTAGTTAATCAGCTATAAAGATGGGTACAGTGCCCTAAACACATACTTAAGTAGCATTGTTAGACAAAATGCAGAGTAAAAGTAGCCTAGCAAAACAAACCTTGAGTAAATTAATATTATTTTATCAAACAAACAAACAAACAAAAAAAACCAGGTACTGAATTTTAGCTGTTGAACTGCAGAGGAACCTTGGATGCACTCTTTTCTGTTGATCCTTTTGGTTTAAAAAATCTCTGTATGAAAAGTTGAAAAGAAGTGGAAGCAAAGCAGTCCAGGTGTTCAACTAGAAATCAGTGATACTTGATATGCAGTGTTTCCTCTACCATTAAATAGGATTCAGGATTTATGTAAAATGTACACATTTTGCCCAAAATAAAACAATATTTTTGACTTTATAGAACCAAATTCGGATCCCGAGTCTGGTGGAGAGACAATATAAGAGTGCTACAGCAGTGTGCTGCTCTAGCTCTAGTCTTCAAGTGTCTAGTCACAGTAAGCTTTGATGACAGGATCAAGGACTAAGGACCAAGGATTTGCCCCCAACAGGAATATAACAGTCAAAAGCAGGTGAATGCTGAATTTCATTAAAATAAATGTGTGGAAATGTAAGACCTGGTGTATTCACATGTGCAAAAGAATATCCATGGTCCAGATATGGAAAGTCCAAATTTGGAAATTAAGCTGCAGGCATGATAGTGTAAAACTGTCAAAACATGTAAATGACAATAACAAAGGGTGTGAAATGAGGTCACAGGATTCTGCTTTGAATTCGCATGATTCCAACGTGTCTGTCTGTTGCACATGAATTAAATGCATTTCATTAACACAATAGCTGTCTTTCAGTTTACTTCTTTTGGCAAGATGTGTTGATGTAGCACTTTCAGTCTGGGGCAACCGACTGACGGACATCCACAATGTAAATTCACAGCACCAGTTTGTTTTCTGGTGTACACCCGTACCATGCCAAGCACATATTAACAAAAGTAGCACAGTAAAAGAAAGCAAAAGAAAAACTTCCAAAAAGGGATTAAACCCAGGATCTCATATCTCTTCTGAAGCCTGTCAAACTCACCCTGCCGCGCACCTGTAGGTAATGGCAGGCCAGCTCCTGATGGCATGACTTGGACTTGAGCATGGAGCGGTCCAGCGTGGCCGAACCTTTCTGGCACATCTGTCTGCTGGGTCCCAGCGTCAGTGTGGACCAGGGTCCGCCCTTACCAAAATTTCCCTCAACCATCACTGATCTCCCCCTATCACCTCCTCCTCCTCCCCCTCCACCCGGGCCTGGGAGTGCAGGGAGGCCCTGGTGCTTCAGGTCATTGTTACTCTTCGAGACTTTGAGCATATGTTCGCTGATGGTGTTGTAGCCATGCATCAGGTACTTGGAAGCCACTTGGCTGTCTAGCCCTGATCCCCCTTTTCTGCCCAGGGTCATCATGGCCATGGGATTTCTGTAATTGCTGATGTCACTGTCCAGGTCGTCGGAGCTCCAGTAGCCAGACATGTTGGAGCGTGGCCGGCGTTTGGCCGTGCCCTCACTCTTGGCCCGGTCTTTGCTTTTGCTGCGCCGGTGCTGTTTGTCCTCGCTGCTGCTGCCACCTGAGCGCCCGTTCACATTGCCTTTGACAGCAGAGCTTTCCAGTGACTGTGACTTAGCAAAAAGTTTCTGAACGGAATTGACCAGGTAGCGGATCTTTCCAGGGCTGTCCGTACGCTGCTGCTGCTGCTGCTGTTTGGTCAGTTCCACAGCTGTGCTACGATGGAACTGTAATGTGCTAAAGCCGTCCTGTTGCCCAGGCAACTGCTTCTCAAACTGGTCGAGGAGGTTTGGAGGCAACCGTTTCATCTTCCCTGCTCCTAAAGGGAAAGGAGAAGTTAACTGCTTTGAAGATACTCAAGACCTGTTTCAAAAAAGCTTTTTTGAAGCTACAGGGCAATACCTGTGAGGCAGGCAAACCCTAATGAATAAAGTGTAAAGGCGTAAAGGTGTAAAAGTGTAAAGGCGAATAAAGTGTAAAGGCGACCCTTTTAGAGTGCTCTACATAACTATAAGTAACACAACAGTAGGCATGATATCTGGTTATGCTTGGTCAACTGAATCTGACTGATAATTTTGTATGCTTCCCTTGCACTGACACAAAAAAGGCACATTGCCAAAACTACAGAAATACGACTCATTAAATGTACAGAATTCTGCTCAAACTATGGTGAGGGGGGATACGACTTTTTAAAACTTGTGGAAAAAAAGTTGGGGTAACAGAACTACAAAAAATTAGCAGGGACAAACACGTCCTTGTTACCGCAATCCATTACAGTTAACACAGGAATGCATGCTGAACGCAGTGGTTATGCCTCCTGCAAGATTCTGTGGCTGCTTGTATTTAAAATAAATGATTAATGGAGTAATTTAAGGCATTTGCAACTGTCAAAAAACTAATCTACTTACACATAGAGCCTAAAGGTCATTATGTATTCCTGAATTGTTTCACATTACACTTAAACATTCAGAAAGTATATAAAGGTACATAGGGAAAACTTATAGCCAAATTTCACTGAAGAACTGGCCACTATTCCTTTAAAGAAGTGAAGGTATTGACGGGATCCATTTAATCACTTTCTCAAAAGTCACATTAATGTTTTGAAGTATCTATTTACAGCTGAACACATAATGAATCAGCAGCAAAGACAAGATGATTTACTGATGTACAGGATCCTCTTAGGACATCCTGAACCTACCTGATATGGTGGCTGATCCACTGGTGATCATGGCGGTGCTTCCCACTCCAAGCCCCATGCTCATCCCCATGCCCATGGACATAGAGGTGCCCAGCGTGCCTGTGCTGATGCCCCCGATGCTGTCTCCACCAGGGGGTGAGAAATCACCCTGCTCGAAGTGAGAGTTGTAATGGATGCGTGGGAAGGTGCTGCTGGAGGACAGCTGGTTGTTGAGGGGCAGGAGGCAGTCCGGGGGAAGACCACCTGAGGCGGGCGAGGGGGAGAAATGGTGGGGGTCTAGCGCTCCGTAATGATCCATGGCTCCGGGCAGGAGATATGGCGTACGGGTCAACGTGGAGGAGGCAGAGGGTGGATACAGGGGGTCTAGGTGAGAGGGAGAGCGAGGAGGCTCACAGTCAGAGAGGTGACGGGAGCGCTGAGGGGTGTAGCCTTTCATGGCCGAACGGGGAGACCCCCCACCCCCCTAGAGCAGCAGCATAGTTCCACCAGGGAGAGACACACACCCTGGAGATGTCCTAGAGAGAGAAAGAGAGAGAGAGAGACAGAGAGAGACAGAGAGAGAAAGAGAGAGAGAGACAGAGAGACAGAGAGAGACAGAGATGTAAATGTTATACATGTTATATGCTGCTGATCTTTGTTTAATATTTTGTTTCAAAAATGCTTGGGGAATATCAGACCTATATTATCGATAAGGAGAGTTAAAGTGTAGGAGAGTGAAATAGAGAAAGAATTAGAGATAGAGGGGGAGGAGGAGAAGGAGGGAGGCAGACAGTGTAGAGAGTAAGAGAAGGATAAAGAGAGAGATAAAAAACAGAAAAAGAGAGAGAAGTGTAGAGAGAGAGAAAGAGAGGGGGAGAAAAGAAAAGAGAAGAAAGAAGGAAAGAAGGAGTGTGTGAGAGAACGGAGGTGACAGAGAGGGAATGAGAGAGCAAAAGTGGAATGAGTCATCATGTCAAGCTGGCACAAAAATGGCACCAGCAGTTTGGCACACACACACACACACACACACACATACACACACACACACACACACAAATCAAAGCCTGTTTATAGGAAAGCAATTCAAAGCTGTGTCTTTAACTGACACAACTATTAATTGACTGGCCAGTGTCAAATTATTGATAGTACTGAGCTGATACCCTGCTGCGCACATCTGTTAGACTGAAAACACACACACACACACACACACACACAGACACACACAGACACACACACACACACACACACTCTCTCTCTCTCAGAACAGAGAACACTGATGTTGTAAAGTGATACTGAGCAGTCAGTGGTTTTGCTTTGGTAATAAAGCTGATTCAGTGTTTTACAGAGTGGAGTGCTGGGGTCTGTCTTAGAAAAGGGTCTCCTGCACAGACTGTCCCTCTCTATAACTGACCCACAAACAGCCTCACCACCTGCTTTATGTGGCATCAGACTGGCAGCCACCTGCCACACAGAGACACCCAATATTTAATACCCCATGGAGTCATATGTCTCTTTCTTTCTTTCTTTCTTTCTTTTTTACCTTATGTGAAAATACCAACTTTACATGACAAATGAGCCTACAGAAATGGTGCAAAATAACTTGGAATAAATTCTTAATTAAAATATAAATGAACATGCATGCATGTACACACGTGCACACACACACACACACACACACACACACACACACATATATATATATATATATTTACACGCCCAAAAGTAAAGCTTCCAAACGCATCTCCTGTCTCGTATTCCTAGGTTTTGGGCTGAATGCCTGTGGTTCAGTCAAGAGGACTGAGGAGATGGTTGCCTGCTACCCCATATTGTGTGCCCAGACTGTCTTTGTCCTGCTCCTGCCCACTTGGCATGCTAACACCATCCAGAGAGGGGAGGTTCAAACACTCATTACTGCATTACAGTCTCTGGCACAGAGCCGTAACAAAATGCAATCAGATGATGAACACTTGCGACTTCACTCCCTTAACTTTGACTTTCTGTGCAGTAACTGGGTTAATTCTAGGCCGCAGTAACAGAGAAATATTCCAGCTAAAGACAGCTAACTGAGAAAAGTCAGACAAGCCAGTGCCTTCCTATTAAGGAGATACTACAATTCAAAGTGGAATCACTAATCAAGCATCTTTACTGGACACTATTTATTACCTATTGTTGTTCTGAAATAGAATAACTAGAATAAAATCTTTAAGAGCATATTTTGTGCTTATTATACCATATCTGTACATTCTAATGACTGACGTGTATTTTATGGTTTTAAAAAATATTTCAACATGTTACTGTTAGAGAGAGAGAAAGAGAGAGAGAATTAACTGAACGCACAGAAGAAGTATCAGCGGGAGACAGGGCAGAAACCTGAGGCAAGCGCTGCCTATCAGTATAACACACACAGGCAAGAAGGCATGTTTTTCTGGGAAGAACGTATATTCTGTTATCAACAATACCTCAGAAGCTATGCTTTCAGGTGGATTCATTACCGACGCCAAATTCCTGCAGGACTCTACACAAGGATGGAGAGGGTTGGAGGCAAAATCCAAATCAGCCCCCAAAACAGCGGTAGTTTCATAAGACCTGGGTTTTTTAAGTTTAAAAGAATTAAACCTTTTAACATTAAGCATTTTAAACTTTACCCTGCTTTTGCTTATTCTACTTCTGAAACACGCACACGCACACTCACACACACATGCGCACACACACGCAAACACACACACACACACACACACACACACATACGCACTTGCCTCTTTGCCCGCCACAGATCAGGGACACACCAGAAAAACTGAAGTCTATTGCAGTCAAAAAATGAATTATTTAAATATAGTCATTTCTGTTTTAAATCCACAGTGATTATGTTTTTCAAAGGCTGGTGCACCAGGGAACAAAAATAAAGAACAGTGTTGAGGAAAAAAGTAGAAAGGGAAAGCAAGTGTATCAGTTAATTGACTGTGTGCCGTTTACCAGCTAGCAACCAGTAGATAAATTACGCATAAAGTGATGGTCAATTAATTCGAATCCACATTAACACAAGACTGAAAATGCAATCACAGGCTCTAACAAAAGGTTTCATTTAGCTGTCTTCTGTATAGGGCAGGAGTGAACACAAATACACACACACACACACACACACACACACACACACACACGATTATTTTCTTGTCTTCCTGAACTCGGCTCATCTATCATCTATACTCCCTTGATGCCATTCATCTACAGTCTAGGATTCATTCGGGATCATTAAGTGGCCGTTTTTGATTCAATCACCCAGAGTTAGCCAGAAGGCAATGATAACATTGAATTAGCCTGGTGCATTCACTCACACATCCACCATCCCCACTCCATACCTCTAGAAACATAGAGAGCGCTTAGTGTGTGTATGTGTGTGCGCGCGTGTGTTTGTGTGTATGTGGGTGGTTGGGTAGGGTATGCACTGAGAATGTATTTCTCACCATCAGCTACAGTGTAGTATTCGCACAGGTCTTTTCTGCAAGTACTATCACTCACACACACACATACACACATAGAAAAACTATAATTTGGAAGGTCAAGAAAATCACACAATTTCACCCAAACACAATCAATCAGTCAGTCCATGCTTGATGTCAGTTTTGCAGTGGCTAATATAGCTGACAAGTAATGGAAACTCAAAGCACTAAACTAAGTTGACTGACTTTCCCTTAAAAGTAAGCCAACTGGCTCAACCCAGCTTTTATGTTCAGTAATGTAGATCCCAGGTATGTCCCTTACCAAGCAATTTTGAGACAACTGGAGGGAGATCAGTGTGGCCCGAGTGTAAGGCTGACTGGCTTGAGCACTCCTTACAGCTTGTGGAGTGTTGCACACTGTCTGCAAGTCATAAGCTTGTGTTGAGGGGGTCCACAGAGCAAGTCATTCTCGGCTCTAAACAGCAGGGGGTGCCAGGGGGCAATGCATGGCATTAAAATGCAAACTGTAAATTATACTCACATGCAAAAATACTGCCCTTGTCAGAATCAATGAGGTGCTGACTACACTAACAGGCTCATAAAACACACATAAAACACACTTCTGATAATGAAGGTTTTAACTGCAGCGCCATGCCGAAACAGAAAAGACGTTAATGGCATGCACACAGTGAAAGACTTTATTTGCTTGTAAAATACATGCTTCAGTTCTCTAGAGAGAAGTCCGTTATAAAACATTCATAATCACAAGTGTCGAAGTACACCCAACATAAGGCCATGCCCATAAAGAAGGATAACGGAAGTGCTGTACAAACAAAGCACAAGCAACTTCATAATACAAGAGTCAGAGAGGAATAGTTCATCAGCCGTGCTAGTGTGGCTAACCAGTGTGCTGCATGTTTTTTCACACACTTGGAGGAGTACAAACCATGATGCAGAGAATCAGTGTCCAGAAGACACAAGGTCCACCTGCTGGGGTCTACCTGGTCAGTCGGTTTCCACACTCGAAGGACTTTCAGGCGTACTAGCCAGGAGGCATGATGGGGAACAGACACTGGATTCTGCTTCAGGCATGGTTTAAGTAGTGTGGTGAAACATAAAACAGGAGCAGGTAATCAGGTAAGAGTAAAAAAAACAAATAAAAGTAGGAGCAGAGTGGGGTGCTGGCCTCAGTACTGTGGAGACTGGGATGGCCAGGGACATGACACATAAGACACAGATGTGACACAGTGTTGCAGTCAGTGGCAAAGGTGCAGACCAGCCAGGATTTGGCCATATTGATGGGACTATTAAGTTGGATTGCTTTATTCTGTAGTACATTAGTGTTAAATGGTCTTATGTATGCCCCCTGGCAATCAGTATTTCTCGTCATGATGAATGTGTTCGCAACCCAGCTCATGTAGAACTCCACTATCCTGAAAATTAGTGCTCTAACACCTTTTCCTGCTCTAACACACCCACTTCTACTCAAGAAGGTCTTGTTAAGTGGCTCACTAGCTGTATCTGGAGCAAAATGTAGCAGTCCACTAACTAGCAAGGCTTCCATAAGTTGAATTTAAAATTGGGAAGAGGCTAATATCTAAAAAGCAGTAAGCCACAAATTAAGAAGCTTGACACTCCTGTGTCCTGGAGCCATTGGCAGGTCCATTTCTTACTCTCTTCATTGCTTACTTAATATAAATGACTTTACAGTATGCTCAAAATAAGCTGTGAAACAGCCTGTTTTGACTTCACTGTTGTTGTGGTGACACTAAAATCACAGGCACACATTCATACTTTCCTACATTTTCACATTTTCAGGCTGCAGCAGTTTAGTCCAACCATTCAAGCTAAAGTTATAAGGAATGTTTCAACCTGGACTGCATTTTGAATGAGGCATAATACAGATATGGCCTTTTAAATTCTGTTGCTCTTGTGTTTTTCTTGCGCTCTCTTTGCTCCCTGTGCATTTTGTCCTATCTGCACTTATGTAGTCTTTGGTGTTTTGTTCTGGTCTTGTGTTGCTTTGTTTCCTTGGAGGAAAGTTGTTTCATTATACTGTGTACTGTGTATATGACTAAAATGACAATAAACATAAAATTGTTAATTATCATTTTGAGTTGTTTTCTGGTACTGTCTATAGATACAAAGAAGCTTAAGGGGTTAATATAGTCCTGCTCAGAAGGGGCCCCTGTGGCTCACGCTCATTCTCTCTGCTGCCTGAGGACTGATGCAGCTTTACAGCATCAACTATTGACTGTGGGGATGCCATATCTATCTAACAGCACCCCATGCTGAATGTGTGTGTATGTGTCAGATCACGTCCCAGCAGCAGAAGTGCACACACACACACAAACACACACACACACACACACACACACACACACACACACACACACACACACACACATAGCTGAGCAGCATCATTTGAGAGCTTTAGTTTGTCACAGCGTATCTGTCATACAGCAGAGAACCCATCTGCTCCTTTCGTGTTCATATGTGTGTGTCTAAGTGTGCATGTAGCAGAGAGAGAGAGAGCGAGCAAGAGAGAGAGAGAGAGAGAGAGAGAGAGAGAGAGAGAGAAAAAGAGAGAAAGAGTCATACACATATCATAAAAATAAGGGCTAGTACCTTACCAGACA
>JBBPCX010000114.1:20137539-20154078 GCA_037974365.1 Hydrocynus forskahlii | reverse complement strand
ACAGTGGTTAAGACGCCTATAAACTTCACTTGTTTTAGTGCCATAACCATCCATGGCTGGGAGTGCCAGAGAGCCTAATTGGCCTGGCTGTCTCTTAGCAGGCAGGATTGCTGTCCAATGATGTTGCGTTAGAGACAGTTAGAGACAATTCAATGACACTTCATCAGTCTCCAAGGAAGCAAGTGCTAGTCTTCACCTTCTCAGTGTTGATAGCTTCATGTGACAGGGGAGACGAAGCTAGTCAGTGGGAAATTAGCAACGGGTAGAGAGATAAATAAAATAAATAAAAATGAGACAAATGAAAAAAATATTGAAAAATGTAATGCAATAATATAAAACACTGTTACTACTTTCCAGCATAAAATAAACGTGAATTGGTGTCTCTTTGTTATTGTACACATTCCACTACATTGTATCAAAACAACAAATTGGATTGTAGTGAATGATTTTATGATACACTGGATTATTTCCTAAAGAATGATAAGTGATTTAAATCATTGTGAAGTTCGGAGATCTGGCGGACTTTCTAAACCGGAGGTGCCCAACCCCTGGGCCACGCACCGGTATCGGTCTGTGGGTCATTTGGTACTGGGCTGCACAGAAAGAAAAAAAAATATTTTATTGATGATCAGAGTCTGAAAGATCTCTTATTTTGAAAAAACGCTCAATTCGGTCATGTGATACAATGCATCAAAATATTTAGCCCACAAGCTAGCAAAAATGAGTAAAAAACAAACATCTTTGGGGAGCTTCTTTGTATTTTTATGCACTTTGTTTTTAGTTGTATCTCTACCGGTCTGTGAAAATATTGTTTTACATGAAACCAGTCTGTGGCACAAAAAAGTTTGGGGACCGCTGTTCTAAACTCTTCACCCTCGAATCACACATATACAGTCAGACATGTCCAGTCCAGTTGCTGCACACCCAGGGGAGCAGACCTGTTTTAGAGCGGTACAAGCCCTGACCAGCCTGGTCAGCGAATACCAAACACTTCCTAAAGCACAAAACTCAGCCGCTACAGTCACACCCCAAACCAAACCACAAATTAGCTGTTTCAAGTGCATGCCTCTATGAAATAAGAAATAAACAGTATATTTTGTTTTTTTTCATATGAAGGAACACTGCAAGCAAAAGTCCCAAAGTAATTAGACGCTAAATTGAGGATGTTTAAAAGTAATCTTTTGATCACACAAGCCCACTGAAACAAATTAGCATAGCTAAGAAACAAAGCGGCCGGCCTTTCATACAACATTAAACACTACAACAAATCAGTCGTGTCAATGTTCCGTTAATTAGAAACTTTTTATTTTTTTTTGGAATAAAAAGCCCGATTACTGCCAGCATTTAATCAAGCAGATTGCCTTTGGATGATAGCTGCAGAGGCTCGCTCCCTTCCCTATTTACTGTGTGCTGAATCAATAGTGGAGGAAAGACTTGAAGACATAAAGAAGATGGACGAGCCTTTAACTCTATGAGGCAGCTTAAATGGATGGATGAGTGCTCTCGAAAGCAACAATGCCAACGAACAGTACTGACAAAAGAGAAAACATATCCTTGCAGTTCACAGTCTGATGTGGTATGTAAACATTTAAGTTAGAAAACACTGCACTTTCTCTTTCCTCTGTAACATCTATTAAACAGCAAAAGATGCAGCCTGTTTTGAATTCATTGATTTTTGGGATGCCACAAAAAACCCTAAACATTTTGCATATATACACAAAACATTTTAATATGTCCCTGATACGCTAAACCTAGGACAGCTGTCTCAGCCTCCAACTGGGTGCATTTTGCCTGCGTGTTTTGTATAAAACCGTTTTGTGTATGAAACACCTTTTAATGTGCCTTTGAACACATGCTAAATGAGTTAATATCAAAATGATGCTAAAATGTATGGAGGCTTATGTACAACCACACACAAAGTATGGAAACCTGGTTAGATCGCATGTTTTGTTTTTAAAGTGAAAATAAGTAAATACGTACACATACATAGACATAAAATAAGTACATATCCTTTACAGAGAACACACTCATACCTTTTCTCCAAGAAAAAAATATGCACTTTCTATGTATTTGTTAAGTTTAACAAATTTGAAACAAAACCGTAGCACAATTGTATGTGCCATAATTATTTAACAAGCCACGTTTTTTGTTTTAAATATTTTAACAGTAATTGTGCATGTTAATGTGCAGTTTTTGTTCTCTGTAGAAGGCATACCTATTTTCACTTCATAAAACATGGAATTTGGCAAAAAATATGAAATATGTACAGCCATATGCAAAAGACACTTTTGCATACAACAGCATATGACGGAAGATGTGAAAAATGTAGCCAGTTATTGTTTCACACATAGAATGTTTTGGAGGGAGATAATATAATTAGTTAACACCGCTACCTCTTTGTTGAGCTTTACTGTTTTGTCACTTGTACCTGTGCTTGTACACACAGCTCAACCTATATGTCCACAATTTGTGGATGACGTTTCTTCTGTATTAATAACAAGCTCCCGTTTCTGCTGCAGTAACAACCTCTACTCTTCTGGGAAGACTTTACATTAGATAATGGAACATTGCTGTCAGGATCTAATTGCAATCACCGTTCGTGAAATCAGGTACTGAAGATAGTTCCACAACTTAGTGCTAGAGGTATTTACTCCTCTAGCCGATGTTTGGCATTGGGCATGGTGACCTGAGGCTAATCATTCTACTGAAAAATGCTTTTCTATATAAATTGTTCGAGCTGTGTGTATGTTACTGAATGCCTGTGTCAGAAATACGTACACTTTAAAGAAGCTGTATGAATTAATTAGTGAATATATTGTGCATATTGGTCTTATCAGCCTGCAGCAGATTATCTCTGCTCATTAATGTTAAAAAATAGGTAGTGTTTCAGTCTGGACTGGTTTTAAATTGATGCACAATTCAGGGCAGTCAAATATTTACACATAACAGTCTCTAAGGCTCAGTAATAAAAACAGCCCATTTTAACTGAGAGGGATTAAGAGAGGCTGTAAAATGATGATATAAAATTATGATTCTTTTGGGTGCATAAAACAACCCAAACATTCAAAGTAGAAAAAAGCGCAGAACGTAGACCCTTTTTCATTTTCTTTGTATTAAACCATATGGCTTCATGTTAGGGCAGTGTTAAACCATATGGCTCCGTGTTAGGGCAGTGTAACAACATAAAGCTCGGTAGGCTATAGAGCAGTTATCATGAGAGAAGGCCATAAAGGCAGGTTCACGAGGCTAGCAGCAGCAAATTAGCTTAAACACATCACAGTAGATGACTGTGTTTAGCTGTTGGCTTTAACTCAAATCCAGTTATAATGAAGCTGAAACATCCATGAACTTTCTTTCACCAGACATGTTTTCTATACAACAGATGCAGAAGTATAGGAACAGGCAGCAGCAGATTCTGATGATGAGGCGTAATGTGAGTGAGTGATGGCTAGCTGATTTGGGGCGCTGCTCCACTCAGCGGATTACTGACCAGAGCACCTTTTGCCTTTTGAATAGTGCATGAATGGAATTAGTGCATTAATCCTGTCCATCCCCAGGCTCTCTGCTGCCCTAGTTTAGAGAGAGAGAGAGAGAGAGAGAGAGAGAGAGAGAGAGAGAGAGAGAGAGAAGATAGAGAGAGATACCTATTTATTTGCTGCAGAAATCATCATTAAATGATTATTATTTTCACAGGAGCCAATAGTAATCATGCCAAAGATAACATGCAAAAATTTTGGTCATGTGGAATGAGAGGGCAAATAATTCAGATAGGTTGCTGTGGAGTGAATTAGATGCATAATATAATAACATAAACATTAGTGGTATATGGGCCGCTGAAACTTTAAAGTAGATGTTGACTGGATTAAACTGCAAGCTTATGATCCAGTTATGAATTTTAAGACTAGAGGTTAATTTAGGCGAAAGAGCAGCATAGCATGGCTGTAGCATTTTTCGATTAGTGTGAATGGCAAGTGCAGCTGAGCACAGCTAGACTATAATTTGATGGAAATGTAAATAATTAATACCACAATATTTGTAAAAAATCAGTTTAACTATATGATGTGCTAAATCATACCGAGGGACAAACCCTACATTAGTGATTTACAGGATCAACTCCCTCCACTTCTATTGCTCCATTACAAGACAAAACAAAATTGTCGCCCCTGAAGCAGCTAAATCAAACAAGTCTGTAGACAGTTGGCCTTTTTCAGACAAATGGATTCTCATTACATTTGATTTTTTTTTTGTACAAAATAACATAAAATGACTGATTTGTCAACTCCCTGTTCACAGACTCATACTAGCCAACACTCTCAGACATTGGATAGATATATAAGTACATATAGATATAGAAAGACACATTTCCATGATATTCATCAGGGATAAACCGACATCACCTCTTTTCGCAACTACACTGGTACGTGATTCTCCAGTGTAGGGGTGTCAAAATAAACAAAATACATTGTCTTAAACTGCACCTTATAGATGGACTTAGTCCTATGATTGTTCTTGCTGAAGCATTTTTCCCTCAGCATATTAGGTCATATTTTTGATTGTTGTGACCATTATTGCACATGAACAGTGCAAAAACTGTTGATTATGTTGACTATTCATTCACACTATGACAAAATTCATTTAATTTTTCAAGTACTTTTACAGCAAATATGTGTGTGATGAAATTAATCAATCAGAGAGCTTGTAATTAATTGGATTCATTTGTTAATCGCTTGACAACACTAATTTGATCTAACCTTACAAATCAACAGATACTATGGGTTCCTGATATTTTATGAAAAATCCAACCTTTTAAATATTAGATTTTAGTAAAAAGTTCAAATTTCTCTCACACAGCCCACATACCCCTGCTTATGTCTTCAAGCATCAGACACTGCTAAAATATTACAGTCATTTTCATCTGTAGCAGCTGCTAAGCAGGGACTCTCAGCTTGATGAAAGGATCTGGCCTAGAGGCCATGGCGTCCTCCGATGCAGCTGACTGACTGAGGCAGCACCGCAGCGGGGTAAGAGGGAACAGAAGTGCAGCTAGCTGCTGCTATGCTAAAGGCTATCATTACCCCAAGAGACAGATACATGTTCCTTCTATATCACTCTATATCTGTACAAACACTCTCAGACTGTCTGCACAGTGGAATATAACGTTAACATGTCTTACACTTTGTACATTGTGCTATTTGCACTTATTTGTGGCATACTGGTATAAGAGTTACATTTAGAAGAATTCTAACAGGTATATCACTCACTATACTAGGGCCCTGCATTGACACATGGTGCTTGCTTCAGTTCCATCTACTGGTGCACATGTAGCAGGAACCCTTGTCATCATAAACTGCGTCAAGGTATCACCATTTTCTATAGGTGATACTGATTCAGTATCAGTAGGATTGGTGCAACACTATCATTGGAGTTTTGGTACAGTACTGACATCAATGCTGATTCCATATAAGAACACATTTATTGGAAAATATTGCCCCAACATTTGAAAGTGACCATTCTGTCATACATGAACACACCACAGCACACAGTGTGAAAAGCATGAAATTCTTCCTCTGCATTTAACCCATTCACCAGGTGAAGCAGCGGGCAGCCAGGAACACAGCACCCAGGGAGCAGTGTAAGGGTACCTCAGAGGTGCTTAGCAGTCTTGGGAATCGAACCCACAACATCATATTGATTGATCACATTTCAGGCACCCATTAAAGAAGTTGGACCTACATACAGGCCCTTACATAAAGGCAGTGTCTTTTTTCAGAAACATTGTTGTACAGCCAAAAGTAACAGCTTTGTCAGTAGCCAGCCTCTTCAGACTTTCAATAAACACACTTTCAACATTCATCCCCCTAGGAGAACAGTTGTAGCAAAATGCCTTCACAAAGCAATTTAGCTGACACACTTTCATTCAAACAAAACGATTTTCTGTGATTTTCTCTCTCACTGTGACATATTGTCCTCTGAATTCTGCTGTATCCCCATGAGAAGTGGGCATCAATGCCCATACATCTTTCCAAGAAACATTTGGACAGCTTTTTTCCGGCATCCCTAGCTCTCTCAGTGCAAAGCTCTTCTGTCCTGCCTCTACAGAGAATATTGAGGTGAGGGCAGGCTGTGGATCTTCCTTGGCTGAAAGCCTCCCTGATCTTCATCGTGAGCTCTCTGCTTCAGCACAGCCTCGCTGGGGGATTTCCATAATATTGAAGGATGCATTCTGCAGCGCTGCCTCCAGAAATACCAGTGTAAACATAGCATTTTATGAAACGTTTCCCTACAGGATACACTGTGTGTCTAAGACCAACAGGCCAGCAACCGCTGTATCCTGCTATTTTGAAAAAAGAGGAAACTGACATCCCATCAGCAGCATAGCCTACTTAATCAAATCGAATTCACTTGCATCAATAAAAGATTACAGTGAACTCAAAACTGTTCAAATTGATCATGATTTCATGGAATAAAATCTTGAATTGCATCAGGATCCATTCTATTCAGTTTGATCTGATTCAGTGTAAGTATTCAGAATTATATTTAAATGCACTAAATACACAAATGTGAATTTACAAATGTTACAAATGTAAATAGAGAAGAAATATTTACAGAATAAAAGGAATAAAATAATGCACCAAGATAATTTGGAATTTTATAGTTATAAAATAACTAAAGTTGTATTATCTTAAAACTCACCTCTTCAAACGTGCCTACTCTCTTTGACCTTGTCACTTGACTACACTCATTTTTGGTCTTACACTTGTGATTTTATATATGCAATGTTTTTTCATTCATCCTTATTTATTAGTTTTACTATTTGATTTCCTTTGCATTTTTTTAAAAATTTTTTATTTGTTTTACTTGTATGTAAGGTGTACTTGAGTGCCTTGAATGGTGACTTTAAATAAAATGCATAATAATTATTAAATATCTTTATGAATACATACTGAGAATTTTATTTCTGCCTAATAAAAGACTGCATATTTAAATATTAAATACAGTCCAATTCCAGTCCGTTATATTGTAATCAATGCATTTATATCACGATACACACTAATCTGTTCAAGAAGAGCAGTGCATATACTCGATTGGAATCTACTAGAGTACAGCTCTGGTATAAAATGTAGTTGGCTGCAGAACATGTATTTACATCATCGCTGTTTCCCCATCAATGCGTATCAGCCCAAATCTCCCGGCATTCTTTCCAGCCAGTTGGTTCTTTATCCTCTGCTCACCCCAAATGCTTCCCTGTACTGTTCATGCTTTCTGTAGAATAACTCAGCCATCAGAGCCTTGTCCCACATCTCTGATATTACAGCTGGCCTGTGTGCTTCTCCCACGGGGCACTTTCCAAAATGGAGCCTGCGTAAGAGTGGGAGTGAGTCTGCATCCACCTCATTTCTTCCTGCATTCAGTCAACTGTAGGGGTCTACAAGCTAGTATGTGCTCAAATCAAGAAAAAAGCCATCAGAGTGCAGGTTAAAGAGAAGGCTGAGGTGTGAATTCATAAAGGTTTTTCATCTCATAGCTGTTCTTTGAGCCTCAGTGATCCTTTAGCTGCAGAGGTAAAAACAGAGGAGCTTTACAGTA
Source organism: Hydrocynus forskahlii (assembly GCA_037974365.1). NCBI lineage: Eukaryota > Metazoa > Chordata > Actinopteri > Characiformes > Alestidae > Hydrocynus > Hydrocynus forskahlii. The sequence goes on along the minus strand of JBBPCX010000114.1, from coordinate 20,146,491 downwards.
ATTACTAGTTAGGATTACAGCTTGAAATTTGCAATGGGATCTGACATTTTCCACATATGCTCCGGTCACGGGTCAAGTTCAAAATTCACATTCGAAATCTCACTTCCACTTTTTATTTTAAGATTTTACCTTGCATTTTCCACTGGTTTTGTTTTTTTGTTCCTTATCTTAACCTCTCTACTTTCATTGCTTTAAAATAGTCTTAATCTGGCTCACTGAAGTTCACTGCACATCTGTTCACTTGTGTTGTGACAGAATTTAGCATAGTAAGGTCCGAACATATGAGAAAAAATTAGGAAACTAGACATACTGCATTGCAGTATGTAACATGACCGCTGCAGAAATTGACAGAATGAGTAAGATTTTAAAGATGTAATGCAAGGATGAACAAACAAACTTGGCCTACATTCGTGCCAAGTTTCATGTTGACTGATGAAGCTGTTGACTAAATTCTTTGTAGAATTGTTGACTAAAATAGCCAAAAACAAAAAGGAAGAATAAAAGCAGCAGCAGTTATAATAAACAGTGATTCAGGACAGTACACTTCAGTGCAGCAAAAAACATGTTAATTTGTTTGATTAGAAAAATATATTTTTTCTAATATAAAATTTGATATCATTCTCCATGAAAAGACATAGCAGTCTTCCATGCATTAAGTCCTCTTTTTGTCATGGCCCATTCTAGATTTCCCCTATTAGGGGGGCAATCATGGTTTTAAGATATGCAATTTTTATTCACCAATACATGATTTTCTTTTTATAGCATATGAAAAAATCAACAGCACTCTTTTGAGGAGATCGGCAAATTAGCTAGGTAGCCAAGCCTAAACCAGAAACACTCTTTATACTGCACAACACAAGACCAATAATACTAAAACTATCAAAAATAAATTCATAATGATTCTTTTAAATATTTCTATTTTGAAATGATTATGAAATTATTATATAGGAAAAAAAGGTCAGTATGATCTGGCTTTTGAGCAACACCAACCAATCAGAAATCAGAACAGTTTGAAATCACTGAGCTAGCCAATGATATTGACACTGGGGGGCAGAAAAAAGGAGTATCCTACAGCAAAACTTTGGATATTATGCCTCTGCCGTACATCTTTCTAGCTTAAGTGGTGAAATAATGCAAGGAGCATGAAATACTTGATAACTGAATGCCAACTTGACCCTTTTCTTGAGCTCATTCACACAGTTCCATCAACAGACCTGCCTGACCTCCTGTATTTGTGTCAGCTTCTCTCAACACCTCCGTATGTGTTAGCTCCATCTATAAACCACACATTGACTGTAACTCTGACCACTCTTTCATTAAACGGTCCCCACTTGCCCTTGGGGAATGTTATGCATCGAATATTAGTGGAAACAAAATGGATTGTAGCTTGACCCTGCGAGCGATACTTTGTAGCCCATTTTCAACACTGATGATTACCATTACTATTATCACTTCAGGGTCAATGACTGCTTGTATTACATGGGCCCTCTTCCCCTTTCCTCTGTGCTTTGTGAGAGTGCACTTAGCCAGCCAACTTGCCATTAGATATTACACTGAGCATGCCTGCACACCGCATACTTGAACTGTTTTCAATACACCATACAAATTAAGCCCCATCACACTTTTACGCTAAATATATCACGGCACCGCTATTGTAAAGTTACACAAGCCAGAAGATGCTAATTCGCGAATCATTTTTCAGCTTTGCCTAAATACCATAGTCAGACTGCTGATTAACTGAAAGGATAGCCCAAAGTCTGTGCACACACCCCACATTTAACCATTAGCATATCAAACATTTTAAATGGATGAAGAACATGGAATGTTTCCATCTGTTGTAGCTTTCAATCGTTGCTAATTTGTCTTAAAGTAAGAGCACCTGCAAAAAACTTGAGTTTCCTGCTCGAGGAACCTTGAAACATCAGAAATGACCAATGATTGCAAGCTATGACAGACTGAACAGAACGGTTACTAACCTATACTATACAGAAGAAAATACCCCCCACAATTACGTTCCTTCCTCACATCTGTACTCAAGCCACCTTTATTTAACCACCAAGCAGCACACAAGATGATGTTGGCACTCTGCAAATATTCTTAGCTTTCCACTTCAATAATGGTTCCTACTTCAAGAAATGGAATACTTTTCAAACAAGCTAGGAGAATGAAGCTATATGTATATATATATGTATATATATATATATATATCCACCTGAATAGGTGGTGTTGAATGATGTTCAGGGTTAGTTCAGTGTGACAGATGGTTCAAACTATTTGCATGAGAAAGGCAAGTTATTTGCATTAGCATCAGGACATGCTGTGCACATAGCAATTACTATTGTTTATCATATTATTTTGGTAACTGGCAAGAAGGCTGATAGGAACAACATAGAGTTGCACTAAAAGAAAAAAGGAATTCTATTCCAGGACACAAAATGTCCTGAAATCCAAGAATTATTATGTGTTAGCATTTCTTCTCAACTTTAAACAGCTTATTTTTGTTCAATCAAATTATTTGTGTACCAAAAAGTGGCTTTGACTGGTTCAGATTACCAGTATGTTTTGGAAATGTGTTTTGTTTATTATGCTTAGGCTGTTCAGCACTGCATGTGGCAACATAAACAAAAACAAACAAACAAAAAATAAACCACTAAATTTAGCAAAAACCCAAGCCACTGATCGACCAGTAGTTTGACAAGGCTGAGGTGGCAGCCCTACTAGAGAGTGTGTGATTCCTTAAACTACTGTCAAGATTCTGTACACTCCTCTCAAGATACTGTAATGATTGTGTTCAATCAGTGCATGGTTTTTGTTTTTCTTTTCAGTGTACATGAGATATATTTGTACTTATTTTGACAAATCTTGCTAAGTAAATTTCACTTAACCCACTGACAGTTTTTTGCATACATTTTTACTTCCAATTGTCATTATATTTTCTTAAATTTTCACAAGTTGCTTAAAACGTTTTTTTTTTGTAGTGTTGATAAACCTAATCCATCACAATTCAGCTGCCATAATTAGCAACACAAACAAAGCATCTATGTCACATGCAGCATGATTAGCACACTTAGCATAGCCACTGCTGTGCAGCAGGGATAGACCGAGGAGAGAAACAGTGGGATAGCTGAGCAGCGTCTGGACATCTGTCTCCATTATGGCTGTTAATGGCTCCTCGGTGGGCTTAATTACTGAGCTCAAGAGAGGCGAGAGCACATGGCTGGAGAGAACCTGCATCCATGCGCTGGTTCTCGCTGTACGGAGCAGAGTTCAGTCTCCAGACAGCTGAATCATACTGGTAATGAGGAAGGAGTCAGCGAGCAGATGAAACTCAGCTGCTTCAGAGAGGGGCTATCAGAGTCAAGCACAGAGTTGAATCATTCAGCTAATGAGGTTGTGGCTGTCAAGATGTTGATCAGTTACATCAGGAAAGGGGCTGTGGGGAGGATTAGGATGAAATCCATGACAAGACGGAGGAGAGTGATACAAAACACGACAAAATTTCCGCAATTGACCCAAAGAGATTAAAATGTTTGACTGAATATTTCTCTTCTACTCAGCCTGGTGACAAACGTACACACAGATATAGAATAGCTCTTATCATCTCATCCAAAAGAAATCACCCGTGGAGAAAGGGATTTACAGAGGCATGAATCCACTCCCCTGTCTGTACATGTCCAAGAAAATGAGTGTATGAGTGTGTGTGAGAGAGAGTCAGAGAGACAGAGAGAGAGTTCATTCAGTGATCAAAGTCATAAGCTATAGTGCTTAGTACAAGTATGTGAGTGGCGTATATTTTAACAGGATCCGTTTGAAGCGTCTGTCTCTTTCTCATGCAGCCTTCATCTCTGAAACCAGGACAGTTACATTAAAATGACAAAGTACCACACAAGCTGCCACACAGATAACCACAGTACAGGACAGCAAAGACAGGGTTTGATGGTTGTTCTTATCCAAGAACATTATATCACGCACATACACACACACACACACTTTACAATTACTGACTGTAGCTGTTGGGCAATTTGTCAGCCACCCTCTGCCCCATCCATAAATGGACCACCATAGACCACCATTGAACAGATTTTTCCGTTTATACACAAAAATGAAATTACAGTTGTTTAACAAATGCATAAAAGAGTGAAACTGGATCAGTTGTCCTGCTTCAGTGAAATGACTTTAGTTCTATATGTTAAGTCTTTGGTCAGTGAAATCTTGTTGAAAGACTCCAATTCCCATTACTCAAATCCCATTAGCACTTGGGTCATTCTCTATGTAGGCATTACTAGGCATTTCTTTCCTCCTTGTTGTATGTATCTTCCGTGTGTAGTTTATCCCCCTGGCCTGCAGGGATGTGTGTTCATTTCTCTTCTATCCTTAGGTTACTTCCCTCACCACACTGGTTGTAGAAGTGAGTTACCATGTTCCTAGACTTGTTTGGCAACGCTCAAGATGATGAATTGTTCATCAGCTTAAAGACCACAATGCTGTTAGTAGCCCACAAATATAATGTAAGTCAGCGTGTCAGAAAAATCTTTCCAAAAAACTCTAAAAAGTATTTGGTTGTTTGTTATTTGTGCTAAGTAGTCAATACCGATCCACTGGACAGTATTTTAGCTTTAGAGGGCAAAGTTGATGCGAGTGGCTATACTTGAACCCTGCTTTTCCCAGTTGGGATGATACAGTCAGAGTGAATGTGATGTGGAAATAACTGCCAGCTGTTCAAGAAACAGATTTGTAATATCACGCCGCTGTTCCATGTGCTTTTTGTTTTCAGTTTCATCTGTAGTTCCCCCTGGTTGTAGAAGTGGGCCTGCCCTCCTGTGAGTGTAAGTGTCTGCACCTGTTTATTAGTAACCCCGCCTTGTTTCAGCTGTTTTGTGTTTACCCTTGTGTGTTCAAACCTCTGCCTTTATGTTTCTTTTTGATCCACCGTAACTTCTACATTGTTGTTTCCTGTGACGATTCCCTCCGCAATCCTTCCCACAACTCCTGTTCTGTGAGATTCCCTGTTATGTTCTCCAGTTTGTTTAGTTATTTGTTCCAGTTTATTATTTCAGCGTTTCTTCCTAGTTATCATCCTTTGTGATTTTGGTTGTGTTCTATAAAGTCACCTTCTGCACTCATGTCTTTCTCAAGTCCTCCCTACCCCCGGAGTATTAAAGAGGCCAAGAGGCAAAAATGAAGTAATATGAACTAATCTGGCATAAATTTACATCCCCTTCCCTCTTGCCACAATCTACACCTATGAAATGGTCTATGGGAGTGGACGTGATGACTCATGCACAAATGCCAGTAAACGTCACTTTAAATCCTCAGCCAAGACACACTCTAATAGTGACAGACAACTCGTACCCTGTCAAGTGGACCTGTGACAGAACGAAATGGCAAGCTACATGATTAAAATAGCAAATGCTCAATGCTTTGATCTTAGTTGGCACCTTCATTTAGTCTAGAATCTGAGGCTGGCCTAGAGTTGCTCACGAGAAACATTGTGTGTAGATATACTGAAAGCAGCATTATTGATTAAGTGGTTGCTATTCAAGAGGATTTGAGATCAATAGCTGTAGGTGACAAATGAGTGGTGGAAGCTGGGTCGCTTACCCAATGTAATATCCCACTCGAACCCTCATGTTAGGTAACTGAAACCTCCCCTGCATTGGAGGAAATTACTAAATACTATATTCAAAAACAATGTCTGGTAGACAAGAAGGTGGAAATTAGGGTTTGCTTGTAACCTCTGCTTGACATGTGTCCTATACCAAAGTGAACATGTCGCTCCCTTGGTCCCTGCTGAGCGGAGGTAAAGGTTACCCCGTGGAGCTTTAGCTGCTCTGATAGACAGTTCACTATGTGTAATGCAGTGCAGCATGCTGGAGTGAAGTGCGCTCCTTCTCTCTGGGAGTCCGTTTGACGTGATGTGATTTGGCCAGACTGACTCTCTCTGACACTGAGAGGGAAAGGTCAGCAGAGAGGAGGAAATGAAAAGAGTGCAACAGAGACAGACACAAGCAGCTCCTGGGCTGACCATACGACATACGCTCGCATTTAATGCACACACGCATACACACAGTCCCATATACAGTCACATTCTCCTAGCATACTCAAATGTACAGTCCTGGCGAGCCCCTTTGGCCTGTACCAGCCAGTGTCTGTGGCTGAGGATGTCATATTCATGTGGATGAGGTAATATTTCTATCATGATGTCATTGATCTAAATGATCATTTCATAATATTCAATATAACTGTGTAACAAAACCTCTATATTGGAAATTAATAACTCAAAACACACTCATCTGTTAATTCCCAGGTTTAGTGGGCACACTTAAGTAGGTTACTTCCCTAACTTAGCTGGACCCCTTAGCTCGAGTTCTGCACCCCTGTTTTAAAGTATGTCATACAGGTTTACTCAGAGTTTATACTGGTTCATTGGCCATGACATGCTCCCACAGTGTAAAGGGCAGCTGGCATTTTCAAATGTCGTTAAAAAACAAACAAAATAACAAACTGCCAATCACACTGAAAAGGTATTACATTAATTAGAGCTTTATTATTTGTATTTTAAAGACAGTACTCACACATTGTTGTCAGAACCTAAATTCAAAATGGTAAGATTAGTGTTTAGTTTCATATCATGGTATGTCATTAAAACCAATAACTGTCCCAAAACCTAGGTCATATTTTGATATCTTTGGACTTAACAGAGTAGAAACTCCTGTCACTCTATATTAGGGAGAGCAATGTTCATAGAAGGATGTGTAGTTCAAAAAGCGTGCAAACTCTCTCTCTCTCTCTCTCTCTCTCTCTCTCTCTCTCTTTCCCTCTCTCTTCCACATAGGGATATATTTTAAACTTAAGACAAACAATAAGACTATTAATACAAAATCTCCCATAATGCTCTAGTGCTCATAGTCTGTAAAGGACTGTTCTCAATATAAAGCTGGATGAGGGTGGGGACCAATTTCTAATGCAAGCATTTCAACAGCATAAATATAGTTTCTAACTAGAGCAAGCCAGCCTGTGAGTGGCCAGAGTAATGCTAAAGTTAGAAGCAAACCAGAAATGCATATAACACCACTAAATTAAGGACATTTGCTAATGACGCTAATGTAACTGAGTTTAATATATAACATCATATTTTGCTTCAAAAAATGCACATTGTGCAGTTATTAACCAGATTAACCCTTCCTAAGTTATTAACTATAATATTACAAGTACAGTGGTGGCCATTTTTTTGCATTTAAACCTGAAAATGAATAATATAAGGATTTCAAATTTCAGAAAGTTGGAAGCAAAGACACATGTCAAAAGTAAATAAGACTCTGTTTCGGTGTCCAAATCACTACCAGCTTTAAAGAGAACTTTCAAGAGAGCCTATTTAACTTTTCCTGGTACAGTATTCAGTTCAAAAAGATGCAACTTTCCATTTCTAATGCCCCTGTGACTGATGGGCAATGATGTTGGCTGCACTCCTCTTAATAGAGTCAGCCTCAGAAACACCTCTGTATTACAAAAACTTCTCTCCTACACCCAGTGCAAACTGAACTGAACCATAACACCTGTCCAACCTTCTTATGTAATTAGAAACCCAGGAGCATTACTGTTGCTGCAAAGAATGTAATTGTTCAAACGCAAAACTCAAAACGTACTCTCATCACTGCTGCGCTAAAATCTATTGGCATGTTTTCAGCAGATGATTTCCCACCTGATGTTAAAAGGTAATTAAAAGCAATGGGGTTTGAGTGCAATTAGCGCAAATCAATACACACCCCTTGATTACTGAACACAAGCTGCTTTAACTGCACACACCAGAGAAATCAAAGCTGCACAATCGACCTCTTCCAGTTGTGATGATGATCCATAAAGCTGCAAACCCACACTTTTACATGATACGGTGAAAGAAGAAGATAGAATGAAATGAAAACATAAAGTTTCATTGAAGAGAGATCTTACATTCCACCTTTCATGGATGAAGAAAGTAATGTGAGCTATTAAAAGCTACTCTCATATTTGCTTTTACGCCGTTCTCTTGATAGAGTGGACTAAAGTTTTACTCAAAGAGTGTTTATAGAATTAGCTGTACTCTTATGCTTTGTTTGCCTTTCAGTCCATTAGGAATTTGGACAGGGAGCGAGTTTCTTTTGAAAATGGTTCCTTTGTAGCTCGCGGGCAAAACTGCAGGAAAACTGAACATGTATTAAAATATCCCAAACTTGTAAACTCGTCATGGATACTGTGAAACTAGTTCCACACAAATTTCACTTTTATTGAACTATAGACATTAAAATCACTTCTTGTTTACATAAAATTATAATTCTGCACTGTGATTAACAGTTAAGTATACTGACATCATTTAGCAGATGCTTTTAAGGAAAGTGAATTTTTGCACATCACTGATGTGGTGAATGCAGTAGTGTGGTATGCCACTAAGGATGGGAATCGATAAGAAATTATTGATGTCAGTGCCATTATCGATTCTTCTTTATCGATCCGATTCCATATCAATTCCATTATCGATTCCTATACAGGATGAGCCTGTTGCATTAAGAAACTTTTCATTCTGGGAGATGTGGAGTGTTTGGAGCTTTACATGGCCACTCTGTTTGTGAGTGATTCTCGCCACTCTAATGTTCTTTTTGGAGAATACAAATGCTCCCGTTCCGAGGGAGGAAAGAACAGACCTTGCTCCCCGTAATTGTCTCATTTTTGGACCTGTTCTGTGGCTGAGAGTAACGGGCCGAAGACGCCTGGCTAGCAGCCGCTAAAGCCGAGACTGAGAAGGCAACAACAGTATAAAATAAATATTTTTTGTTAATAATTTTGTGGACAGGTAATAAGACCTGGTTAGCTACATATTTACATTAAAAAAGGTAGTCACAGGCCATTTTTTAGCTTCAAAAGCAGCTGTTTTATTAGATGTCAGAACTCAATCTTGTCCTTTACATGGTAAATATG
>JBBPCX010000114.1:20121343-20133223 GCA_037974365.1 Hydrocynus forskahlii | reverse complement strand
AGACTGTGCTTCAGACAGTGCAGAAGAAGAGAGAGGGAGGGAAAGAGAGAGAGAGAGAGAGAGAGAGAGAGAGAGAGAGAGAGAGAGTGCTAGGAGATGCATGTGTAAGAAAGATGAAAATGAATTAGACAGATGATGAATATCAGAGTGGATGGGCTTAGTGCAGGTGGGCTAATGTTGAATGGTAGATGGCATTAAGTAGGAGCAGGGAGTTCGGGAACACCAATCATCTGTAACTGCGGAGACCATGAGCTTCACAGACTTGAGGTGTCTCTAGTGCGTGAGCAAGCTCAGGCAAGATAGTTATTCAGCACTCAGTACAAGCACTAATAACTAAAAAAGGAAGATCAAATACATGCACACATCTAGCGCAAGCATCTAACGGAGAGGGCTCACCATATTCTTACACTGTCCACTAGAAAATGTTGTTGTGCTAAATGAATATTATAATTGTATGACTTAAAGGGCCCATATCTTACATGTTCTTAAATGTTATTTTTCCTCTAAGGTCTGCTTTATGTACCAAAAAACACCATACATTTCCAACAGGGCAATTTAAGACAGAAATATGTAAATGTTCTGATTGGCTGCCCTGTATTGTGTGGTCTGAGCTGGAACACTTTAAAGGGAATGGGCAGGACTAACCTGCTGTATGCTGAATTGATGCATTGATGGTAGTGATAGAACTCAAAACAGTACATAAAATGTTTTATTACTATTTGTGTACTTTGTGTATAGTGTTTACACTATACATTAAGCGTTTTTGTTTTCGAAAACATGATGAACACTCAATTTTCCATTTTATAGGCAGTTTAAATAACAGCTTTCCGTTTGTGTCTCTGACTCTAAATATTTGCTCTTTCCTTTTATGATAATTGCTGTTTTCTATTATGCAACTGAAATGGGACTCAACAATAGGACTCAATATTTTTGTAAACATTTTAACACCAAAGATATTGCCATTATACTGCATTACTGTAATTCAAATTGTACCATACAAATATCTTGGTACAGTAACAAGTCCTAGATATGAGAAAATGCTACATGTACAAAACAAGCACTAGCAATGTCAAGAGACTCTTCAGGAGAACATGGAAACTGTTTAAAAACATTGCTCCAGGCCTCCACAAAAATAAAGAAATCATCAGTGATGAGTTTAATACATGTCATTTTATTACCAACCTCTCGCCTGAAATATTGTAAGCACTAAGCAAACCAATAAGACAGGCTGTAATAAAAACAGCACATTCACTGAATGACCAGAGGGTTAAAAGGGTGGGGATGGAGTCTTTAGACTATAGCAGTGGCTTTCAGGCCAAAAGGAACGGACAAAGCAAAATCACTTCCGGAACAAACAGAGCAGAGCCTCATTTTTGACTGGGGACATACAGTACGGCTGACTTTTGTGTGTGTGTGTGTGTGTGTGTGTGTGTGTGTGTGTGCCTATTTTGCAGCATTTTCAGAAAAATGTTCAGATGGAAGTAAGAGAAAAAAGGGGTAACTCACAAGGTCAAGTCTAACAAATCGTTATAACTTGGTAAAGTGTTTTTAATTAAAAAATGCATTTATGTCATTATGTGTCTAGAATGATAACTTTACAGTAGAATGAAAAAGATGACTTATCTTTGAATGGAAATCGATGGGATTAGATTTTGGTCGATTTGTAATAAATTTTGAACATAATGTGGAGGGCAGCTCACATTTTTAAATCGTGTGTGTATGTAGTTGTGACAGAGCACTACTCTGAATCCAGTAGGCATTCTCTGCTCCTGTGCTCAGATCGTCCTGCATTAAGAGTAGATGGGTGCTGAGCTGTGAGAGACCACTTCTCCAGCGCAAACTCCTCCATCTCCAGATCTCTGCTCTCATCACTCTCAACAGACAGCAGGTGGCCTGACGGAAGTGACTCACCGGAAATACAGAGCAAATTTACAACATCCCAGAAACAACCCCCACTGGCTGACAAATCAGACAGCGCCAGTATTATTAGAGTTTGAAAGGACATTGGTTACCTATCATAGTCTGCAGTGAATCAGTAAAAAAAATATATATGACAGTACATGGGATGGTCAAATGTGTGATATTAGTGCATACACAGAAATTACCCTTATAGTAGAGGATATTATGTTAAAGTACATTTTCTATAAATGTACCATTTTGAAGTTTCAAAACGTCTCATTCACTCCCTGTCCAGCAGTTTATATGTGGAAAATAAGCTGTTTTAGATTCACTGTTTGTGCAATGTCACAAAAAACAACTTATTTACTTTTATCAAACCATTCAGACACACCAATTCAACCTGAAACATCATAAGTGGACATCATTAATAAAATAAATCACAAGCAAATGTATATGTAAATGGATGAATACTGTTGTATGCAAACATTTAGATGCTACTGTTCTATTGGCACTTTGTGAAAAAAAATACACAATTTTGCACAATTTAATAAAATGTGGATTGTGCAAACGTAATGGCACATTTTATACTTCATACTTTAAGTAAGTTAAACTGATACAAAGACATTGCAGAAAACGTATTTTCTCTTAGAAAATCATCAACAAAACCCTTTTTAGTCAGTGTATTTTGAATCCTTGGTAGTTTGTTTTTTCTTCCAATAGGTTCATCTTTAAAATATTATTTTTCAGAGTAATGTATATATGTGAATGTATCTCTTAAACTTCTGTTCTAAGTTCACAAAATAATGACAAAATAAATTACAAACAAACAAACACATAATGGCAAGCTTACTCCAGTGTCTGATTATGCTACTATTATGTAGTATGTAATTTATACACAATGTAAATACACACAGCTTCTAGATTAGTCAGTTCAGCTCATTTAAGGTGCGCCTCGTTCTGCACAGGTGTACATATGCACACACTATGCTTGTATAATATCCACAGAAAACCACTGACAATAGAATGTGATGCTCCAGTGTTTCCTGTGTATCAGGAGGTCTGGCATAGGGGCAATGTAACAGGGTGGTGTTGGTGGTGGGTAGGTGGCGGGGTGGTGGAAGGATGAAGGGAGTACTATTGATTACTGACTACAGAAAGAAAATGCAGCCTGTTCCTCCCTGAGCTCTAGGTTCTATCCCTAATCCATATTCCCTCTCTGTCTCTGTCCATAAACAAACACTTAACACTAAATCAGTTTTATGAATTAATGGAGGCTAGTTCATTTTCAGTGAAAAGCACATTTTTTTAGTGGTAGCTAAATTAAGGCTTGCTGTGGGAAGTGAGTCTCTCCTTCTGCATAAAAGAAGAACCAGCTTGTTGCTGCAGCCACAGAAACATTTATGCCATTAGTGGTAGTTGCGTTACTTTATTCAGCCACGAACTGTGTAAACAGGTGCAGGTTGCAACATAGTAGTCACTGAACAGTAAGAGAATCAAGATAAATGCTAAGTTAACCAAGCTTGCACCTAAGAGAGAGAGGAGAGAGATCAGAATCAAATGCATTGCCAAGCCCCCCCAAAATGGGGCCAGTATTTTGACTTCACAGACGAGTCACCAAGGCATTGGATTAGTTGATTGATTGGTTGCACTGATTTTTTTGCCATGGTGATAGAGATTTTGGCTTGGTGGGGCACCATGGATTAGTGTTACCAGCACAAAAGGTCACTATGCCCAATTCTAAGTGTAGACTAAAGGAGTATAAACCCTCAAAAATTACTATCAAAAATTACTATGCAATCAAATCCTCACTAAATTGTTCCAGCATCTACTGTAAAACATTTTCAAAAAGAGTAGAGGCTGAAGGGGAAACGTTCACTATTAATATCCTTGATTTTTAGAAAGAACATTGGAAAAACTCTCATCTGTCAAACAGGCTCATCAAATGAGACAAACCAAAACAGGCTATACAGGCTCATTTTTAGAGATTATATTGTAGGAACACTACGGACATCTCACACCTCAGAAGAGCTATTATGGATGAAGATGGTCTATATGGGTATGCATATGTGTTTTGAAATGGCACTGGGCTCTTCCTTGGAATGAGATATGAGTGCGGGTTCCATAAACAGGTATTGTACTGTCATTAGTTGTTGAATTCAAGTGTGTGAGCTGTAGCTGATACAATAAAGCTTGGTGTGTGTGTGTGTCTGTCTGTGTTTGTGTGTTTGATGTGTGTGTGTGTGTTTGATGTGCAGGTTTGATGGATTACTAACTGATACACATCTTTTAATGGGGTGTATTGGACACTGAGGCATTAGCTGAATGAATTAAACAGCAACAACAAATATGGCAGTGATTGGATTTTGCTTAGTTACTAGTTACCACTGGTACAGTATGTCTACTGAGTGACAGATGTGGAATAAATTGCCTTTTAGCCCACACCCGTACCCTTAATCATCAGACTACTGTCGGCAAAGCTGACCTCAGGCCAGTGCAAATAACCTCCTTTCAATATTCTAGTCCTGCAGTAAGCAGACGCATTTAATGCAATTGCAAACTTTTACGGCATTCATGCTGCATAAAGGATTTTGTAAAACACAGATTAGAGTGAACTCTTTTATGGACATTAAAACTCAGTTTTGAAAAATGAAAAAGAGAAAAGAGATGGAGCGCTTAATAGGACTCAGTGGCAGAAAGGATTTTTGGACATGCCAGCTGTTCATAAAACCTAATGCGAAAAAATGGCACACTGAGCATGATCTAAGAAAACCCTAAAATGTCGGTCATAATGTCATAATGTCGGTCATATCTTTTTTTTATACCATTTAAAAACCCCAGCTGCCCTTTACATTATGTGAGCCAACTGAAACAACCCAAAATTACGTGGAATAAAATCCTGTCTCACTAATGTACAATAAAATTATGTTTGTTTTTTTTAATCTCCTATGAAGGCATAATTTTGTTGACACAATGTTTGTTAAATAATCATTTTTAACTCCTCTTTCTATTCTAAATCCAAATCCATAAGGAAAGGCACAGCTAGTGTTTTCTGTGCCACATCTACCGAACACTGAGAGAGGGTTGAAAGCATTTTCCCTTTCACAGTGCACACACACTCCCTAAACACTGTCAGTGATAAGAGAACTGAGGTGTCATTTGTGTCTTTGGAGAAAATGAAGTTTGTCTTTGAACCGCATGTCAACATGTCAGGCTCTATTGCAAGTCTGATGTAGCTCCTCACCATGAAGATCTCACACAAAGAGCAAGCAAACTAGATGCCTACAGAATCCCATTCCACCCTAATTGGAAAAAAGTCTATAAATATCAGTGTGAGAGAGATAACAACATGAGTCTGTGTGATAATAAACTGCTAGTTCTCTAAAGGAAGGCTGGAAATGTTGGTCTTTTTCTACTGTCTGGATGCTGTGCTGCCATCACTATTTTAATTGAGGTCATCCCCAGTAATTAGCACACAAATTAAATTAGCTGCTGTAGCCATGAAAATGGTGTGCATGGACGTGCGTGTCAGTGAGGTGACCAGGCCGGAGTGACAGTTGGGGGAAGAAGAATTAAGGGGTGGGATTTGTTTGGACATGAAGAACTATCAACAAACAAAGGAACTTCATGTTCCCTTTTCTAGACTAAATTAAAAAAAGACAGTAATTGTCAAAGTAATTCATAGCCCGAGGAGTGGAAAAAATGACTAAAAATCAAAGCAACCATAAAGAAAGTAAATAATCATTTAAGCGATGGTACATGTAGCACTGTTGTCATCCTTTTTGTTAAATGGAGCCATATCTCCACCACAGCTCTTTCTTGTTGAAAGTTTCCAGCAGCGTAGTTTCATGAGGTTTGCACAGTGGGACTGCCAGAAAAACACACCATTAATAGCCATAAACTGACCATTTGGAGCCAGTTCTCAACTGGAACCAGTTCTTGATTCCCATCACTACCAAAAAAAAAGAACATTCTTAAAAATGGGCAATGATGCACTTTGGAATGACATTCTTCATTGACTGATAAACCTACATTTTATTCACTTACTGAATGTCAGCTGACACTGGACAGATTAGCCAGCAAACGGCCACTTGCAAGAAAACATACAGAGCTTTTATATGTAATATATAGCTGCCATATGCATTTTTCAACAAAGTCAGAAAATAATAAAGGCAAGAACAAGATTGAAGAACAAAGTATCTGTTTAGCTAAGACTAGTTAACCAGCCAGCTAACTGTTTCTGCACTTCTCTAGGTTTAAAGCTAAGTTGTGAAACACCGAAACACCGTCAACAGGCTCATAAATAAATGGTTTTGTTTAATTAATTTGAAAACAAATGGCAAATTAGATAAAGTAAGTTACTCTTGTGTTCTGATACAGTTATGCTCTTTCTTTCACACCTACCTGATGACACTGAAGCTTGCAGAGGTGAACTGAAGAGTTTTACGAACTGAGTGCTTTCTGGACTTTCTCCTGTTGGTTTTCAAATTGGAATGGATGTTTTTACATTGAAATATGACAAATATGTAATTTATAAAAAAATATGAAAGTAAAAAAAGTTATTTTTGGATGTTAAAGTAATTCATTAAAGCCATTCAAAGTAAAACTATAATGGTTTAATTCTACTGTTACAATAAAAAAAAATGCCCTCAAGTTCTGTAATGCAAACAGATTTGGTCTTTTTCACTCCTGATAGGAGAGCAGAGCAGTCTCTAGATATCCTCAACCTATTCTAAAACAGCACAACCTCATTAATTATTACATTTTCATACACCTCTGGCCTTCCACCAATCTCCCTCTCTCACTCCTCTGAGAGGCTGCTGAGTCACTTTGAACAGGTAAAGTGAGGATTCTTGAAAAGAGGATAAAGGAAGGTAAGTGAACAACATACCCTCTTCTTAGGAGGACTTGGTGGGAGAATGATGATGGAGGACTGTAATGAGAGCAGGAGGTGAGGGGAATTGACGCCTGGATGCTATTTAACACACTAGGTCTCAGTGTGCCATTGTGCAATGCTATTAGTCTCATTGAAGCAGCTGATCACTGGGGTTAGAAGAGGTGAAATTGCTTCCTCCTTGTGAAGAAAACGATAAAAATAGCATTACTGTCACGCCCTTATCCCCACCCTCCATCAGCCTCAGCCCATCAGTGCTGGGCCTCAGCAGCTTACTAGTCACTGCCGTTACTTAGGAGCTGAATGTAAGCAGGATTAATGACAGAATATAAGCTTTATTGAAATGAAATGAACCATTGGGTATAAACAAAACTAACACAAAGACACAAGGCTGAATGGGAATGAGACAAAGAAAGAACTACATACAACTTAACAAGGCTGTGGAACAATATGAACAGGTGGGACTAGAGAGGAGACAATACACTGTTTCTTTATATTTGTATGTGTATGTTATATTTTGGTAACAACATTTTGTTTACATTTTTTCTATTCTTTTTTTTTTAAATACAACTTTATACATTGTATTCTATTTTCTACTGTCTACGGAATGATTCAGGGTTACATTTCACTGCATGCTGCACACGTATAAGTGTATGTGACAAATAAACTTCTTGGATAATAAAATAATAAAATTTTGAGGACATTAGAAAAGGCAGGACAGGGGCTTCATCCAGAAATGTCTGCTGCTGCTCCTGTCCTATCCTAACCCTTTCTATTGTTTCTTTTCAACACAGGACAGACATGAAAGGGTTAATGGGAGCAGAGAACCGGGCAGAATGGAGACCGGATGCAGTAACTGGGAAAACAGGACAACCAAACCTCTTCAGCATTATCCTATTTAATGTCAACTATTAACAAACTAAGCCAGTCATAACATTTGTTCGAACGCACACCCCTTTAACACTTCGTATACATTCGTCAGTGATTCATAGGTTAAGCCTATTTATAGTTGTGTGGCCTCCTGCTCTAATTTTATTTCACCTTAACTACGAAAAACACAGAATAGTTGGAGTTCTCTGATTTGCTCATCCTTTCTAGGTGGCTGTGCAGCATTATTATGACTGAAAGGCAAGACTGAAAGGAGGATGACTGGTAGGAAAAGGCAGAAACTTTTTGGGTTCTTGGACACAACAAGATCCAAGTTCAAGTTCTCTAAAACTTCTTTCTACTGATCCAGCTCCTCTCCTCCCTGCCAGCTGTCCCAGAAGCTGTTTTAAATATCTCCTTTCGGGCAGAAAATACATGAATGATCACTGCATGCAGACCCGTTGAGGACAGACAACACAGAGGACAACATCTAAGACTCTCTCTCTATGTGTTTATTTGTATTCAAGTATTCTAAGTGTATAATGTTTTTGCAATTATATCAAATAATATTAATGTAGAAGAAAATGCCATGCTCAAATGCACAGTGGCTCAAATGTTCTATTTGTGCATAAATGAAATGAGCTAAATACATATTCATACAAGTCCTAGAAGTAGATAAAAGAACCAAATTAAACAAAAACCTTATACTTGATCATTTATTTATTGTGGAAAATTATCCAGTATTACATATCTGTAAAAGGCAAAAGCATGCAAACTTGTAGGCTTAGTAGTTTATTTTGAAGGTGAAATTAGAGTGAGCTGTTTTGAATCTATGGGATGACAGGGAGGTATGAGTGAGCACCCTGTTTTATTTAAAGAACAGGGATTCATCCAAGTCTGATCTTCACAACACATTTGTGAAAGTGTAGCCATCGCATGAATACAGGAGCTTTCTAGAGCCTCATCTCTAAAGAGTGTAGACTCCACCGATCCACAGTCGGACAGATTATTTCAAGACCATTGTTTCCCTGGAGCAACTTGGGGTTAAGCTCAGGGACTCTGTGGTGGTTTGCTGAAGGTAGGATTTGAACCCATGACCTCTTAGTCCAGAGGCAAGTATCCTACCAACTAGGTCGCCACCACTCCCTGGTAACTGATCGGCAGTTACCAGAAACTATTCAAGTCTAATATTTAATTATTATCTACCATTAGGACTTGTGTGGAAATTAGATGATTTAGGCCATATTTACACCAACATAGAATATTCTAAAGGCTTCACAATCATTCAAGCGCCACTTTAAGAAGTATTAGGTGATATTGCGATAGCCTTAATTTATGAACTACTCCTCCTGTTCCTGTCCTCCCTCAGAGCAATAGCCAAGCCTCCATAAACACTGACACACTCACTTCCCCATTCAGTTCCATCCTGGCTCCACCCCATAATTATACCCGACACCTGTTCATTCTTCATGGGCTCATTAAGACACTGATGAGTGCTCTTCAGTTAGTATCAGTAGTCTGCAAAGATATTCATTTATTTAAATTTGAGTCATGAATTTCTCTCGTCTGTTAATATTTGTGTACCAAAGTCTTTATAGTTCTTGTATATTATTGTATATTGCAACAAAGATTCATAAACGGGATTCAGACAAGCAAAACGCTTAGCAGTAACATACAGGAATCAGACAGGCAGAGGCCTTTTCAAAGATACAATCTCCACACCAGTGAGGCCACCTCAGGACCAGCCACACCTGCGCCTGACGAGTAGGGCCTACACAAAATCACACAAAGCACCAGTGTCTCACTGATAGACAGTGCCGGCATATTTTGCAATAGAGACCCATCACACACACCCCTGGCGAGGGGAGGCCGGCACCAAGTAACCACTCAAGGCCCAGAGCCAGGTCCATTCAAAAACTCGCAGGGAGGGCAGGCTGCATGTTCTCAAGAGAGAGGCCTGGACACAGCAAATACACATGATCGCAGAGGAAGCAGACAAAGGGTTAGGGTTACCCGCAATTAGTAGTACGGTTTCTGTTATGCCTGGCTCATGCTCCCCTCATGTGAGGGTCTGCCACTCACTGGATCCTTGAAAGTTCAGTTCACACTGGCCACATATTCCAGAACAACAAGGGTCCAGCAAGTGACAGACCTTCATACAAGAGCACAAACCAGGCAAACACACTTGTAACACAAACAGATCAGAGGATGATAATGATAGTGAACAGACACCAGCATTATTGTAGAGGTGGCCTAACTATGACCAAACAAAGGCAGGTAAGTCTACTTAAGGTCATGGGCCAAACACAACCTGGGATTCAGAAAGGAAGAGCTCAGGATAGGGCCTGAACAGTTGTCAAAACAGAAGTCCCCTGGCGACAGAGCATAAGAAAAGCAGTGTTACACTGATATAGTCAAGTTATGTCCAGCCTCTTTTAGTAATTTACAATTACATTACCCAGCATGGTAACAATAAAATTCAAATAAAGGATGTACTCATTCTGGGAATAAAAGTCAATATTTAAAAATATAAAATCATAAAAAGCATAGGTGGATTGTTTTATTGTGTAAAATTACAAAATAAAAATACATATTATCCCATATTGTGTTATATATATGTTGTGTTTTCAACAATAAGAGAAACACCCTGTGCTTGTCTTTAAAAAACATGAGTTGCACTGCACAGTGGTGGTTCCTTGGGGTTCACACCATGTTTTCGTAACGCTACTGGTGCATGTCCCCCTGTTCCTATGCGACAATAATATATAGCTTGCAAGCTATCACTTTGATATTTCATACATTATCTTTAGTGTCTGCAACTGTCACTGCCTTCCTCCAATGCAGTTGGTCAGTACAGAAATAACAGTTAACTGTTATGATTTGAACTGTTTTTCAGCTCAGGGTATCTGCAGCGCTCTGCATAAAAAAGTCATGCAGGGCACACAAAATGCAAAAACAACATGCAAAATTTGTCACTCGCTTTTAAAATGATAGAAAAAAGGCTCATCAGTGCTTAACTGTACCAAGCCTTGGGCATCCAAATGAATCTTTCTTTAAATCGAACAATTTTTCTGTTGGTTTGTCCTGGTTTAGTCCAGTCAGAAACTCAGGCCAAAAGAGATGTTTTAAAGGCCCCCAAATTGCTGGTTTATCAGATGTCAGAGAAGAATGACAAACCGAAGCAAATGAATCATTGAAGCGGGGAAAGTGTGTCCACATCATCTCTGTGACTTTGGCAGTGGAGCTCCCCCGACTGTACTCAGCTTAATGCGGAACAAATGTTGACATTTTCATGCTTTTCTGAGGTCTCTGTTCAATATCTCCAACAAAAGAATATTGCCATTATCGCTTTGTCGAGCAAAGAGCATAGAACAGTGGGTGCTCGGCTGTAGAATAACGCAAACGCCAACTACAGACAGTTTAAAGAAAGAAAGGAAAGGAGTGACAGAAAGAAGGTGTGCAGTAGAAAACTGAAAAAAATGGATGAGTTGAACTACAAGACAAGAAGTTCAGCATTTTGATTTCAGAGGGACTGGTGACCTTTTGAACTGGGACATAGCCTTATTATGTCAGACTGATTGTGCTCAGGTTAGATGGGCAGGTGAAGGAGTGTTTGTCTGAGAGAGAGGGCGAGAGAGAGGGAGAGAGAGAGAGAGAACACTGGGTCACCAAAAACTAGGACAACTGCCTCACCAAAAAGAGCAGGGGGGTTGAGGACAGGTCACACTTGTTTCTCAGCACATCATGGGTTTTATCCCCATAACCCTCTCCTAATAGCAGGTATTACTCAACTCATCATGGCCCGCAAAGCCTTCAGGAAATGCCAGTCATGCTCCTGGCTCAAACACACTGAGGCTAACTCAAGCTGAGAACATCTGTGCTGGCCGTTATCTCTGTCAGGCAGCTGTACTACGCTGCACACGAGGTGAACTGTGGACTATCACTATGAGGAACTGGGCTACTTTTACTGGAGTGAGTGTTTGTGTGTGTGTTCTCAGAAGACATGAACATGAACTGAAGACGATAAGTAAATGGGTGGTTTTTAATATGAAAGAAGAAGCTATGGCAATGTATGTGGTGTGTTTGGGAGGGTGTGTCTTTGTGTGTGTGTGTGTGCGTGTGTGCGTGTGTGTGTGTGTGTGTGTGTGTGTGTGTGTGCAAAACCTCTGCTTCTGCTGTGACTCCCAAGAGAGGTGTTCCATATGTAGCTGGATTTGATGACA
>JBBPCX010000114.1:20096744-20120199 GCA_037974365.1 Hydrocynus forskahlii | reverse complement strand
CCTAAATACATTGCAGATATGCTCACTGAATATAAACCTAACAGACCACTCAGATCATTAGGATCAAGTCAGTTAGAGATACCAAGGGTTCACACAAAACAAGGGGAATCCGCTTTTAGCTGTTATGCAAACTAGAACAGCATTCTTATACATTCTTGACAGCCATTACTATGGTATAGTGAAACTCAAAGCTTTCTTAGGTGTGCCATTGCTACATGGGGTATACCATCGCAGATCACGCATGTAAATGTAATTGTGATGTGTGTAATCACACAGATTGTTGTAACAGACTGGGGAAAACCTAGATATTGCAGTGATTGTGGAAGGTATTGTAAATCAGACTCTTGTTTTGAAAGACACAAGCTACCTGTTACCTCGGCTGGCCGCACAGTGTTATGTTACAAAATATTGTAAGGACTGTAACTGGCATTACCATGTCAGTATAAAAAATCTGAAACCCCACAAATGCATGGTTGGTGGTCGTGTGCACTGTGGTGAACAACTGTCACCCAACACCAAACATGACTGCTGCATTCAGCCTAATAAATGAAGAATAGTTGGATGACAAGTATATTTTCTTTTGCTTTGAGTGCTAACATTGTTTGTGCCATAACCTTTGATGGGCAAGGGTTTACAGCAGAAGGGTGTGATCGTGTAGACAGACTTTTCAACAAGTTTATATATGCCATGTATACCGGTTATGTGGTTTGCACACAATGCTGTGGGATTTGACAATTATATACTGTGGGAACATTTTTCTAATAGGGTTTACACTAAAAATCACTATGATGGGGTGTAGGTTGATTTTCATGTATGATGAGCAATTTAAACAATGGTACATGGACAGTTATTCTTTTATACCTATGCAGTTAGCCAAAACAACGGAGGCGTTAAATCTGTCTACATCTGAGAAGGGATGGTTTCCATACAAATTTAACAAATGTCAAAACAATTACTGCAGTCTCTACCCTGTTGAATCTTACTACGGTTATGAAACTATGTCTGGAAAGGACAGGGCAGGGTTTGATGAGTGGTATGGGGTTTTTGACTTTCAAAAAGAGCTTTTTAAATACTGTAGAAATACTGTCATTCTACTGCAGGAGGTATGTTTAAAATACTGTAAAGTTTATTGAATGTACAGAGCTAGACCCCTTTAGCCAAACCACCCTGGCATCATGCTGTATGGCTGTGTACAAGACACATTGTCTCCCCAGAGACACAATAGCCTTTATGCACAACAATCCATATGTAAATCTGCACAAAGCCTTTTCAAACACCTCTACTGAATGGTTAGAATTTGTTATAACAACTAGAAAGGAATATGTGCAGCACGCTCTAACCGGAGGTGTTATGATCGGTAAATTATACCTTGACAGTTATGAAAAAGATGGTTTCAGATTCGGTTTAGAATTTAACGGATGCATGCATCATGGGCACACATGTCGTTATTATCTGAATCATATGCACACTTTGTCAAAGATACTGTATAGCGTTTTAAGAAAGTGCTTTGATGATGAAGCGGAGACACTAAATGTCTTTATATTGGCATTTGTGACCGCTCATGCATGGTTAGAAATGTTATGGATGAATTAGGGGAGAAACTGCTTTATTGTGACAGTTTAATTTTTGTTTCAAAAGACGGTGACTTGGAACGGCCCCTTGGCCTATATCTAGGTGATCTTGCGGATGAAATAGGTAACGGTGACACTATTGAATTTTGCACGCATGGCTATCGAACGGCTGGGGGTAAAACTTGTATGAAAGATTACTCTGTATGGGATTACTCTGAATGTGAAAACACAAGTGATCAGGTTAGACACTGATTGACTTTGTCGACAATCACATGGTAAACAGACAGCGACCGACACATCGTTAAATGTTTCAAAGTGGTGTACATTTGCATGCTACTCGCTGACTCCTCAACACTGCCTTACGGTACTGAGCTGTTGTATTAATGTACAAATCTAATAGTGGGTTGAGAGATGTTACAGGTTTCGATTACAGACTCCTGCACTCATTCTCGTCTGTAGAAATGGGTGTGCCTGGTTATAAAACACCAGTCAGTAGACCAGAAGCCTTGACAGGTGCATATGGCTATAGAACACCCGTCAGGGGTTCGGAATCACTACAGATGTAATTGTGTCTATCTTACCGATTTGTAAATAAATTGTTTGCAACACACGGTGAGAACTGTCTTGTTTATTTGTAGTACATTCTTTTATTATTCATTGTGGGTTTTTTTTTTTTTCAAATGACACTATCATTTTAATCAAATTATCTGTATATTTCACATTAAGATGGAAAACCTCTTAAAATGTGATAGACAGAAAACGGTGTTCACCACACATAACGTAAATTGCAGACTTGTACCACGGTTTCTTAATGTGTAAATGAATGACGGAAACGACTTGCTGTCAGGTTTGTTACCAAAACTATCAAAAAAACACCCGACAATCCTCGCTTATGCACATGGCCAGCCTATGCTTGCCTGGCAGGTGTAAACTGTGTGTTAATTATTACAGAAGTTGGTAGTTCTCGCACAGAATTTTTAGGTAATTGATCATGTGCTAGAACACTGAGAAAATGAGTGTTTGCTGAAATTTTATCCATAACAGCAGACAGTTCAACAACATTCATTGTCTCAGTAGTAATCCACCAGAACCTATCTACAATTGGACACCTCGATTATGCTGTCAAATATAGCAAACTATCAAATTAATAATGTTTAGGAGTGCTTGTCTGAAACAGGCTTCCAGTCCCGTTTCAGACAAGTATGTATCCCAACTTAGTGACAAATGCTGTCAACATTCTTCATCCGGTTTGAGGTTAAATGCATAAAGCGGATATCCATTCAAATAATCTTCCCTGTCGATTAGCTAATGCCCTATTTTTTTAGATGTCTTCCGGATGCTAGATCTAGCTGGTAAAACTCGCGTACAGCGGAGCCCTCCAGACAACTCGGTTGTAAGGCTTTAGCAGGAAATTGGAAGTTGACAATCTACATATATGGCCAAGAATTCCAAGTTGTAATGCTTCAATGCAAATGGGTTCTTATCATACATGCCTGTTAAAACATCATTATCTACCATACCTATTTGGGAAGTGTTCCAAAAAACACATTTTCTTGATTGGAAACATGGGTGCCTGTGGGTATTGAGATTTTTTTTTAGATATACCCGAACTATCCAAAGACACACTTTCTTTGTGTTCTCTCATCAGTAACAAAACATTTATTTTTTTATATAGAAATGTGGCTGAATTTAATATTTGTTACAAAATCAGTAAATTTTATTTTTCTTAATTTAGCACTAAAATGCATGAATAATGATATATTGCCATGAAAAAAAATGTGGCGTCGAGGCTTCGTCCACCACAGCCTCTTGTCCTCGACGAGGGGGCGTGACGGATTAGGCCCGTACGTCACAAAAGCAAAAAAAAATGCGGAGGATATCTACAGTTTCCACGTTAGTGTGGGGGTTTCAGTGAAAAATTATTTCGGTTCTCAGAAAAAATCTGTGTTGGACTGATACTGCGACTGCTGATCTGTGTAAAAGTGCGGATTTATTGTATACTGATTTCCTTTTGTGCCTGTGTAGGCTGGAACAGCTTCTGTAGGCTGTGCAGCCTCTACAAGCACATGCTCGAGCTTGCTAAAAAATAACTTGAAATTAAAAATCAAAAGCTCGAGCATGAAAGGAAGGCATTGCCATTTGTTCAGTCTTTCATCAATGTGTGTGCAATCACTGAATTTTCATTTGTAGGAACGGGAGCAAAGAAACAAAAGACGTGACAAAGATTCAATGTGTTCCTAGTCTGTGTTTTATTTATTTATTTTTTAATCCCTGAAAAACAGCAGTGATGGCCTCTCACAGTGCAGCCTGTCGGGTGGTTGGGAGTTAAAGGGTTAACAATATCAGGGCATAGGCATCAAGACTGGGGTCTTTCCCTTCTGATGGTGGTGATGTTGTGTAGTACCACACATGCTGACACTAACTGACAGGCCCTCTCTGGCTTCACATGCAGCCACTTCAGGCATGCAAAATGTGCCTTCCTTGTTTGAGGATCAGCATTGGGGGTTAGCAGGTGCATGAGGCATGGGTGTTCCCGGTCCCCCAACGGAAGGCCATCAAAATGCCCTGTGAACAAATGGAGAGAAACTGTCACATGCAAGTCTGATGTGTCAATAAACCACAAGAATGCAGATTGCTTTACCTTCCTCAAATCATCGGGAGAGTGTGGACTCCCTCAAAATGCGGGAGTCATGGACTGAGCCTGGCTACCTTTGGTTCAGGCTCGTCACCATGCCATCTAAGGATTAAAAGTCATTAGCTCATTCTGCTACTGTAATATAAGTTATGTTCATATATGACATTCCTGAATAAAAGTTGTGCCAAAGTTTTTAATATTTACAGCAGAGCAAAATAATAGCCTTCATGGGGTGAGAAAAGGGCTGAAAACTTGTCAGACAAAGGGGGAAGAAATATGAGATGCCCACTAGATAATACATTAACATCATAACCAGTATGGATTAAGGATGAGGCTAACAAAATACAAATCACCACCTTATGTGGACCCAATAGGTGGAGAGAAGGTGAATTTAAATTAGGATATAGCCCATATATAAGATGAAATCCTGTGGGAAATTGTGTTGAGTTTAAGCCTCACTTTGCCTGTGCAAATACACTATTTTTCCGTCGCAACTGACCTGCGATTGCATAAAACCCTTCTTTAATCTGCAGCGCACTTAAATGGCCAGGGAAAACCACATCAGTTTAGAATAGAGCAAGTATGACCTTGCGAACAGCATGGCAAACAGTATTCTTGCTCAGATGTTCAGCATCACCGATGGAATACACAAACTGTCCACAGGCAAAATAGCGCAGCGATTAGAGATGTCTGCCCCAATCAGCTGACAAATGTAACAAAATCCCTCCATAGATAATATCATCCAGATATGCCAGCGGATTCTGCCAGTCTCTAAAACCCCTTGCCCTTCGGAGAGAGCCCCTCACGATTCGAGGGCTTCCAGGTACGCCACTATCTGTGGAGGGGTGGTGCTTAGGTAGGGCGGGCTTAACCTGGGGGTATTCCATGAGACAGGATTAAGGGAAAATCTCATTTACTTCAAAAAGTCTCACTTAGATAAGTGGGGGTTCCGTTCCATCAGTGCGGTTTAAATGAATCCCCGCTGTGTTACTGCTCCAGACCAGGTTAACGTTCTCACTTAGTTCAGCTTTGTCTCGAAGAATGTCGGACGTGTGGAAATGGATTCCAACGCTATCACTACTTATTCAAAATAAAAGAGTATAAACGTCTAAGCATTTTCATTATTTTAAAATATTAAATACTTGTAGTACTGCAAATGTCAAACAATAAATGCAACAAATGAAATAAAAAAATATATACTAATAAGAACATAAAGCATAAAATTATTATTTAAAATATGACAATGAAAATTATCATTACTTAATTAAGATAACTTATCTGTATATGACGATAATACTTGAGACTTGATAATTAAGGTCAGGCCTATTTAAGCAGCACTGCGTGAGATCAACACCAGCCTGAAGAGTCAACAGAAAGAAGAAAGACACAAAGTATGACCTGTCCATTTATAGAAGACCCTGTGGAGGAGGGTGCATGAATAATTCAAAGGGCAGTCAGACCACCAGCTCCAAGGGTCTTCAGGGACAGAATAAACCCTCTTGCCTTCCCAGATGACTATCTGTGGAAGAGATCTCGGTTCGGCAGACCCAGCATAGTGTACCTATGTGTCCTGCTTGAACCACACCTCAGCAAATCCACACGGCCAAGCCAAGCCCGGACCACAGTGCAGTCTGTCTGTATTGCACTGCGTTTTTTTTGTCAGTGGGACATTCCTCTACAGTGTTGGTGACGCTGAGCATCTGGGAAAAGCAACAGTATGCCGTGAAATAAGAATGTATGCTGTTTTAGGTGCCTGAAAAGCCTTAGAGTAAGGCCAGACCGTGCATGCAATATTGCCTGTGCAGTCTTCCACAACATTTCACACATACGCCGGGAGAGACTGCCCACACCAATGCGGAGGAGCAGTGGGAGGACGTTCCTGCCCCTGAAGAGGGAATAGATGGAAGGATTGTGAGAAACCTTTATAGAGACTCCTATGGTGATGCACACATGCTGAAAAGTGAGAATTTTCTTCATTCAAATATATGTATTAATCAGACATTGTTGGAAGCTGTGGAGAAAGAACTGAAAATTAAACTCAGTTCAAACCTTATACCTTTGTCCAACTTTGTTTTCCTCTTCAGAATCCCTTTTATGCTCAATGTCTAGACTTCACCCTTTCAACAGACAGGAGCAGCTTTCTTTTATAAATGGCACGTATATCCTGTGACAAGGGATAATGGGTCACAAAGAGGCTTAGTATGTTGGTTATAATAAATAGTAGTTACTCACTTCACTCCTTGCTGAAGGGGACTGTGGTGTGGCTTAATCCTGCAGTAAAGTATATTCTATAATATACCTCTGTCATGTCAGTGTCTGCTGACACTGTTTCCTCGTCACCAGCCCTGGATGTACTGGGGCCATCAAACTGCAAAATGAAGAACAGAAAATTGGATGACACTATCATTTATTTAAAACAAAAAACATTACATACTTACACATGGGTCAGGAGCCTCATGGACTGATGTGGCTGTGGGATCAGCCAGGTGTATTCCATCTCCTCTCACTGCAGAGACAGGCATACCAACATTTATCAGATATCACTATTAAGAGATAGACACCTAGAGGAAAAGAAGTGGACAATACCTTCTGCATATTTTTCCAGGGGGATGATCTCTGATGATATCCTCCCTTCTATTCTTTCCACCTGAGGCCGTCCTTTATTGAAGCTCAGTGCGAGGTCCCCCCACCAGTAGCAGTGGCCTGGCTCATTTTCTTAGTGGCTACGAATACATTTATGAATTTTGTAAACTACTGTGATCAAACTGACATTTTTTTCACAAGATACTTACCACTGTGGAAGATATTTTTATATTTAGTTTTTACTTGCTGTCAGGTTCTTTGCTCTCCATGGAGAATGCCTCTGTTGAGATGTAATAGTTAAGGATGGATATTCAAGTCAATGAACAGGCAAGTGGGTCAGTGGAGATCAAACACGTCTAAGTCAGTAGAGCTGTATTCAACAGCCTGAAGTCTTTGTAGTCATGGGGGTTACACACAGGCTTAAATTGTACTTTTTAGACCACTGCTAAGTCACAAAGATCAACAATTTAAATTTAAAGATCCAACAATTAATGGAAAGACAAAATACAATTTAAAGTACTTTATGCAAATGAAAAATTACACTATAAAGTAAAACGAACATATGAAGCCAATAGGGAGAAGGGCTTGATGGCCGCGAGGTTCAAACTGGGAACCTTCTTGCAGGGAATGACAGTGTTAATCACTGTACCACCACATCACTATAAAGTAGTCACAAATACTCGTAACATGTACATGACTTACGCATTTAGCCTGTCTGCAATATTCTGCCAAGCCACCACTCTGGCTTTATTGGTGGCTACTGTATTGCCTTTTTTTGTTATAATATTCTGGTGTTCTTTTTGTAGCTCCATCAGAAGCGTTTGCTCTGCTGTTGAAAAAAAGGCTGCTCTCATTTTTCCCTTGTTCCACATCATTTCATCTATCTCGTGGCCATCCACTCATTTGGGCTTCTTAAATATCTCGGGAGCGCACTAGGTGAGACTATGCAAGTCTGTCTTGAATTCGCCTTGATTGGAAAAGCCTGAACTGCGTTAGTGGAACGACTTGAGGCTTAATTGGGAGATGGCTCTAGTTTGAGTCTCACTTTTTCGGGGAAGTCTGGCTTTCTTTAGCTACTTTCATGGAATACCCCCCTGGTCGGAGCAGGATTGAGATGCTGCATAAACACACCTCGGGTTAAACTTGATCACCTTTCATGGTATGGGTTAATCACGAAGTTACACCTCACATGATCAAGTTACTCTCAGACTTATCATGATAAGCAAGTAAACCCATTTCGTAGTACATGCCCCAGTACTCTGTTCCTGTTTTTGCCCTGCGTGTTTGTTGCTTGTTTTCCTGTTTTCACATTAAAACCAGATGCACAAACTCCTGCATATGTATTCATGTTTCCACACCTATGACACCCCCATGGCACAGCTTTAAGCAATTTCCTGTGGGATGACGTTTTCTGATTTTGATCACAGTAAAGAACATCTGAGCAATGTCAGAGAATGAATCCCTTTCCTTTGAAATATATTTTACTTTTTTGACATTCTTAAATAATTCCTTTCTGGATTTCTTTCTGTGTACAATGCTCTATACAGAAATAGCTGTATAACTATGAACATTTAATTGGATGTTTTTTAAATACAAAAACACATTTTCTTTGTGGATTTTACCAAAGCCGTCAGATAAGAGAAACCCAGAGAAGACTCTCTTCCTTCTCTCTGATGTCTCCCATTTGCTGAGATCACAGCAGATAGCATTATATAAAAATGCAAAAGAGCAGGAAAAAATGAGCAATTACATGTCAGAGGTTAGGTTTTTGCTTTTATTTCCTGGTAAAGTATACCATTAAGGTACAGAGCCAGGGAAATGATCTTTGCTCATTTATCCTATCTGTTATGTTGCTTAATAAGCCACATGAAATCAGACTGTGTGGTATGTGATTAAAAGGTATTAAAAGGGCCTGAGTATTTAAAAAAAACACATTAGTGGTTCAGCTTGTTCGCAGTGGCATCTAAGGTTAGAGATTTGTTTCTCTCCATTTTCCTTCCCGTTGGGCTGCTCATCATTAAGTGTGAAAGCTCTGAACGTGACAGTGTTGGGTCAGGCACTGCTTGCGCAGAGTGTTAGCAAGTGAAGAGGCTGAGTCTTATGCACTGGAATGGTTCATTGAGTCAGTCAGGCTGTCCCTCGGAGCCTTGCTACAAAGAACCAGGCTGACACCACCCTGGCAGCCCATTCTCACCTTCAGAAAAAATGTTCCTAGGGAGGCACAGTAATAATACATGCAAAAAGTTGAGGGAACATGGACAGCTGGCTTTGGTATAATTTTGAGTTCAGTAGGCTTGACTCGGTAAAATGCATGCCATGTAGTCAATTTATGGAAATTAGGCTACAAAAACAGCAATTCCGGCTATTTCAGCCCAGACTGCCTTTTGAATGAGGCACATATCAGGCAGATTATGTCATGTTAAAAATTGTTTGTTGTAAAACTGCAAATCATCATAAATGGGTCTCTGTGTAGACACTGAGATGAAACAATGTATGATATGGGCCTTTTAAGCACTGCAATGGAGTAAGAGTGAAGAAAAGCATGGCTAGTGGACTAGGTTAAATGCTTTTGTCATCCCATTGGTTCCATGCATACATCTCTATGAAGTTCTGTGATTCTCCCTTGATAACCTCAACTGCTATTACCTCATACTATAACTGTACAGGAGCTGTTGGCATAAGTTGCACTGTTTGTATGTGAATATCTGTTCTTATTCATGGCATACTGGTGTCAAATTTAGAAGAATTTTGTAAACTGGTGTTTTGCCCCCTTTGCTGGTCTTTTTGAAATGTTTTTGTTACTACTTGTGATAATAGGAAATAGTCTCCAACCATTGACATTTTGCTTGCAGTAGTTACAGTCCAGCTACTGGTAGAAAACTGCATCTGTTATTGAGTTATGGTATTGGTATTCTTTTTTCTGAATACTGTAATTAAGTGGCAGTATTGGTGCTGATATCAGTGTAGCATTATTCATCATGGGTCATCGGAGGTAACGCACACGGAGGGTATATAAACAAGAAATCAGGTGATATCCGGCACCCAGACATTTGGGTTCATCTCATGCTCTACTCGTCTGGGTCGGAAGTGAGCCCAGCGGATCTCGCTTGTGTCTGGGATGCCATGGCTCAGCAGGCAGTCGAAATAGTGAATCTGAAGCAGGAGGTTGCGGGTCTCCTCACGGAGGTGGCTACCCTCCACGCGGAGCTCACGGCTCTGCAGCAGGTCCACGTGGAGCGTCCTGCTGAACTGGCGCCCCAGCCGGCAGTCCAAACCACCCCTGCTCCCTCTCAACCCTCCAATCTCCCCAAAATTGCTTTGCCAGAGAAATGGGATGGGGTTAAATGCGAAGGTTTTCTAACCCATCTGTCCCTTTGTGAGTTTCAGCCAAGCCGCTACCCCACGGACTGAAGCCGGATCACCCTCCTCACCTCCCTCCTCGCGGGGCAGGCAGCCGAGTGGGCCACCACGGTCTTGAGGTCTGATAGTGTTGTGGTTCACTCCTACGAGAGGTTCACTCAGCAGCTCAAGGCTGCCTTCCAACACCCCGAGAGTGAGGTGGTGGTGGACTCCTGGCTCTATCACCTACACCATGGAGACCGGAGCGTCAGCAGATACACCGTGGAGTTCTGGACCCTGGCGGTTCAGACGTCTTGGAGTGACGCCGCGCTCCATGTTCTACCCTCGAGGGGCTCATCGAGCTGGCCCTCCGGATCGACCAGAGGCTGACTAACTTCCCAGCTCCTCGGAGCAGAGCCCTCGACACAGCCCCTTCTCCAACTACCTCGGCTCGGGCCGCCCCACCACCCACCTCGGAGGCCCACTCCTCGGGAGCTTGGGAGCGCATGCAGTTAGGATGCACCTTCCTGGCTCCGGCGGAGAAGGAGCGTCGCTATCGCAAGGGCCTTTGCGCCTATTGTGCCTCCCCCAATCACCATTGCGCCATGTGTCCTCTCCGTCCGGGAAACGGTCAGGCCAGGTGAATAGGGGGAGGAACTCACCTGGTCTGCGGGTCGCCTGCTTACCGACCGTTTCGCACCTCACCATCCAGGTAGGTCTCCGGCTGGGCCACCGACAGGTCATGGCCTCCGCCTTCGTTGATTCAGGGGCGGCGGGCAACTTTATTGATCAGGCTTTTGCTGCCCGGTTGGGGATCCAATCAGAGGTGCCCGTTCACATCACCGCCATCGACGGTCAGCCCCTGTCCAACAGTCCAATCACTAAATGTACCCAGCTCACCCACTTAGTGATCGACAATCACCACGAAAGGCTCCAGCTCCTCCTGCCCACCCTGTCCAATCCCCCCATCATCCTGGGGCACCCCTGGTTGAAGCTCCACGACCCACTGATCTCCTGGAGTCAGGAGAAGATTCTCCAGTGGGGCCCGACCTGTCGGGAGCTCTGCTCTCAGGCGAGGGCGGAGACGCACTCGGGGGAGTCCGAGGCCCCCGACGTCGACCCGGAGATGATTCCCGTTCCGTACCACGACCTGGCGAGGGTCTTCAGTAAACGTCGAGCCATGCAACTGCCACCTCATCGCCCCTACGACCTGGCCATCAACCTCCTCCCAGGCACGGTACTTCCCTGTGGCCACCTGTACTCCCTCACAAAGGAAGAACAGAAGGCCATGGAGGAGTATGTTGCGGAGGGCTTACGTAATGGTACGTTACGCCCCTCTTCGTCACCCACGGCTGCGGCTGTCTCCGTGGTCCCATATCGCCCTCGATTTTATCACTGGACTCCCCAAATCGATGGGCAAGAACACCATCCTCACCATCGTGGATCTTTTCTCCAAGGCTGTGCACCTGGTGGCGCTCACCGGACTCCCTTCGGCCAAGGACATGGCCGAACTAATCATTGAGCACATAGTCTGGTTGCATTGACATTGTCTCGGACAGAGGGCCCCAGTTCACGGCCAAGTTCTGGAGAGCCTTCTGCCATCTGGTCGACACCACTGCCAGCCTCTCCTCCGGATACCACCCCCAAACTAACAGCCAGACAGAGCGGACCAACCAACAGCTGGAGTGCTTCCTCCGATGCTTCGTGTCTGAGCGTCAGTGCTCCCGGGCTCGCTACCTCGTCTGGGCTGAACTGTCCCACAACCTCCTCACCTCTTCAGCCACCGGTCTAAGCCCATTCGAGGTTTGCTACGGGTACCAGCCTCTGGTGTTCGAACACCAAGAACCCGAGGTCGAGGTCCCGTTCGCCCAACAGTTGGTCTGCCGGTGCCAACCGGCGCTACGTCCACCAACACCGCCACCGGCACCCTCTGGGACGCATGTACCACGTAGGTGACAGGGTCTACCTTTCCACCGGGAACATCTGTCTCCACTCCCCGTCCAAAAAGCTGGCTGCTTGCTACATCGGACCCTACAAAATAATCAGCCGAATTAACCCTGTAACCTTCCGGCTCCAGCTGCCTGCCTCCTCCGTATACATCCTGTCTTCCTTCATCTCTAACTTTAAACCTGTTTTTTTCTCCCCTCTGTCTCTACAGGCTGCGGCTCCCCCTCCGCCTCGCATCCTCGACGGTGGTCTGGTCTACACGGTCTGGCAGATCCTGGATTCGCGACGCCGTGGCCATGGCACCCAGTACCTAGTGGACTGGGAGGGCTACAGTCCGGAGGAGCGGTCCTGGGTTCCCAGCCACCACATCCTGGACCAAGACTCATCCAAGACTACAGTCGCCGGGTATACTCCCGTCCGGGTCCGGCAGCTGCCAGCCCTGGAGGGGGGGTATTGTCACACGCACCGGGACACGTGACGTCATGGGTCATCGGAGCTAACTCACGCGGAGGGTATATAAACAGGAAATCAGGTGATATCCGGCACCCAGACATTTGGGTGCATCTCATGCTCTACTCATCCTCGTGTCACCTTCATGGTACCATGAGTACGCTAGCTAACCCTACCAACCTTATCTTCCCTTCCCGGTGTGTGTGTGTTCCTTGGTGGGAATCTCTACTCCTTCTGGAGCATTCTCAGAGCAAGGCATGTGGTTCATTAGCTCTTTTGTTTGTATCCGCGAATGGGCTCATCCGCCACGCTACACTTAGGCTTTCACTCCTCTTTCCCGCATTCCTAATGCTCTCATGACAATCATAATCTGATGTTATTTTAAAATCTAAATGTAATGCAAAATGATCTGCCAATACTGTTTAAAGAGCTAACATTCGATGGTACAATAAACAATATAGTATTGCACATAATGAGCAGGACTTATAAACCTATTCATTCTTATAAACCTCAAAGGTTACTGTATAATTATAGAGCAGATACTTAAGTCTGAAAATCTAGTGTGTTTTGGCCTGTTCCACATGCTGCAAGAGTAGGTACAGTTACAATTCATAAATCCTAAATACTAATTTATCATATGAGTAACATGCAAAGGCATCACCAAAACCAATTTAATGGAGCTTATGCCTCTATTTGTCACCCAACAAGCAAAGTGAAAAAAGTAAGCTTAAATTATCTGTTTTAAAATTGATTGCTCAGATAAATTACAAAACATAAATATTCCAATGTGTAAATTCACGAAATGATACAGAACCATAATTGTGGTTTTGAAGTATTATTAAAGTTGAAATGATGTGCATATGTGAGTCAAGTACATGAAGTTTACTCATGTTAAATTTGGATAGTGTCAGGTCTCAACGGCGGCCAGCAGGGGTCGCTCTTTGTTAATGTTGGGGTTTTTTGTTAAGACTTTTATTTTGAACTTGGTTTATGTTGTGTCTTTCATGTCAGCTGTTTTATGTTTTGAGTTATTGATTATGTATGCTTATTGGTTGATGTGTTAGACTTGTAAGTATTTAAGTTCTTTGAGTTTGAGATGTCCTTGTCGGTCAACCTACCACGTTGAGTTCTTGTGTACCCAGCTCTTTGCTTTGTGTGTATCTAGCACTTTTTTTAGTGTATACAGTTCGTATCTCGGTTAGTCTTGTTGTTAAAAGAATCTATAGTCTTTAGTCTGGCTCTCACGCCAGTGTTTTGTTTTGTGTCTTTTGTAAAAGAATAAAAATGGAACACGTAGAAGACGTCTGGAGCGTGTGTGCCTGCCAGTCCTGCCTGGAAACAGGCAGGACCGCTGACAGATTGACCGACCCTGAAAACAGAGGCGCTGCAGGCGTGGTATGGGGGAGTGCAGAACACTCCCCAATCGAAGAAGAACTGCTCCTGAGAGAGCTCTCCGCACTCTCCGCATTTTTTCCTTTTTATGTTGATCTACTAGGGCCTCAATGTTTGTGTAAAATGGATAACAATAATAATAATAATAATAATAATAATAATAATAAATACTAGTAATACTACTATTTCTACTACTATACTAGAGGGAGAGCGGAGTACTGAACATTATTTACACTACCTTTGCTTTTCTGACATTACCTGGTTTGATACTGTTAATTGGTGTCACTTGGGTTTTATTACTAAAGCTCTCTGGAAAGTGAGTTGTGGGTGCTTTAGGTGCTCAAACTTTACTGCAAAATCCTTTAACTGAACCTAGGCAGGTAGAAAGAAGCACTTTCTGCAGCTTTTAAAAAAAAAGAAAGTCTTAAAGTTATCTGTCTGAATGTCTGGTCATGAAATGCAGTGATGTGGTACTTTTCTACTTTCAGAACCACTCAGCATCAACACACACTTCTGGGATTCTCTTATCTGAGTCACAGTCGACCTCTCCCTCTGTGTAAGTGCATCCAGTCCGGAGGGTCCCCTCTCAAGCTCTCTGCAACCCAGCCCTGCCTGCATGTGTGTGTGTGTGTCTGTGTGTGTCTGCATAGCTGTCAGTTCATTGACATTGGACAGTTCTTTCAAGGAGGACTGGCTACTGTTCAACAGGACTATGAATGGTGTATGTGCACTGAGACTAGATTCAATCAATTTCATAATCGAAATAACATTAATTAATTAATTAATTAATTAATTGCATTTTTCTAATTGTTCCTGTGTTTTTGTACATTTATCAGACTATTCATATACAAACCTCATTTCCAAAAAAGCTGGGACACTTTCCAAAAATGCAATAAAAACTAAAGGCTGTAATTTGGTAATTCACATGAACCTTTATTTAACAGGCAAAAGTACAATGAAACGCTGTTCAGTGCTTTCACTGACAAACTTCTATTTGATAAACATAAATACATTTAGAAACTGATGCCTGCAACGCACTCCAAAAACGTTGAGACAGAGGCATTTTTACCATTGGGTTACATCGTCTTTTCGTTTAATTACACTTCTTGGTGTGTCATATAAATAACTATCGTTATGTGAGGGACTATGTGCATTATTTTTGTTATGATGTGCATCACTCTACCATGTGCAGTATTGTGCAGTGTTCTTAATGGGTGTTAAAACATTATCATTATGTGCAATATCTCATGTGAAATTGTCTTACCATGTGCAATATCATGTGACCTTTTTCTATATGAGTGCTGAATCACTTCATTACAAGCAATATTCTTCATGTGCAATATCATTACTTATGTCAATATTACTTTTTTATTACTTAACAATACTACTGATTCTCTGCTAAGTGCAATTACTTACTCCAAACTACAATTTGTGTCGGTAGATTTCACTCAACTGTGTTATTTATATATAGTACCCAGCATTTCTGTATATAGCATAGTGTATTTTCATATTGAGAATTTTTTTCCACAGATTTTTTGTGTAGATTTTATTTAGACTTGACATTTTATATTGTTCCTGTCTCTGTATCCCTGTGTCTTTGCAGTCATTACACAAGCGATTTCCTGCGGGATTAATAAAGTTTTCTGATACTGATTCTGATTCTTAATCATTTGGGAGCTAAAGAAAATAATTGTTGCAGTTTTGCAAGTGGACTTTTTGCCCATTCTTAATGTAAACAAGACTTAAGTTGCTCAGCAGTTCGTAGTTTGCTTCTCCTCTTCATGATGCACCACACATTTTCATTAGGAGGTCTATTTGGACTGCAGACAGGCCAGTCAAGCTTACACACTCCATGTCTATGAAGCCATGCTTTTGTAATTTGTGCAGAATGAGGCCTGGCATTGCAATATACATGGAGTTGCATGAAAATATGTCATCTTGTTGGGATCACATGTCTCTCTAAAATTCTAATGTAAGCCTCTGCATCAATGGTGTCTTTCTATATATATAAACACACAGATCCCCATGCCATGGGCACTGATGCACCCCCATACCATCACAAATGCTTTTTTTTTTTGCACCTTTTGTTGATAACAGTCTGGATGGTCTTTTTCATCTTTGGCATGGAGAATTCAATGTCCATTTTTTCCCAAAAGCAAGCTGAAATGAATACTGGACTCAGAGAACTGACTGGCATTTCTTCACAAAACTGATGAGTGGCTTCCTCTTTGCATAATACAGTTTCAGGGAGCATTTCTTGAAGCAGATGCAGATTGTGTTCAGGTACAATGATTTCCAAAAGTACTCCCAAGCCTATGTTGCTATATCCGTCACAGTAGCATAATGATTTCTAACGTAATACCATCTGTGGGTTCTACGGTCACACACATTGAGCAGCGGTTTCCACCCTTTGTCTGAACAATGACTGCCATTGTTGTTTAAATTCCTCAGTTGGCCAGCACAATGACAGCATGTGACATCATCCCCTCTGTGACCATGAGACTCTAGACAAAGCACCCAGGCACTCTCATCCTCATCTCTGGGGACTTCAACCACATCTCTCTGAACAAAACACTGTCCACCTTTACACAGTTTGTAAACTACCCCACCAGAGAAAACAAGACACAAGACTTGCTGTATGCTAATGTCAAAGGGGTATACAGCTACACAGGCATCCCACCTCTGGGCAGATCTGACCACAACTTGATGCACAATCTTCCCACCTACCTGCCACTGGTGAAGAGGCAGCAAACCACTGTCAGGACCGTGAGGGAGTAATCAAAGGAGGCCAATGCAGGCCTGCAGGTCTACGGACTGGGAGGCTCTATATGAACTGCAAGGAGAGGACATGGATAACCTCACAGACTTTGTCAAAGAGTAGCTCAAATTCTGTGTTGATAGCACTGTTTAGTGAAATCCATATGCTGCTTCCCCAACAACAATCCATGAGTTACCAAAGACATCAAAGCCCTCCTGAATGAGAAGAAGGAAGCATCAAGGTCAGGGGACAGGGAGGCAGCCATGAAGGCACAGCTACAGGAACAGCTACAGGAGAAATATGGAGCAAGGGCTTCAACTTAACAGCAAGTGTCAGAGTGGAGGGGCATGAAGACAATCATGGGCTTTGAGACCAGCACCCAGGGGACTGATGGTGACCAGCACAACCCTCATGGCACCCTGCGCTGCTGATTCCTTCTTCTACACCTTAATGCAGTTGTCCAGCCTACTTCTCTCTCTAACTCTCACCATCTTACTTGCTAGAACCTCCACTCTCTCTCCTCTTCGATGGATGACTTCGAACACCCATGAACCATCCATCACCATCACTGATCACCAAGTGAGGAAAGAACTGTGCAAACTCCTTCCTGCCGAGGCGCCAGGCTCAGATCACATAAGCCAACAATTGCACAAACTGTGTGCCTCCCAGCTATGTGGAGTACCTCTGAGGATCTTGAGCCTCATTACCAAGAAAGTACCTGTGCTGCGGAAAACATTGCATCTGGTTCCTGTACCAAAAAAGGCACGCCCCAGTGCCCCATTGGACAACAGGCCACTTGCCTCACATAGCATGACGACCCTGGTCCTGGACACCCTCCACCCCTTGGTTAGCCCAGCCCGTGATCCCCTTCAGTTCTCCTGCCATGCCAAGATTGGAGAGGACAATGCCATCATCTACCTGCTGCACAATGCCTACAGCCACCTAGACAAGCCAAGCCTCCCTTAGCTGTGTGGATTATGGACTACCTGACTGATAGGCCAAAGTATGTAAAGCTACAGGGATGTCTGTCTGACACAGTCCTTTGTAGCACGGGAGCTCCTCAGGGAAAGGTTCTGTCACCATTACTCTTCATCCTGTACATG
Source organism: Hydrocynus forskahlii (assembly GCA_037974365.1). Lineage (NCBI taxonomy): Eukaryota > Metazoa > Chordata > Actinopteri > Characiformes > Alestidae > Hydrocynus > Hydrocynus forskahlii. Next base: position 20,102,421 of record JBBPCX010000114.1, on the reverse strand, counting down.
TCTGATTTCCAATACAACAAAAAGGGCTGCTCTCTGCAGAAATTATCTGATTACTCGACAATAGACAGATGTGTCAGGCATGAAGAAGACTCCAGATATAGGATGGCTGTGGACAGTTTTGTTGACTGGTGTGAACTGAATAAGCTGCAGCTTTACATCAGCAAGACCAAATAACTGGTGGTGAACCTGAGAAGATCACGGTCTCCTGTCAATACCCTGTCCATTGTGGGTGGATGTGGTGATTGTTCAGGACTACAAATAGTCAAAGTAGACTGTACTTCCCACTGGACTCAGGACTTTTATAGTCTGCAACACCATGTTCTATGAGTCTGTAGTGGCCAGTGCCATTCTCTATGCTGCGGTGTGTTAGGGTGCCAGAAAGTGACAGACACCAAGAGACTTAATAAACTAATCAAGAAAGTAGGCTTGGTGGCAGGTGAGGAACTTGACAGTGTGGAAATCGTGGCTGAAAGGACAACATTTTCTAGACTTCAGACCATCATGGACAATGCTGGTCACCCACTCCACGGTGTTGTGGCCGAAGTGAGAAGTACCTTTAGCCACAAACACATCAGCAAAAGTGCTCTACGGAATGCTATATGAAATTCTTCCTTCCCACTACCATCCCACTCTACAACTCCTCCCTCTGTCACATACCCACACAATAATGTGTACAATAGCCTGATGCTACTGTGTTGTGCAATTTCTTACTGTGTTTAAGTCACATTATGTGTATCACTATATGCATTATTATCTTGTTATGCTGTGTAATGATGTGCAATATTGTGCTCAAGTTTTTATTGGGTGCTAAAACATTATCATTATGTGCAATATCTTATTATGTGCAATAGTCTTACCATTTGAATGTCACTACGTGCAAATAACGATCACCTATAGCCAATCACATTTTTAGGTAAACATGTCAAAGGAAGTGTGTCAAATGTGTCAAAGTAAACATGTCCACATGAATACCTGGTCCCAAGGTTTCTGAACAGAACATTGTATAGAGCATTACACTTCTTTTGCTCGCCTTCTTCCTATAGTACATCCAAGGGCCAACCCTAAATCAGGTAAGCAATCCCCCCCTGCTGTCCACATAATGTCAAAGAAAATGTGCAGGGGTCAGCATGTTTGCCCAGACTGGACTGTGGCCATGCAGCACCGTACATAGCGACCTATGTACTGGTTGTCCTTCCTTGGACCACTTTTGGTAGGTACCCGGCACCGCGTACTAGGAGCACCCCACCAGACTTTGGACTTTTAGAAGAGACTGAGTACGTCCTATACCTAGTACCAAATAAGTACTCGAAAGTGTACCCTCCTGGTGTGGTTTGTTTGTATCCTCCTTTGGCTTTATGGTTTTGACTTGACTTTTGACTCTTTTTGGCTGTCAAAGTTGCTCAAATCCTTATTCTTGTCAGAATGTCCTTCTTCCAACTCATCAATTTCAAGAACGGACTGTTTATTTATTATCAAATATATCCCACCCCTTGGCAGGTTTGAAACATTAAAAAATGCATACGTCTGGCAGCACACACTGAAGGAGTAGAAGACTTTGTTTATTAGACATAGTCCATTAAATACCAGAAAGCCTCTAAGGCTTAGACCTTGAAGCAACAGTAGCAGAAGAGCATGAATATATAAGTGCATCTTATTGACCCCTTTGTAGTTACCCTCACCATAGGGGGTTTTATCAGCCCACACTGCTGCATAAAGTATTGAAAATGCAGTTTTGAAAAGTATTGAAAAGTTTTCCTCAGCCTTGATTTGGGGATGGCCAGCAGGTTACTGCTAGATGACCTCAGGCTGCGAGCAGGCACATATGGGGTTAATAAATCAGAGATGTAATTAGGGGCAAGACCATGAATTGCCTTAAACATTATCAACAAGATTTTTAAGTCTATTCTGAATCTAACAGGTGCCAGTGGAGAGAGGCTAAGATGGGAGTGATGTGCTCCCTTCTCCTTGTTCCAGTAAGCAGCCTGGCAGCTGCATTCTGGACCAACTGGAGTCTGCTGAGTGATTTATGTGATAGACACGTCAAGACACCATTACAATTGTCAAGCTGGGATGAAATGAAAGCATGGACAATGATTTCACAGTCCTTGAAACTCAACATGGACCTAATTCTAGAGAGATTCCTGAGGTGGTAGAAACATGTCTGGACCAGTTTATTAAGATGGTTCTCAAAGGTCAGCTTGGAGTCAAAAAGAACACCAAGGTTCCTGGAGACAGTTTAGAGAGAGGGCCAAGAGATGCCTCCATCTGGGATCACAGGAGTTCAGGGCCTATGATCAAAATTTCAGTTTTATCCGAATTCAGCTGAAGGAAATTATTAGACATCCATGTTTTGATGTCACTCAGACAGTCTGATAAGTGGGAGAGCTCAGTGAGGTTATTAGGTTTCACTGGCAGATGCAATTGAGTGTCGTCAGCATAACAATGGAAAGTACACCTTTACATGATACAAAGTTCCTTTGGCAAGTTAAGGGGTTCTCTTTAAAGTTAACAAAGATTGTTCATGTTTACGCATCTCATGTACAAACATGGTTCTTCAAAAAACATCCATTTAAATGTTTTTAGGAAACTAAAATGGTTCTTCTATGGCATTAAATTAAGAACCCCTTTCTGGCACGTTTATTTTAAGATTGCATCACATTCTTTGCTAGGAATAAACTGGTAGCAGCTAATAACGTTTTTGCTACATGTAACTTACCATAATTTGACCTGACTCATATTCCTTTCCATCACTGGACAGACTGGCTTGCATGCTTTCATTTACTGCATCTCATCAGCTCACTGTCAATGACTGTTATAGACCCTCTAGATTGTAGTCACAGTTCATCATGTAGGTGCCCCTGCTCATTCCACAGATGCTTGACTGGATTGAGATACTGGGAATTCAGAGGCCAAGTGAGCTCCTTTCTATCATAGCCAGCATTTCAGCACATGCATTGTCTCAGCAATTTGTTCTAAAGTAGCTCTTCTGTGGGAACAGGCTAGCCTTTGCTCCCCAGCTGTCCTTCCCTGGACCATTTTCATTGGTACTAACCACTGCATGCCCAGAATACCCCACAAGACCTGTAATTTTGGAGAAAATCATTTAGCTTTTATAATTTGGTGCTTTGTTCGTTGTGGTGCTTTGGTCATTTTTTCTGCTTCTGCAAATTCAACTATTTGCTGCCTGATATATGCCAACCCTTGACAGTTGCCATTGTAACGAAATCATTGTAAAGAAATCAATGTAATTCACCTGTTAGTGATTTTAAAGTTATAAGTGATTGGTGCATGTTTCTTAGCCCTGATCTTGTGACAAATAACACTTGGCCTCCTACAGAGCAGGCAGAAAGGCATTTTCAAATGTGCTGCAATTGTCAAGATTTGCTGTGGAATGTTTATCTTGGTAGGTCTTTTAGTATTAGCCAAAAGTTCTTGGATTATTTCTGCTTCACTCTCATTACCACTCTCCAATTGTTTCTTCTAATCACATCCCCATCTCTAATGCCGACAGACAGAGTGGGAAGCCAGAGCACAGGGTCGGCCAGCTACCATGCCCTGAGAGAAGAAGGAAATTAACTGCCTTGCTGTAGGGCATAGTGGTAATGAGTGAGAGGTGTATGTGTTCACTTGCTTGTGATTCACATGTCAGTGGAGTTGGGCTTTGCTCACCATCCAACCACAGACACACATTGAGTGTTTGAGGGAACTTGATCTGGAGCTTGACACTGTAACTGGTGCAGTGATTCAAAACAGCATTATACGGTCTGCAGCTATTCCATTTGCTACACATTGCATAGAATACTTTCAGAAGTGAGCCACCAGACTGTTTTGCCACCTGCAGAGGCTAAACAGCATGGCTTATTAGCTAGGTTTTGTGTGACCTCCTAAAGTGGTTGAGTGCACCTTCTGAGTGGCTTAAATCGCTGTTCTAAAAGCTATATAAGTCTGTCAGCTCATGGCCACCGGCACAAATGTACTTGACCGTATCTTGATCATAATGAATGTGTTTTTTAGACATTTCAGGTTTTTCTCTCTCTCTTTCTCTCTCTCGCTCTCTCTCTCTCTCACACACACACACAAACACATGAATACACCAAAAAGCCATTTTCACTGGGAGCCAAAATGTTTTAATGAATATCACGAGCAAAATGTGTAGCTGTGCATCTGCCTTGGCAGCACCCGGACGATTCTTGCTTGTCCAAGGTTCAACACAAACAAAACCTCAGGACATAAACAAGGTTTTTTTTCCTCTCCTCCCTGTTATGTGACAGACACACTTCCCCACAATTCTCTCTGATCAAAACTAATGCCTCAATAAGAATTGCCTCCCGGGAAGTGTCTGCTGAACGCAGCAAAGCAGGGGCCATTTGTTTCCCTGCCGCAAAGAGACACAAACGCAAAAGCCACAGCCAGCCTGGCTCAACTGGTATGTTGTAAAACGTTATCCCTCAGGTACAGAAATTAATAGACTGTTTGGACTGGCCGTAATGCTGACAATTTAATTTGTGCTAGATGGACAGGCAGAGGTCGTAAAAACCCCAACACTTTTACGAAACCTCAACCTCATCGTATGGTGTGAACAGATACGTTCCAAATGGTCTCCGGTTTGATGGTCATTTATGGGCTGGTGGGTAATAAAAGCATGTAGGCTATTTATTGCGGGATTATAATGCACTCTGCTGTGACTCATGTGGGTCATTTTGCATTGTATTATTATTTATTATACGTTGGGTTAGGGCCACGTTCTATCTCGTCAGGATAAACTCCGATGCCTTTGCCATTTTATTTTATGGATATAGACTTGAGAGGGCCTGAGATAGCCTTTCCATCACTGACCTTTTCAAATGCAATACTGCAGTCTTTTGAGTGTGGTATTTTCTTTGCACAAGCAATAAAGCCCCAAAAAGCTGGCTGATGTAATCCATGTGAATGGATTAATAACCATGTGTCCACATGTAAAGAGGATGCATTAGTAATGCCTGGAATTTCCTTTTAAAAGTAGCACTATAGCAGTCTTTTACTTTCATTAGACTTTGCAAAAAGCAAAGATACATTTGGTGGAGATCAGTTTAAAGACCCGTATTAAAGTGTTCCACCGCCTTGCTCCCTCAGCTCCCCTGTCATGGTGTTTTTTGTCAGCAGAGGAAAGCATGTGACAAGAAGTTCATCATTCGGGTTGGGGGATTAGATGGGATGTAACGTGTGGATGTGAAGTTTTTTGCACAGTGAATTGATGTTTTTATTATTTATTTATTCACTTTATTTATCTATCCTCTTGCACAAATGCTCTGCTCTAACATCAACAGTATCACTCTCCAAAGTGTTCCTGACAAACTGCCGGGTTTACTGGTTTTTCAAACTCACAGCTCTGGAACGTAACTGGCTCAGCAGCAATAAGACACTGTTTTATCGGCTTTTCTGTTTTTTGTTTGTTTGTTTGGTTGGATTTCTTCAGTCACAAACAAAAATCATATTCACTCTTTCAAAATTCACGCTGTTCTCTGCAGAAATAACATATAGCTCAACAAAAAGCTTGTTACAGTGGTTCAGTTTACACCCAAAATGTTTTGTAGTGTCCAAAACACACTGCAAACACATCTAAAAAAAAAACCTAAGGAAAAAAACATTTATATTGTTATATACTTAATGGCTATACAGAGAACTCATGTACCCACTT
>JBBPCX010000114.1:20086980-20094119 GCA_037974365.1 Hydrocynus forskahlii | reverse complement strand
TAGAAAATGTTTCAGATCTTTGAGTTCAGCTCATGAAAAATGGGAGCAAAAACAAAAGTGTTGCGTTTATATTTTTGGTTAACATTATTATGTATTGGTTAACATTATGTATTGGTTAACATCATTTTGTCCCACTCACTGGGGAACAGAGGAGTAAAAAATGCTACAAAGACATTTTAGAGGAGGGCAAAGGTCACTATACTTTAACATAAGATAACAAGAATTGGTCTTTTGAATGAAATAATTCAGGTTGATGGTGAATCTTTTTTAGACAAACAATCCTTTATCAAGCAATGCTTTAATGATTTGGTGTACGCTCTGGCTTTAGGAAACCATTAATGCAGATAAAGTGACGACAGTATTATGGTTTCGGCTGCACACTATCTAAGTGACAAAAAGCGGTTTGTCCCTTCCCAACAGGCTTCTATTGGCATCTGTCGAGTTTTTCTCATTGTTAGCATGACCTTCACCCTTAAAGGTCAAAAGGTCTTTAATGTGGCCATCAGTGTAGATCAATAGCACTCAGACAGAAGCTGCCTCAATGGCTGTCTCTACTGAACGAAACAGCCAGTAAATAACATCCTTTCAAAAGAGGAAGATTCAATAATGTGTGAGATAAAGCAGTGAATAAACAATCTTATCTTAAAGAGACAAACAGGAAATCACTGGCAGCTGTCAAAAGATGTTCATGTACCAGCGCAAAAACTGTCAGCAGTGAATAGCACAGTACAAGTGGCAAATCATTATCATTTTTTTTGCTATGGAAGTCAGCAGTCTTATAATTAGGGGTCTACTGATTATTGGACGGGCCAATATTAGGATCTGATATTTAGCATTTTCTCAGATTTTTCAGAATCTCGAGCACAAGTGCAGCGACAATAAGTATGATGATTCAAACACAACCAATTGAGAGCTCATTAGCCTGTTGTATCAGTAACAGTCTGGGCAATATGTTGAGTGAAACTAATCAAACTGTCTTCTCTGTTGTCTCTGTGCGTCTGTGAGAGTCACAGTAACAGTATGAGGTTTTAGGGTCTTACTTTAGAGCCATTGTGCAGCCAAACTATTATGAAGCTTCACACAAGGCATTCTGATTTGTGTCTTGTTGGGCAGCATTTGGTAAGCTGATAGAGCCCACCTGACCGGGCTAATGCTGTTCTATCTGCCATTAACTGGAAATGAATTTTTGTTTTGTTTGCTCATTTTGACCTATTTTAGTTTAATCTTAACAGATGTGAACACCTGAGCTGTGGTGTTCCATGCTATATGAGGTATTTTAGGGGAACTCCACTTACACTCTAATCCCTTACTCATTACTTTATTTAACCTGTATTTTTACCTCTCATAACTCTAATCCTATTCCAAAAGGGCTAAATATAGTTTAAAAATTGTGCTTTGTGGACATTTTTGTATAAAATGTACAAATACACTGTCGCTCATCTGACTGATTTCCAATGTTTTATTAATAACATTGTTTTAGTGACCTTTGCAAGGTACCATTATATATTTTACCAGATGTTTCCGAATTAGACTTTGAACAAAAAGGAAGCGAAATGAAAGTCTTTTATTCTTGTTTTTTACTTTGAAAAAAAGAATTGTATCAATAATATATATCCATGTATGCATAATGCATGTCATGTATCATGAAATTAGTGAATCTTTACATCTCTTGACGAAAGATGGAACTATGGAATCAGCAATTTTGCTCCCCTTCATTTTGCAATCTGGCAATGCCACTTCATCTTAAGTCCATCCACTGCCCTGAAACTTCCTGTGCTCAAGGTCAGCCTTCCACAGCCCAGCACTGGGATTGATTCCCATGGTGATTCCAGCTTTTTCAGTAAATCCCTCAACGACCGCCGAACAACGCAACCTCCAACATCCCTCACATCCCTGCGGGGCACACAGTCACCCCCTTCCTTTTCAATGTCAGCGAGTCAAAGACATTCAAAAAGGAGAGGCAAAGGAAGAGAACATCTTCTACACTTGGGAAAGGCACTGCAGCAGTATGAAACAGGGGCAAACACATACCTTTGGTAAACAGTGGCCTGCGGTCTTCTAAGTCAGGTCAAGAGGGAACCAGAAAGATCCTGTGAAAACACATATTAACATCCTGATTACCCATAGTACTGAATAGTACTATCCTTATACCCAAAGCATTAAACCTATTAAACCTAAATATTAACCTCAACATCTGTCACTGTTGTCGACTGCAATTACTACACAATTCACTCTGCCCATTTTTACACTTTTTTTTAAACAGTTTCCTGCTGTATTTTAATGATTCAGCAGCTTTCATGTAAAGCTCTCGCCCATAAGAGCAGCTTAATCTACAGAATAATAGCATTATAAAGTGACAAAGTATTAAGCAGCACTTTAATTATCTAAAGGATGAGTCTTCCTTTTACAGCGATTTGATCAGAAACACTGAAAAGATAAAACAATTTCATTACAACCTCAGACTTCTGATTAGGATCATTTCCAGAGTGAGACTCTACGGCTTCAGCCTCTTTTTTCTTATAAAGGCGGAATCATTTAAAAAGTCTGTGCCAATGTCAACCCAATTAAACAGGCATAACCATTCTGTATATCCCATGGGTTTCATGAAGCCGTTCTCTCTGCTCTCTGTCGGCTCAGATGCAGGAGAACATCAGTCATTAACAATGAATTAACTTAATTGAGATCGCTTAATGATTTCCTGGTAATCAGCCGTTACGGTAAAAAAAAAATGTCAAAAGGGTAGGCAGGAGTTTCATTCATTTTCTGCCCTGTCTGAGGTCTACATAATTTAAATATTTGACTTTGAGTTGAAAGGTAATTAAAAAGGTGTCTTTGTGGCCATTTTACATATTTTAGGTGACTGAAAATAAATTACCTGCTGCAGTTTGATGAAGGTCAAATAAAAATATAGTAATAAAGTGTTCTGACCCTCAGTTTATAATGTTATGATTTAGTAATAAGTTCTTGGGACTTCAATGAGGAAAGGCTAGAGAGTAGGCCACAAGAAAACTTCTAACAACAAGTGAAAGAGCAGAGAGAAGATTCAAGAAAATCAAACTAAATTAGCGTTCATGTGAAACATTAATCCACGGGGCTTTACTGAGCTTCAGAACTTCATTAAAACATGTCAAACTGATTTGATGTTAAGCCCTCATATTGAAAATAAAATAAAACAAGAACCCAAAAATGCAAAGTCAATTTTACCAGCTGAAACTTTCCCAAATAAGGCTGTAATATTGGCCCTAAAGGAACAACAGCAGGGTAACAAACTGAAAATTGTGAAGGGAATTTGGGAGGACCCCTTGGTCGCCCTGTCTTCACACTTCATTCAGCGTCCTTTATTTACACACAAAATATGCAAAACACAAGCCTGGGAACAACATATACTGAAAAAGTATATCACATTTACTTGATTCAGATAATTTCCACATGAACAAAATATATTAATGTAAATTTCTGGTAGTAATCATAATACATTTATATGTAAAGAGAAAACATTCTTAACTTTCAGTGTGGCTTAAGGTTCATCTGTCATTTTTGAGCATTTCTATTTATCGGTTCATCATTACATTTTGACACAGTGTAAACAGCAGTTTTTTTTTTTTTTAAAGCCATGATGATAAAAAATGACAAAAATGGAGATACGTGGTTTATGTCTAACAGCAATAATGCAAACTACATACAACACACAAACACAAACATACAAACACACACACACACATAAGAAAAGGAGCATTCCTCCATCCTAGGACTACTGTACTCAGAGTAGGCTACATTGTGTATTGTGTTTGTGTCTTAGACCCTTGAAAGCCTGAGGGATGTTTTTCAGAATGAGAACGTGAGGCAGAGTGCTTTGAGAGAGGACAGGAGGAGACCCAGAAATGCCCTTGAGTAGAATTTTCAGAAAGGTTTTAAAGTGGCTGCTAAGGCCTGGCAGCCTGAAAAAGGGTGTGCTAAACAGATCAGTAGAGCAAATCGTGTTAGCGCTGTTGAGAGACTCTTCTAGCATGCCCTGTGGTTCATCGTATTTGCTAATGCTAATGCTAACATAGCTTTCATGTGTGGGGAGCCCTATGATGATATTTTCATTATAAATCTGTACATTTGCATTAGTTCCAGTGTAAGTGCCGGAATGTTATCCCTCATTTGTTTTGTTTTTCTTCCCTGTATCTGTTTTTCGTACTGTTTGCTCCTTCAGTGCCTTTGTTTAGTTTTTAGCTCGGCCCTCTTCTGTCTCCTTAGTCTAGATTCCCTGCCATGTGCCTTTGTTTAACAAGACCATGTGCTTTTGTTTTAGTCCCCTTGCTCCTCTCTGCTCCACCCTCTTGTCACGTCCCTCACCTGGTTGGTATATCATTTATCTCAGCTGTTTCTTCTCCTGTTCAGTGTTTATCTGTCCCTTTGGTCAGACTTTTCCTTTGTCATGTGTTGTGCTTGTGTCTTTTTACTCCTTTTGTATTATCTTGGATGTGGCCTTATTTTAATTCAACCTTGCTTTTCTTCAGCACATCAGTTTGTCAGTTCTGTCAGCTTAGGGGGGTGGGAGGGAATATTTCACAAAGCAGGATTTCTCCAAAATGAAGAGAACGTATTTCTATAATAATAGTTATAATACATGTACTAACGTATGTTGTAACTGGAGCTGCCATTGGCGCTGGCGTGTGGTTTGTAAAACAAATCACTAAACAGCTTGTGATTGAAGCTCAAGGCGAACTGAGACAGAGAGAGAGAAAAAAATCAATGTCAGTAGGAAAACCATAAACGATAACACCCTCTGACAGGCTTTCAGGCCACAAAAAAGATTTAATTTTTCTGATTTGAAATAATTTGATGTGATCAGTTAAGGAAAGGACTGCAGAACCCTCAGAAAAGTAGAACAGTTTGGTGCTCTCTCTCTATGTATATTTCTAGACCATTGTACATTTGGTTTTGATCCAATAAAGTCACTGTTTATTTACATATATTTACTAATTTTGGCCTTAAAATATACAAATATTGATATCCCATTATAATGACTATTGATGTTAACCTTATGATATAATATGAGACAGTACCACAGAGAACTTTGAGAGTTCTCTCAGAGAACAAATCCTTATGGCATAGTCAACAACATAACACAGACATATAAATATTTTAGTGTATCCCTCACAGCCACTGACAATGTCTATTTTAAAACAGTAATACACATTTGTATTTGTTGTACTTTGTATATTGCATTATATAATTCTGTTAGATGTGCTGTTCTGTTACTGCCCAATCTTAATCCCACAAAGTGACAATGAACATGCATGTGTCATGTCTCGTTAAGGTCTGTGTAGACTAAACATTTAATGAGAAGAACATAAAACTGACATCCAATCCAACTTTCAAGTCTAAATGCTGTCACAGATATGTAGCAATTACTGCTCAGAATCGTGGTCTATGAACCTAAAAAACATTTCCAAGATCATTGCTCTGACAAAGACCAAGCATAAAGAGAAAGATTTTCATTGAAGAAACTCTCATTGAATTTAGTACTACACTTAAAGGTGCTAGCACCTCAAACGCAACCTAAATAATGTTTTAAACTGAATGAAAAGCTTTCTGATCAGGTTTTGGGGGAATTATAGACTGCAATTACTTTTTTTCTTCTTAAAGCTTTTATTTTCTGGCAGAAGTTGTTTTCTGTGGGAGATATCTGATTACAGTGATGGCATGTGCCACAGTGATAAGTGTTGTGGACTATCCCAAGTAAGAATTTGGTCAATTATCCAAACAGCATTACCACTTACAAAAGTACACTACTGTGGCTGGGTGTCTATGATCATTCATCATTCAAGCAGTGTGCACATCTGTTGACTAGGTCTAGCCAACAAACTATGAATTTAGTTTGACTCGCACACACTCAGACTTGCAGTGGCATTATACACAAAGAGAGCCTTACAAAGATGTCCTTTCAAAATATTTAACAAAAATATGTGAGTTACAGTAATGTTACGACAATTAAGAGGTGTTTTACAAATGCTCGGTAGCTTGCCAAGTGGTTGTCATTCAGCCTCAACTAGAATCATATTGTTAAAGTGGGCCTGCGACAGGCTAAAAACATGTCTGAAGTGGTTTGAGGTCAGCATCCTCCAATTTGGCCCCACCCAACTCAAATCCAAGGACACACTAAAGGGCAAAATAATATCTAAATCAAAATTGCCATTATTGTTTTTATTTGGCACTCACTAGAACAGTCATGTTGTACCTTATAGCTAAAACCATAAAGAGATTAACAAATAAGTTGAAAAACCCCTTAAAACACCAGGCTGGAACCAATTTGTGTCCAAACTGGCTCATGGTGTTGCAGCAGGCCTACTGACTTTCAGTGTTAGCAGAGGCTAGTGGTGAGTGCTCCCCCTGAAAGCGTCTGCAGTGGAAAAGCAGTCAGCTAGGGGAATACTGTATTTGGCTTTGTCGTAGCATAGCTCTAGTTTTTGCTCCACTTATTGCTCTAGTTTTATGATCTGATCCGGTTTGTACTGCCTGTGCTTCTTTTAGCAAGGTGGAGAACTTGTGTCCTCAAATACAGGGCCAGTACCAACAGCTATTTGTTACAGTCTCTGCAGCTTGTAGCCAAAATCCCAAATTCCTAGGAAAGTACATCAGTATGTCTATTGATACTGCAAGGATCTACTTTTCCCAAAATCAATTTCAGCAAAATTTCAAAATCCCATAAAAATAAATCCATATGGTTATAGACTCATTTGTTGTTACTTCATTACTGTTGTTATCAAATGGTACAAGCAGATGGCCACTAAATTAAAATATGCCAAACAGTCATATGAATATAGACTATATTCATTCACACTGAATTGCTGAGAAAAAATGTATGTACTTCTGCCCATATCAAATGGTAACAAAATCTTAAATGTACAGCAAAATACATAACACATCCACACACACACACACACAAAACCTAAACCTACTTCCTCCCATGACAAACTGAGAAAAACTGCAAAAATCTGGTTACATGCATTCATATGAACATAGAATTGGTTCTGGACCTACTTCTACCCATTACAAAAAATTGAAAATGTCCTTTAAAATTCATGATACATCCTCAGGGATATAGAATGTGTTCATTGCTGCATTGCTTTTTTCCCTTCTTTTTTAAA
>JBBPCX010000114.1:20074480-20084480 GCA_037974365.1 Hydrocynus forskahlii | reverse complement strand
TATCTGCCGTGTGGGCGCATTTCGATATATCTAAGAAAGACACACGGAAAGCCATTTTCTCAACATCGGGATTACTTTATCATATAAATTCAGAACATCCCCATCGGGCACAGAAGAGCCAAGACCCTTTGAGCACACCCACTCCGTCTTCAAGAAAGTTTTCCAGTGATTACAGTTAATATATGGGCTATGTCAGTCTTTGTTTTGATACACTGTTTTGTTATAGGCCTACAGAGAATGTTCTTGTATCTTTCAACAGTTTTTGAAGCACTTGTTCTGAATGCACTTTGTTCATGCACTTTGTTCATGCACTTCGTTCAGAATATTAAAATGCACTTGAATTCACTAGTTTTATGAGAAAAGATATTTAATTGTATAATATTTCAGCTATCTTGCTTCTAGGCTAGTCATGAGTAGGGCCAAGTAAAATATTTTATTTCAAATTTTATTTTATATTGTGCTTTGTTTGAATGCTAAATAAATATTTTCATAGTTTTGTAACAGATTATTCTTTTAATAATTTAATAATAATTATTTCTTTCGGTTTTCGGCCAAGTGTTTCCTCATTTTCGGTTTTCGGTTTCAGTCCAAAAAAATCATTTCGGTGCATCCCTGGTGAAAATAATATTGGTTCATTTTCAGTGTTTCAGCAAAATAACCTGTCTGACTGGAATGTGGGATAATGCATGATACATTTAAATGTAACACAATCTAACACATATGCTTTTACCTGGGCCACATGTGAATTCTAAATTAAAATGTTGATATTTGGTAGGTCATTGCTCAGCACTCACTGGATTTTATGTCATTTATAGTGCAGTCTTTAGAAGTACTTGGTCAAAACATTGCATTTCTGGTTTTGAACCATAATGTACATCATGTATATCTGTTTTTTTTCCAATTCCCTTGGACCATTGTGTTGGTCCTTTCTTTACTAGATGTTCCTACAATATAAACACAATGTACAGAATGGCTGGAATTTTCTAAGTTGCCCTTTATGTAATGTGCCTGAAAACAAGAAGCCAGTTTTGATATGATTTTGATTTCTAAATATATAACTTGATTTCTAAATATATAACATCTGTAATAGCTTGGGGTGAACTAGAGCCTCGGTATACACACTGTCCCATGATGATGTGTTGAAATGAAGCAGCAGAATCCAAAGAACTATCAGATTAATTTCCATTACAGTGCTTGATGCTTGCCTTCAGTTTGTAATGTCTTCCACTGGAGTGAAGCTGCTTGTGCTTGGTAAGCATTTAGAGTGTGTCTCCAGCCCAGCTCTCGAGAAATATCCAAGTATATCTGCTCCATTAGACAAGCAGCACTGGGTGAGCTGGAGTGGCAAGACTGATGAGCCAGTAACTTATCAGAGTGGTCCAAGAGAGAGGTTGGGGGCTATTTCAGCAGAACGCAGTTCTTAATGAAGAGCACTCAACAACACCTGCGCCTCAAGCTGAAGCCGGGGAGGAGATGGGAGAGAGAAAGAAAGAGGGAGAGGGAAGGACAGAGATACATCTATAGATAAAACAAATGAGATCTCCATGTGGCTGAAAACTGGATCAAGAGGAGGAAAAAAAACATGCACACTTTCCCTGCAGCTGTGCTCTTCATATACTGCCACCATGCTTTCCTTACACTCCCTTCTAAACCTCACTTGTCATTGACACCAACACCAACACTTCAGAGTCTTTAACATAGTGATCCTGTTTCATATCATATAAAATCCTTTTGAACCACCATCATAATCATTAGTCAGTAACCTGACACAGACTAAGTGTTATAATTATATGGTGCAATCAAACAGCATATGCATTGTAATTATAAAGTAAATCAAATAAGTTCTGGTTCCTCCATAAGTCATTCACTGAGTAACCGGCTATTACTGGGATAACATGATTACGGGTTTGGTCCGTCTTAATTTATGATATGCAACATCACGGTTATGACTGGGTTTCCTAGTTGAGCCTAAGCTTAACTTATTCTGATATGCTAAATGGTGCTAATCACCAGTCTAGCAATGGAACAGGGTAAATTTAGAGGGGCAAGATTGCAGCAGTAGGGCAATATTCTGATTAGGGATGCACAATATGGAAAAAATGTTATATTGCAGAGATACTGCAACATATTACACAGGGAGAACATGCAAATTCCACACAGAAAGGACCAGGCCAGGACCAGACCAGAACCTTCTCATTGTGAGGCGAAAGTGCTAATCACTGTGCCTTGTGTGACCCAACTATTTTTGTGCCAAGGTGCCAAATATGCTTCTTTGGGAGTTGTTTGAAAAAAGAGATCTTTAAGTGTGAAACTCTTACAGCAAATTAAGGCTTCTTCTTAGAACCTAGACTCTGCGTTTTTAGTTCTTGTTCAAAAGTATTAAAGCAGACTCTACGGCTGTACTGCCCTGGGCCAGTGAGACGCTGTGAGCCCTTTGTATTTCAATCCAAGTCACCACTGTCCTTTAAACGTAACTATAGTTTCTAGAAAAACACTGTCATCCTCGCATATCGATCATGTGCACAGACTGTCTCACTGACAGCCACACCCCGCTCACATACTCTTAATCCCCCAATAGCCTCATTTCATCAAATGCTCTGAGAGCTGCAAAACAACTGCAAAACAAGCAAGTGCCTTTACGCAGCACTCTGTGAGTCTAGCACATGAGCTTGTTGTTGAACTAATTTTGGACATGCAGTCTGGACATAACCCAGCCTAGCCTTTCTCTCAGGGTCAGCACAGGGACAGAGCTGCGAAAACATTCACTTGTCTCTGAGGTGTGCACGTTTGTGTGGATTCAGTGTGTGTGCGTGTGTGTGTGTGCATGTGTGTCTGTGTGTTTTGCTTCTCTCTGATCTGGTCTCTGAGTTCTGCAAGCACTATACTCTGTATTGTTCACAGAGAACAATGAGTCATCGAACACTGTGAAGGCAACATAAGGACACTTTCAGAGGCGACTGGCAGAAGAATAGAAGGTTCAGGCCTCTGCAGCTGTTGCTGACTATGGATAAGAAATGAATGAAATGATACTGAGCCTGTAGGAGATTTGTAGTATACTAGCTAATTGCTTAAATGGTCTGCAACATACATTTTCTTCTTTTTATTTTATTTTTTCCTTGGGGTCATGTGGTTTATGTCTTCATTTTAACTCGATTATTTCCCAACCTTCCTTTTCTTCCGTAGACTTAAACAGGCTGTTTTGTTACTATACCTTTGACACTGCTGAAGAAAAATCTGTTTTTAACAGACTGCCTAATGTCTCATTCGGAATGCCGTCCACACTAAAACACATAAACTGAATTTGAATGAGTAGAGCTAAACTGCTATAGACAGGTACGGTTAACTGCAACGGCATTACAAAAAACAATTTACAAATGGGCTACTTTTGTAGCTTAGTTTCTTGAAATTGATGGAACAGGCTGGAGGCAGAATAGCATGTTTTTAAACTTGTTAAAACACAACAACTCTTTCAAAAAAGTGAATATGACATGGGCCCTTTAATGAAACGCAAAATCTCAGCAGTTATTTTAAGGAAGGATTAGTGTGTACCTCAGCTAGGGAAAAATACATTCATGCCATAATGTAGTGGAAATGTGCATTAATAAGTACACAAAATTCCATGAATTACTTCATAACACGAATTATATTTTTCATTTTATTTTATAATTGAATATTCCAAATTCGATGCAGATGAATAGCCATCTTCAGGTCAAAGCAATCATAGCCTCATGCAGTGAAATAACTTAATCTAAAACCAAGGTTTTCTTATCTATGGCACACACTGACATGTCGAGTTGTGTCACATGATGACGTCATTACATTAAATTCCACTTTTTTTCAGACGTTTTTAGTTTCAGACTAAAAGCATGCTTGTGCAGCATTAAAGTTGTGTGAAATCAGGAAGTAAGTTGGATTTGTGAGGCTTTACAAGCTTGGCAGTACCCACTCGCTACTCTCTGATGTAACGTTTGTCATTTTTCTGCAACTGGCCCCAGCAGTGTATCTAACATGGCACAGCCCAATAAAACCCCTGATTCTATAATTGAACACCAACTGTACTTAAAAGCGCCACGGAAAAGTTCAATCTCTAAGAAAAGAACAGAGGAAAGTGGCTGCAGTACAAAATCCACAGGCCTTTTAAAGAAAATAAAAGTATTTAAATCTCAAACATATTTAACCACCCAGCAGCGGAGTGTAAATGTTTCTCAGCTTCTAAAGAACATTAAAAGAAATGGATATGAAATAACAAATTTGAGTAGCACAAGTGAATAAACGAATAGCATGTCTAAGTTGTAATCTTGAGGCTATGTAGATTTCTATCTGAGGCAGGAGAGAGCAGATTAAAAGGGAGCGCTGTTAAACCTGCCCCTTTGAGACATTTTCGTTCAAATCTTCCCCTGGCATGTTCCTAACTGTCCTACTTGTGATGTACAAGCATAAACACATCTTACATTAAAAAACCTACTACTGTTCTTTGTGTAGACTGCATTGGACTGTTATCGGTACCTTTAAATGTACGGGCTGCAGGTAAAACAAATTATTTGTAACATATTCCAAAGGATCAGCACACTGACATCTAACCCTTCTTTTACTTTTGGAGTACTTATCTTTTAAATCCACATATTCAAACAGAGATCAGACAAAACTGACTGATGATTCAATTACAAAGCGAGGTACAAACATTTTTTAAACATAGCTGATTTGTCCACTAACATAAATTCTCTACAAGGTGAGGCAATGGCAGTCAGGTACACTGAAAACATTAAAATAACAAAACAAACAAAAAAACAATATTTTACCTTAAAAAGGTTAGGCCATCTTAACATGTTATGTAAAGTGAACATACTCTTTACTAATTATTTTAAGTCAAATTTGAATGAGATTTAAGCTGAATTCATAACTTTCATGTATATGTAAAATGACTGAAATGCACCCTACATGAGTAAGCAAAACTGCAATCCTGCTGCTGTTGCATAAGAATACTTCAGCTAGGTTGTACAGAAAAAGGCAACAGCGGGAGTCATGGAGAGTGGTGCTTTGCATCAGTAACACTGTGCATCTGTTCATTTCTTTTTTCTCTAACTGTAAAAAACACATTGACAGATAAACAGTGTTATATGCTGAATATGTAACACTGTTCCATATCTTCCAATTGTGGATCTGAGCTACGGACACTAGATGTCAACACCATACATGAGAAAAAAAAAATCCTGTCATCATATTTCTGTGCATTTGATTGATGTATCTGTAAAGCTTTTCAGCTAATAACATATATACACATTCACACAATATATTTTATAGAGCTTCAGATAACACAAGCATGCAGCTGAAATGCTTTTCATATTCGTACTGGGATCACACATAGAGCTGTCTGTTAGCTGGCAGCCAGTTCGTCTGTGCTGTAATTTGTCAACAGAAAACAGTACTGTTTTCTCAGATGTGCAGGGTTGCCTTCATTATCAGAATGTTTCTCCAGATGTTCCTGTATATACTGGATACAGTGGTGTTAGAAGTGTAAGTATTGGGATTTGATTTTATGAATGGACTTTAAAGAGTCTGAATGCAACTCAGGTTTGTAAATACAGCTCTCATTTTAAATGGTGCAATGGGTAGAATGGAACTGCTGTATTTTGGGTCAGTATGGGCTAAAGTGCAAAGGTTTGTTAAGTGAAAATAAGCATACAATAAACCCCTGCCTGCTCGCGGTTCAGTAGTCACGACTTCAGTCTCTTGCAAATTTTTTCTGGGAACCGAACTAATAATTGTTTGTGGAAACCCCCTTACTAACGCGGAAACCAGAGATATCCTCCGGTTTTTTTTTTGCTTTTGTGATGTCCGGGTCTCGTCCGTTATGCCCCTCGTCCTCGTGCTGGTTATGTTTATGTTTATGTTTGAGCAAGACAATCAGACGCCTGAATGGAATGAGCCTCTGCTGCTCAGCACTGCACCCAAACAACCAGGGGCCTGTTCCATGGAACAGGATTAAGGGAAAGTCTGCCTTACTTTCCCGTGAAATAAGCCCGTCTTTCCCTTAATCCTGTTTCATAGAACAGGACCCAGCACGAGGACGAGGGGCGTGGCGGACGAGGCCTGGACGTCACAGTCAGCTGTTCTCAGAGGCGGGAGGCTTGAAAGTAGCCAATCCGAGAACGCTATTTATTTCTCCTTGCTGCTGATTGGCTGCTACCCTGTGACGCATCTCTGGCAGACACTGTCCAGAATTTCTCCCATGGAGCGTCTCAAGTGTTTTTCGTTTTTTGTTGCTCTAAAAGCCCTGTATTTTTATTACTGTAAATTACATTAATACTGTATATACCAAAGAAAACGACAGTGTGGATGAATTACAGTACAGTCTATACAGGGGTAACATTGATTATTACATTCCAGCACTGCTGGAGATGGCAGTTCAGTGTAAACTGTACAGTATGGATATTGGTTTACCTTTACATTTTCTTTAATTGTATTGAGCTGAGTTTAAAATGAAATTAAAGTGTTTTGGGTGCACATTTGGGGGCACCATTAAATAGGGATTTGTAGGCATTTTTTTTCACCACATCACATATTTGTGGTTTTTCACTATACGCGGGTGCTCTTGGAACGTTACCCCCACAATTCCCAGGGGTTTACTGTATACCATTTACAGCAAACAAATGTAAATATGGCAAGTCTGCAAATTTTACAGCACAATTTAAACTTGTTTGCTGAATTTACTGGTCCATGGCCCAGTGGTTGGGGGCCTCTGATCTAGAGGATGTGCACTTATCTTTACTGAACAAAAACATAATTTGCAGGGGTATGCAAACTTTTGCATTAAACTGTACATCTTTAAGGATTCTTAGTTTCGAGAAACATATGAGAATATTCTTATAATCAAACCAGACACCTCGACACTGCCCAGCTCAATTTTTGATTCTGTTTCATATTTACAGTGAAGTGCCTGTGTTAGCACAGGCTGTGCTGAAACATGTGCTTACTAAGGTGCTCAGCTCAGTTTACTTCCACTCTGCACTTTTCTTTTCAGGCAGATACATTAACAAAGCTGCAAAGTCAGCTGCCAGAATAGAAAGGCTTTCAAGGAGTATGAATTCTCAGAAATGTCAGACCATACTATCTCTGTCATTACAAAACTTCTAACTCGGAAACATTTTCATTATAAAACAGGGAAATAATAAAAAAAACAACATTCTTTAGTTTGAATATATATAAAAATATAAAAAGCCATTCTGACTACTTTTTAAAACTACAATGTAAAGGGCAGATGGCGCTTTCAAACAGTGTACAAGAAAATAATGTTACAGCAATGTAAAGAAATTAATTCAGTTTTGATCTACAATTAACCACAGATATTCACTGCCATTGCTTTTTAGTTTAATTGTAACTATTCATTTTAATGCAACACTATGTAATTTTTCATTCTCAGAAACAGGTATCAAGTATCAAGTGCAAATTTAACTGTAAACTCCAAAGAAATAAACCGGATCCATAGGACAGGGGGAGAAAAAAAGACAAGAGAGGAAAACAGGAAGGATACTATCTGGTCTGACCCTAGTCCTTCAAAGGGCACGCTTTGGCATTATCAGCCAATCGGAAGTGGATTTAAGTCAATCAGGGCAGCACTCCTTCCAGGAAAACTGCTGTAATAGGTTCGCACTGCTGCAAATCATGCACAGATCCACACACACACTTCTCTCATACTCCCTCGCTGTACAGGATAAAGAGGGTGGCAGCAATGAAACCCCTTGGCCTGCACTTTTATACTTTTACCTTCCAAAACAGCTCAATCGGTCTGGCATAGAGAGAGATTACAGGAAATAACCTCTAAAGTGAACCATTGCTTTTGTACACGCACACACACACACACACACACACACACACACACAGAACGAGAGGGAGAGAGAGCGAGAGAGCGAGGGAGCGAGAGAGAGAGAGAGAGAGAGAGATGAAATGGATGTGAATATGGTGAGTTTATTTCTGGACAGGGCCTTTTCTGTGGCAGGTACTGTATCAGACTGGCCATTCGAGGCCACACAGTGTGTGTGTATGTGTGTGTGTCTGTGTGTGTGTGTTTGTGGACTTTTATAGGTGACTTACAAGTGACAGCCCATTCAGCCTTACACCCTCTACCTTCATTCTTCTCCTTGCTGAATATCCGTCCTTGATCTTCTCTCTGCCCCCTCTCCTCTCACACACTGACTCCTGCTCTTTTTAACTCTACTCTTTTAGCTCTCCTTTACTGTCTCACCCTTTGTGGCAACCTTCATTGCCTTTCTTCTTTCTCCTCTCTCCATTTACCTTCTCTCTCTCTCTCTCTCTCTCTCTCTCTCTCTCTCTCTCTCTCTCTCTTTCTCTCTTTCTCCCTGTGACAACAGCAGCAATGGCAATTAAGTCAGGCCCAGACTTGAGCCTATTTTAAGTCTGCCTCCTTCAGCAGGAACAAAAAGGCCCAAATATATACATCTGTGTCGAGATCAAATGTAGAGCATAAGTATAACTGACATCATAAATGAACAGAGCCCCCGAGACACTGTAAACAAATGCATATGTGAAACATCAAGCTGCTTTTCTTTGACTTTGTTTTTAACACAGGTTCAGAGATGCAGATTTGCAGGTTTGCAGATTGAAGCAGAAAAATTAATGCATGGTGAAATTATAGTTAATGAGAGCTGTGTGGCAAAGCAGAGGTCAGGAGACAGGTCATCACCTGTCTGCATCAGTGAATACATTACTGCCTGCAAACACATTTAGTTTTCTGTGAGGTCACTAGGTTCGTTCTCTTCACACACAGGAAGATGTTGAATGATGTTGATGTTGAGTGAATGTTCATGCAGCCAAAGTGGGATTGACCCCTCACGCCAAATACATACCCACTGGATGTGTTCACCCCGGGCTGTCATCAGAGGCAGAGCCATTTTTTTCATTGTTTGAAACAGATTTCTGCTATAACTCAGTATGTGAATATATAATTACCCAGCATACCTGCATTTGCTTTCTTGTTAATTATATATCATTGGAGAGTAGCAAACTTGATATTTTTTATCGTTCATTTTCTGTTCCAGCCTTGGTCATGCCCAAAGTCTGGTGTGACTCCAGCTTAATGGAGCATAGGGCAGATTTTCTTGTAGTTAGTCTATGTCCACTGTGATGTGCTGCCTGTCGTTATAGTAGAGGTAAGCAAACAACGCGTAAATTGTGCCTTAATTAATTTGAAGTACACAAAAATGTTATATTTAAAATGTTTTTCCCTCTGGGTATGATGATAATTTTCTAATGATCCTAGTGGGCAGAATGAAGTAGGCTGGTTGGTGGTTGTCATCCTCAATAAAGTGATGTCTCTGCTTGCTAGCCACCCCCACTTGTAACCAGGCGCGGCCTGAAATGAAATGCTGGCTTTGCTACTGACACACACACACACACACACACACACACACACACACACACACACACACACACACTCACTCTCACACGCACACACACACACACGCACGCACACACACACGCACGCACACACACACACACACACACACACACACACACACACACTAACACAAGTACACTCGTTAGTACAGCAACATTTATGAGGATAAATTAACTGCGTATGAAATGAGAAAATGTGACCAGTTCCCCTAATTCACATTGTTGGAACTGTGGATGTGATTAAGCAAAAAAGAAAAAAACATGCGAGAATCTACAAGAACTCCTGCAGATATAAGCATAGGGATGAAGAAGAACCACTGAAGGAGGCCAACAACGATGGACAGTCAGACAGGCAGTATCTAGAATTAGATTTTTCTAACATACAGTAAAGCAATACACTGTGTAATAGCTTTAAATAATCCATATTTACTCACAAATTCAAGATGGTTTCCTCATGGGAAAGTAATTGATAAATTCTTCTTTTTGATTTCCCCTATAGGATCATAGATATAGATAGATAGATAGATAGATAGATAGATAGATAGATAGATAGATAGACAGATAGATAGATAGATAGACAGATAGA
>JBBPCX010000114.1:20052227-20065076 GCA_037974365.1 Hydrocynus forskahlii | reverse complement strand
TTTGGAGAAAATATTTATTTATTAAATGGACATAATAATAATAATAATAATAATAATAATAATAATAATAATAATAACAATAATAATAATAATAAAGAGGAGGATGCTAATATAATATATAACTGATACCATGACAAATGTACTAACTAACAATAATTTTTGAAGGTGGAAGCAACTGTCAAGTAATAAGACTGGCAGAAACACATTAAATTGCTCTTTACTGGCAGAAAAACAGAGTAAAGAGCAAATTAAGCATTAAAAAGGTTGTATCAATTTCAATGGTTCTATATATGATCATAAAGAACCAAATGCAGCACAAACAGCCATGTTATAGTGAAGTGACAGTTCAATTGCTTCATCCAAGTTGCAGTCATACTGCTAATTATGAATTATTGCAAGTGACTAGACAGACACACTTTAGAACAATACCAATTACTTAATTTAGTGTTGAGTAGGCTTATAATGATACGAAAGAAGCGGTGATATTTTTCAAGGTCGATTAACTCAGTAATGATGTGTTCCATGTGATGATATTCGAAATTTAGCTACCATGCAAATGAGATGCCTCTCTTGCGCACTTTCTCTCTGCTGATGTCTTTACCATCAGCCTCGACCCCGACTAAGCTGTGCTCTAAACAACCTCGAATAGAACTCCTTCCCCTGTGCGTCGAACGCAGGCTGCTTATTTCCTCTTTTAAGTCTCTGCCTTGTTTTTGGCTGTGGAGTGGATCAAAAAATGAATCCAAGGTTGGGCACCTTGCAGGTGCACAGAGAATGTATGGAGAACAGATTCGTGAATTATAGCTGATCTCACTCCTGCTGACTGCTGCCATCAGTCAAAGGAACACCACTGTGTGTGTGTGTGTGTGTGTGTTTGTGTGTGTGTGTGTGTGTCTGTGAAAGAAAAAAGATAGAATCAAGGTTTGAGTAAAAAGGCTTGGATTTAAAAGCAGGGACTTAGCCTACATATAAATGAGACAGGTATACTATCAGAAAAGGACTCTTGTCGTGCAATATGGCACAGCGTATAAATGAATGAATGAAGCTTTGAGGAAAGAGGGAGAGATTTAATGAGAGCAAGAGAAATGATCTACAGAAAATGTATAGACGGGTAAACCTTTACATTGAAAAAATGGCTAAAGTACCTGGGTGGTAGAAGAAATCCATGAATCAGTGCCATAACTTACACAGCATGAACTCCTAATCTGAGTTTTTTGTCCACTCTGTGGAAATTAAGTGCAGCCTTAACACAGCGGTACATTTTAAAAAAAGAAATGCATCCAATTTGGGTGTGTGTCCCCAGTCTCAGGCTAATTGGCCTGATTTGCTAGGCCAGTGCTGAGAGATAAGCGAATGAAAGTCATCAAACTTTAATGTTCTGGTTTAATATTCTCCCAAAGGATTGAACTGGGTTCTTTTGAGTCTGCCACTCTGTCCCGGACCCACCACACACACACTCACACACACACACACACACACACACACACACACACGCACAGTAAGACTACAACAAGACAGCTTTTTACAGCAATCTTGCAGGAGGGCTCTCACAGATAAAGTTAAACCGCACGTGAAAGCTTTGTTCCTGACACTATCTCCCGGCCGAAAATGTAGCAGGTGACTGCCATCAGTAGACATTCTATCCTTTTTCAGCTAAAGTACATCACAGCATCTGTACAGAGGAGGCTGTGAGTGGAGCTACTGTCTGGTTTTGATCCAAGCCGCTGTGAGTCCCACACGCTGGAACAGAGAGAAATGTATGCTGATTTGTTACAGCATCTTAGTACGGCGATAGATTAGAGAGAACACTCTTGACTCTCTCCCTCGATTAGCATTTCCCTTGTTGTTAAAATGTCTTTCACATTATATAAACAGACACGATTTTTCAATTTTAAGGTGCCCCGGTGATTTGTTGCCTCAAAGGGTTCAGCCAAAATGCACTCATTTTGAATGTTACTGCCTGCAGATATGGGATTATGATACTTAAGGGGCCCATATTCTACACTCTTGAAATTTATTTGTATTTTCTTTGTAATGTGTTCAGTCTTACTTGAACTTTTTGTCTCTTAGAATTAGTTTGTTTCTTTCTGTGCCTTTAAAGCCTGTGTGCAAATGACTTCTGATTGGCTAAACCCTGTTACAAGTGCTTTATGATTTTGTGCCTCATTCAATAAGCCACAAAATGTCAATGGTAACAACACTCTATTACTTCATCATGAATGAGCAACCCTAACATCCTGTTAATTATCCTGTTTTGACCAACATAGGTGTGATGTTATGGCCATGAGCACACGCACATATGAACATCCACTCAGCCTACAGCAGACAAACAGACAATTTTCAAGTCTTATTTTAAGAAGCATCGTTTTTTTCATAAAGACTGCTTTTCTCCAACTCTGTTGTTGGAATAAGATTTTATAAATGTCTTTAAAGGCTTAAAATCAAAGGACATTTTCACATGGACCCTTTAACCACAATTAGGAACAAAATGTTCTCATTTTAAAGTCAATAGCAGGTTATTTGTTCATGAGTCCGTTGAAAATGGGTGAACTATTCCTTGGAAAGACAGAAATATAAGAAAGGGACGAACATATTATGTTCAGTCCTACAGGGGATAATGTATGTAAAAAGCACTGCAGAACACATGGCTGTGAACTGAAGTGATAAAAACACATACAATTCAGGTTAGATTGAAGAGCATATATTTAAAACGCTGGTGTGTGTAAAACACTGGTATAAGTCAAATTAGCTTCTATATGTTAATTAACATGCAGGTCTAGCATGCATATTTGTACGGCAAATTTTTCTCACAAATAACTATGTCTTCTAGTCTTTAACAGAGTCTGTGAAATAACTGCGCTGCGGGCAGACAAAGAAGTAAAACCTTGCTGGAACTGACAATTATGACGGTTATGCAAAAGACACAGTATACTTCCACAGGAGCCCCTCTGAAAAGAAGAGCATGGAACAAAAGCAACCTGTGAAAGGGAGTCAAATGAAAAATAAACGCTGAATCTGTGCAGAAGTCCAAACTTGTACAGACTACTGCATATACGGCAATAAATTAGGATATCAGAGGAGTAATATCATATAATGTCTGTGCTGACTTCTCACAGAACCTAAAGCCTCAAAGGTCAAAACAGAAAAACTTGATGGCTTTGCCCCTGAGTACCTCTTATCTCCTATTACAACCCTCCATGCTCACTTAAATCACTGTGTGCTGGCTATTTACTAGTTCCAAGAATTATAAAAGCTACAGCAAGGGTAGGGCATTTTAATACAAAGCCCCCCAGCCTTGGAATAATTTTTCGGTTAATGATCAAGACTCAGGCACAATCTCTGGCTGAAAACCTACTTATTTACCCAGGCTTTCGGTAATTCATTTTTCCTGTTAGATGAAGGGTGTAGAGCTGGGAATTGATGGACACAGGGAACTGAAGTAAACTGGGATGCTGGTGCTGTCGTCCCACCATTCTCACACGGTAACTCAAGTTTGTTGATGGTGGAGTGGAGAGGACTGAGTGTTTTAGGGTGCACTTATGTCTGTGATACCTCTCAGCTCTGTTCTTTCTGGCTAAGCTGTTAAATCTAAATCTGCAGAATCTGTTTTGCACTCTTTAGATTTATATTTTGTACCTTATAAACAGACCTGTAAATTCAGATTTGATTGACCACCATCAGGGTTTCTGGGTCACGACTCCAAACCAGATCAATCACCATTAAGGTCCCATGCTAACCTGGCCTACACCAGTTCAGCCTCCATGAACCACCTACATGTACTTCTACCCTCTGGACCAAAGGTATTACAACTCCAACAGAAACTGTTACACCTACAGCCCTCCAGACCGGTTCAACCACTCTGAATCACCCTCTAACTTCTGACCAAACTACTACTACTTACTCACGCCAACAGAAGCGACAGACTGTAACAGGTCCTACTTTTGCTGACTATGAACTCTTTTGTTCATCAGTGGTTGAGTCTGTGCATGTTTCCCTCTTGCTTTCTGGTGTTGACCAGAGGAGGATGGGTTCCCCTTTTGAGTCTTGGTCCCTCCCAAGATTTCTTCCTCCAGCTTTAGGGAGTTTTTTCTTGTCTGTGGTGCAGTTGGCTTGCTCACTAGGGGCTTGGATCTGGATTCTCTAAAGCTGCTTAGTGATAGTTGTAAAGAAGCACTTTATAAGTAAAATTAAACTGAACTGAATTAGGACATCATGAAGATTAAACACATATAAATGTATACACGATGAACAAGATATATCAGATGACGCTTTGAAACAATACCAAAAAATCCTGTTGTATGTCTGCCATTGTCTGTTGTATGTCACCGTTTCTTCGTTATTTTCCCTGTAGTTTTAAAAACATTTCAATAATTTGAAAGCAGGAGCCATCCTTTTCATTCTGGGAACACTACATGATGAATGGTCCAAAATTACTTTAAATAAATTCTTGCTACATGAACTAATATTAGAACCTATAGGTATTGTCCCACTTCTCCGGAAATGATAGCATTTGTACACAATGTGTGCTTACTAAGCAGACATTTAAATTTGATTCATTTTATCAATGTATTAATTGTATGATAAATGAGTGGACAAATGACAGATCAGCCAAACAGTGCTTGTTTTGTGCTCCTCAGTAGTGATGTTAGTGGCCTTGCCAGATTTAATAGCACTGAACTTAGTTTACTGCCAGGTGCTAAATCAAGAATACCTGTAACAACAAAAGGAGTGAAAACCCTAACCCTAACCCTCCTTAAAGTAAAACCTGTTTGTGCTTCTTCTCCTTCACTCTCCAGCTGTCACGCGCCACAGCTATAAACAGGCCATGGTCAAACTACTAAAAATACGTCTACACCCGTCTCCCTCTCTCTCTCTCTCTCTCTCTCTCTCTCTCTCTCTCTCTCTCTCTCTCTCTTTCTCTATTTTCTCCACTTTCATCCTCTAAGGGGTTTTTAAAAAGATTCCGCAGAGGCCGAGGGGCTTATACCACCTGCACCGTTCTCACTGATACCCAGATTTTAACAGAGCTGGATGTTACTGTCCTGGTAACCTTTACATTAATGAAAAATCACATCACTATTATAAAACAGTCATCAAAGGGAACATTGTTGTTTGACAATTAGTCATTGGTCTAATGGTCACCTCCATCCGCACAGATACAGAGTGTCTGAGGAATTGTAGCGTAACTTATGGGCTCTGCATGGAGCCTGGAACCTTTCAGTGGCATGCTGACAAGACTTCTCAGTTTCTCACATGCTGCCTAAACCACATGCAAACGTGGATTCACAAACATAAACTGATCATACATAAGATTTAACCAGAACACAGACAGAACAGGCACAGGAAATAATTGAAAAAAAAAAACTCGCAAATTTCCTTCATATTTTATAGACAACAATGCTATCAGATTCCATAGTCCAGCAAATTGATGAAATGTGTTAAAAGAGCATATAAAGACATGCAAAGAATATGTTTTAAATCTGCATTCTTAATATAAGAAAACCACTCATTTTACCCATCAGCTGTATTTTTACCATCAAGTTATTGTTACTATAAACAAAGAAAGTTTGACTGCAACATTTATCTGTTTGTGAAAGTTTATCAAGGGGTCAGCAGTGTGTAAGGAACCATTTAATAGAAACTCAATATCCAATTTTAGTTACAACTGTCCAAATTTTGGTGTAATCATCCCTATTCTTTTAATACAAAGCATGTATTGAAAACTGCTTGAAAAGTAGACACTAACATCAGTTTTTTCCTCACTTTAGTCACCCAGTAGCTATGTCTCACCATATTACAGGGTGCTACCAAGCTGGGAGGGTGAAGGTTAATATGTGCTTTCGCCGAGGCATCTGCATCGTTCTGAACTGTGGTTAACGCAACTGCATCACTGGACACTGGCTTTGAAAGCTGTACCTGTGTAAAGTGTCCGTTTTTGTCATGCATGAACACACCGCAGCACAGCACAGCACACAATGTGAATAGTGTGAAACACATTATTCTCTGGATTGAACCCATTCACCTGAATGAAGCAGTGTGCAGCTGATAATGCAGGGGTACCTCAGCATTGCCATTGGTAGTCCTGGGATTCAAACCCACTGCCTTCCAATCACAGGGAAAACTCGTTAACCACCAGGCCATTAGCTGCCCCAATAAGCTTACAGCACCTGATATTCTCAGCCAGTTCCTATCCAAGTACTAACCAGGCCCGACCCTGCTTAGCTTCTGAGATCAGACGAGAGGGGGTTTCTCAGGGTTGTATGGCCATAAAGTATAAAGTAGAGCGACCATTTTTGTCATAAATGAACACACCACAGCACACTGTGTGAACAACACAATACATTTTCTCTGCATTTAACCCATTCACCAAAGTGAAGCTGTGGGCAACCAGGAATACACAGCGCCCGGGGAGCAGTGTGTGGGGACGGTACCTTGCTCAAGGGTACCTCAGTGGTGCCACTAGCAGTCTTGGGATTCGAATCTTTCTGATTGCAGGGGCAATGCCCCAACCATGAAGCCACCTGCTGCCATAAGCCAAACCTGCCAGTTCTGTTGTGTCAGCTAACAGATGCCCAGGTCATACACCATCACGCTGGATGATGGGGTAAGAGGGAGTGGCTTTCTGCTCATTCTATACTGGCTTAGACTCCCCACTTTGGACTTTAATGGCATTGCTGAGGAGTTGTAAGTAAGTGTAAGTGTAAGTAATAGGTTAAATTAAACAGTCAAACCTCATTGGTATGCTTTGATGCAGCTCATATGTTGTTAAAGTGATTAGTGATGTTATAGAAGGTCTGATAACATTTTGTGCATGCTAAGTTAGGAAATTGGATGAAAGGATCAAACCTCACTGACAGACTTACTGATCCAGCTCAAAAAACGATGTAGGCCAGACATTCTTCTCATTATTGATTCATTCTGTTGGCTGGAGACCATAGTGACAAAGAGAAAGACCTTTCAGACTAATCAATTTTTTGGCTAAGAGGTGACTGAAGTGCAAAAATAAATGCATGCGTGCATGCACACACACACACACACACACACACACATACACAAACACTCACAAAATCAATCTTCCCACATGATTTCCAGTGTCAGAAACAGCAAAAGTCAATTCATTCTATAATCATTATCATGGTATTTCACACCTCATTGACTGCCGTTGGGCCACCAGAGTGCAGAGATTCTTTGCTGCTCAGACTGCAGACATTACTGTTGTAAATCCAGAACCTTGTTTCATCTTCAGGCTTCCTTTAATGGGAACGAAAGCTTTACTTGGCACATTTGGCAAAGGCACTGACTATACTTGGGGTCTGGAGGTCTCCTTTCAACAATACTTATTCAAAGTTCATCATAATACATGCCCGATACAGCACTGTTTAAAATCAAACAGAAATCGTACAGTTGGACACTGCTGTTCACCATATTTAAGGACTCAAATGACAGCTTTGTAATTAAATCCGCACAATGCGGATGGTTTACTAGTGGTTATTAAGTGTGTTATTATTTATATTGATATACACGGCAATACACCTTGTTTGAATAATGTTTCAAAAACTTTAATAATGGGTCAGTTGTGCGGTTTAGCCTGCATTCAATTGAACAAAATAATTTACTTCTGTTAGATTACATGATTCAACAAAACACCCCCACAGAAATATTCATTGTGATTGGTCAAGGTGCTCAGAGCACATAATAAAAGCCGTGATTTGTTGAGGGGCAGTGTGCCTGGGAGATATTTAAAAATAATTAGCACTTTTTCTTTTTATTAAAAACAGCAGTAGTATCAGTTATATCACCCCTGCCCCCAGCCCCCATTCTGCCACACCTATTTCCTGTTCTTTTTGCACTGACTATCTTAACACCTTTTGGTAAGCATTGCAAATGAGTGCATTCGTACTATTTTGCTAGTGTTGATTCACCATGTTTGTTTATTCTCTTTAAATTACATACAAGTTTCATTCTCTCTCTTCTTTGTGGGGAAGATGCTAGACGTGTGTGAGTGAGAGAGTTCCAACTAAGGTCCTCAGTCCCGACTGATCTCCTCCACTTTTGAAGCTTTGTCATGGAATTGCTTGCCAGTCATTGCCATTACATCGCCCTTCTCACACAAGCCGGTGTTTCAGCTATCTACCACATCAGTGACACAAAGGTCAATATGGCAATAACCATTAATAAACCAATATATTGTGCAGCCCTAATAGTAAGAAAGTGTGAGGGTACTGAGTTCAGACTGTCTATATGGAAGAGGCAGCATCACTGCTAGCAGAGTTTACAGGAAGCAGAGAGAGGTTTAATTAGCACTCTCCTCTGTCAAATGAAGATGATGTGATAAAAATACATGACACAGCTGAGTTTCCCTCATCACAATCTGTGTGTGTGTGTGTGTGTGTGTTTGTTTCATTGTGGCACTCTGTCTGTGCAGTGTTTCCTGTCATCATGTAATTTACCTACATCTAGGAGTGTTTGTGTGTTTTCTGCAGTGATTAAATTGACTAAATGCCAGGCCTCTTGTCCTAAAATGCTCCCACATCTGCGCACTATTGATGGCCAGTCAGATGATGTATGACCAAACAAACCTTGATTCTGACATCTTGATGTTTGTGTGTGTGTGTGTGTGTGTGTGTGTGTGTGTAAGATGGACAGCTTCATTAGGCTTTCTAGTGTACTCATACAGTTTACGCACAACTTGAGCCTACTCTCTGTTGATCGTTGTCAAAGTATGAGGAGATAAATGTAAAGTACTTGTTTCAGCATGACCACCATGATTAAGACTCCTGCTTCATCAGCTGGGGGGCTTTAATGAAAGCATGCTCTGATAACAGATGTGCCATGTTGTTTATAATTATAGCAGTGTAATACCAAGATTATGCCAGTTACTCAATTAAACAAAAATGTATAATTATAAATTGAGAATGATTATTTGAGTTGTGATATTGAATCCTGATGTCACACTGTCAGAGCAAACCCTCATCTCTCCAAAATGGTAACTTTTTAGGATAAGGAAAATTTGCCCTTAAATTTAAAGCTATATTAATGTGGCAAGTTTTTTTCCAATGGTGTCTGAAGTTGACAAAATATAAAGTGCGGCAGGTGTTTTCAAATGATAACAATAGAAGAGTGATCTGACTGTAATGATATTTTAAATGATCCTACAACTCCTACTGATTCATTTATATCCGTTTTTTGCTGTATGGTGCTTTTACACTACTTAAAAAATCTTAAAGGCATCCTTCTTTATCTTTTTCCCTGCAAAGACTTTGGTAGGCCCTGAATGGTTTGTCATTGTTCAGTTAAGTCTGTTTTTATTGTTTGGCTTTCTGATTCCTTCAACATTCTCAACAGATGACTTCATTATTAAAATAATCGATAGTGACAGCCCCAGAAAAATGCACTATTGTGCCTCTTCACACTGCAAAAGGCTGTTTCCCTGTCTTTCTTTCTCCGATTAACTGTTTGAATGTAACTGTAACATAATTCATGTAATAAAATCTAGACCCCCCTACCTTCCATTCACAATGCGCGATTTAGCTTCTGAAGCTGATTAGAGAAACACACACAGCTCCGGGCACATAGGACGGCCTGCTTGACATTTTCGTAGCTTCAATTATTCACACTTCTGACAATACAGAAGACAGCTTAAAATGCTAAGGAAGCTAAATGAATAGAGCATGCATTATTTTCTCTCTCTCTCTCTGTCTCTCTCTCTCTCTCTCACTCTCTTTCTCTTGCTCATTCACCCTCACAGTTCAGTTAAAGCAATCCTGTTTGTTTCCACATGGTAGAAGAGAAAATATGTGTCTGGGCCATCTGTTGAAATGATCAGTTTATTAAAACCAAGACAGTACAGACCACATTTAGACTAGAATCAAATTCATACCAGCTTGTGATATTAATTTGTGCTTAGTCTCAATGAAATATGATCTGAACTAAGGTCATTCAAATATAGAACGGTGCTCTGTGTGTATGTGTGTGTGTGTGTGTGTGTTGTGTGTGTGTGTGTTGTGTGGATTTCATCTCCCACCATTCTTGACCACACAGTCAATAATGACATCACTATTTGCTTCCCTTTATTCCACAGTCAAAATTGCACTGCAGGGAAAAGCGCAAAAGAATTGTTTGTGTCTCTTTCTTGCCATGAGTTTTCATGCTTATTCACCGAGAAAACATTTTTCTCTGTCCCCTCCCAGGCCTGTCAGGGTCTGCAGAAAATCCATCCAAACCCTTCCCATTAAGAGGGAAAAATGCGGAAAAAAGGACAATATTATCTCTTCTTTGGACACTCTTCCATCCTCTGCCCCAATTGATGCAACCCGGTGAAATCAGGCCTGGGATCTGAAACACGCACTCACAACCAGTTCTGCTGATATTTAATACAGAGCTTCATACATAATACATAGGCCAGCATTTACAACCTTATCATCTAACTAGCTCTGCCCAGCACAGGCAAGCACAACAATGACATGCCCTTCACTTTTACACAGCGGCCTGCCACAAGGGCTTTTCATGGGTGAATAGGTCCTGTTTGTCCACTGGTGTGGAGGTTAAAACGATCTGGTCTCCTGGACTGTTTTATGGTGTGGCAGACCATTCCAAAGCAAAAAGCTACTTTTCTTTGCCCGGTCTACTATATGAAAGAAAGATATATTTGAATGTGTATGTTGTGTAAATAGATCTGATGAACTGTTGTGTGTGGTATATGTCTATGAGAGAGAGATATAGAGAGGAAGAGAGAAAGAAAGAGACAGAGAGACAGTGAGAGAGAGAAACTGAGAGAGCCTGAATAAAAACGATTTGCTCTCTTCTCAAGTGGCTGCCACGAAACATCAAAAATACATTAAATCCATACACTATGTTAAATAATAAGATCCTCTACAAACAGATGTTTCCAAAGTTTTTAAGCATTAAACGAACGCAGAACACAGCTCTAAAGCTTCTCCGTCCAAACATGTCCAACAAAGAGTGTAACCAAAGTAAAACTACTCTATATACATTAAAATGCACATGGCCTTATTGTCCCTGACCTGTATGAGCATGGCGTACAAGAGAGAGACTGTCACAGAGAAAGAGAGCAAGAGTGGTCAGCCTCAGCTGCATGTAAATATGGGCAAACACTTGAAAAGGCTATTGATCTTGCCAGGATTAGCAGTCCTTTCATGGCCTTGGCTGCTGCTGCTGCTGCTTGTTCCTGTCCTCTTATCGACGGGCCCATTCAGAAGATGTCAGTCCGGATTTTATAAGCGCAAATGCCAAAGGGCGTCAAACTGAGGCTGACCACATGAAACAGCACCGAAGTTTGACAAATTTAATTTCTGCGCTGAAGATACCACAGCTGGTTCCCACCACTAGTCAGCCCCATTCTGTCCCTGCTTTAAATATACACCAAGGCAGTTCAGGCTGAGTGAATGGAGGTGCTGAACAGTAAGTTGATTTGCCACATGAGGGTGCCTAAGTAGGCCAAAAATGAAGATTACTACCATGCAAGACCTTGAGGCTGGTCTGTTTTTTAAATAAATTGTAAAATTCATCCTACTATGTGTTAAGACACATCATCAGGGATGTTTCCTGAGGTCATCAGGTGTTTCAACATTACGCTCCCGTACTTAGGCATTTCAGAAATTTAGAAAAATCATATCAAAACTAAAGCAGCCAGAGAAAATGCAGCTTCTCCTTTGCCTGTGTGCCACATGAGTGTGCGTATGCACAGTTTATCTGAACTGATTCTTAAAGGGTTGGATGTGAAGTTTCGGAAACACAATCAATTGCCCGCACATAATTTACTAGGCGAGTCTTTGGAGAAACTGGCACTGACAAGCACTTAAAGGAACCAAAAGCGGTTCTTCTGTTCTGGCCTTGCTCCAAAACATCATTGACATCAATCCATTTCTGCCACGTTTTGTGCGTAACGAGGAGGAGAAGCTTCAACTTTTGCTCAGCTGTTCCCGTTTGACAGACGATCAGGAGAGCACGCTGGGCTGAGACATCTCAGCAGGTCTCTGAGCTGAAACCCGATGAACTACAAGCCACTTCCCAGCTCCATCACGACACCGCCTAAACCCCCAACAGTCGCGCCAACGCGGAGGAAACAAGCAGAGCGCGGATCTGATTGGCCAGCGATCTCTTCCCATTCGCTTCTGGCGCATCTAACCGGGACAGTTTCCTCCACCAGCGCGCCCAGACTGGAGCAGAAGAAGAACGGCTAGACTCCTGACTAAAGAAAGTGCTTCCGATGATCACAGTTTAAACTGCAAAACACGTCCCAAAGCACAGCGCAACAACTGTACCAGCACTGCAGCCAGGCTGATGAAACCCTGCACAACGAGCCAAATGATCAACAGAGAAAAACATAGCAGGCTAAGCCCCAACATCCACTTTTCTGGGTTTGTCTCTGATACTGTCGCCCTCCGTCTGCGTTCGAGTCTCGCTGCTATGCCACAAACACGCCACACGCTCGGGTCTTACCTTTCCAGGCGCGATCCTCAAGTGTGCGTTTGCGTTTTTGCAGCAGAAACGCTCTCGCCTCGGAGCGATTATGGAAACTTAACGAGAAGCAGTCCTCCAGTAGTAAACCCGGGCAGCGCCGTGCGACCAGTCTGCCTCGAGTGGTGTTGTCTTTCCTGAAAAAATAAAGAGAAAAAAAGCCTCTCGAACGGTAAAAGCACGTGTTAAAGTGTCAACGCGAGCTCATTTCTTCATTTCTCCTCGGGGTCGCTGCGTGCTCGGCTCCCCGGTACACGCTGATCCCCATCACTGCGCCCTTCATTCACGTTCGCAGTGAAGAGACGCGGCTCAGAGACGAGCAGTGATGCTGCAACACTCAGCACAGGGCCCTTGGGGGAGGGGGGAGGG
>JBBPCX010000114.1:20013648-20039704 GCA_037974365.1 Hydrocynus forskahlii | reverse complement strand
TTCATACTCTGCATGGCGATCGGGATGTTTTGATTTTAAATGATAAATTAATCCCGACGTTGAGAAAGTCTTTGTGGGTGCACCCCCTCTAGAAATTTCGGCATTGCGCACTTTACAAAGGGCTTTCCGCTTGTCTTTCTTAGAAATATCGACTCCGGTTGCGTCATCATTGTGTCATCACTGTTTCGGTCGCATAAAAAAAAAAATTCGTCCGAAACCGAAAATGGCAAAAAATGCATTTTCGGTTTCGGACGCAATGGCGAAAATGTTCGATGGCCGAACTTTCAGTACATCCCTAATATATATATATATATATATAGGGATATATACACACACACACACACACATACACAAACATTTACTGTATATACACACACACACACATACACAAACATTTACTGTATATATAAAACTGGTGTCTGGAAAAAAAACAATCCTTTCTCAACTTTTTTGATGCTCATACATTTTCTGTCAAAATTCTCTTTCCTGACCCCAGAATTTTCAGATTCATTGTCATTCACTATTCTGATACATTTTTTTCTTTGTTCATATGAAATGCCAACCAAAGGAATTACATGCAGCACAACAGAGAGAGAACATAGAGTGTCTGATACCAGCTGTAAACAATATATCCACCTTTCTCTGGCACAAGCTCAGTCTTTGCTCATGACAGTTGTGTCAGTCCTGCAGCAGCCAGGCAAAGAGACAGACTAGGTCATTTTTATAGACTTTTTAATATTTACATACAGACATATATGCACACACATTTTTTTCCAGTGTGAAGAGCCTGTGCAAACAGAGTGCAGAGACCATTAACATTTAAGCTGACTGTGTCACTGAGAATGTCAGTTACTGGGTACTCATTCGCTCTCCCTTCATTTACTTTCTTACTGTCTCTTTCATCACCCCCAGACACTCTCCACTAAAGTAGATAGTAAACAGATCCATTTCACATGATCAGCATGCTGAAGATGTTGTTTCAGACGTAAACAATGCAATAACTCGTTTTGTCCCATGTGTAAAGCAAGTTATAAACTGCATTGCCAACACCTTTCTCAGAGGATGAGAACATTTTTTTTAATTCTGTCTGTGTACATCTGATTAATTATCACCTTCAAAGTTGCACTTTTATTGAGTCAAACACGTCTATTCTCAGTGTGAGATCCACACTCTCCTCAGAGACGTAGTGAGAGGGAAAGAGAGAGAGCGAGACTTTATACAAAAAACATTTACAAAAGGCATCTTACTTAGCTAAATGATTTTTTTTCTTGTGAACTGATGCCTACACGCGGATTCATCAAGTAATTATAAATATGTGATGGCTTGCAAAAACCATCCATATTTTTTAAAACATCATTTCATTTTTATTATGGCGATTCGTGTTAAAGTTGTGACGCTCACACACACTTATGGATTTATCTGAATGATAACTTCAAGAGCAAGAAAAATGATAGTTACGTGGCCAGCCTGCTCACAGTGGCTTTGCCCCAGCTATAAAAAGAAAAAATATATTAAAATGAACCTTTTAACAAATAATGAATCATGTTCCAGAATTATATATTTTTTTTACATTTTTGCCTTTTAGGCATGACGGACGTTAGTGACAACCAACGGGTTTCTGCAGACTGTCACACATTTGTGTAAAAACTGGCTGTAATTATAGCTGTGTGGTTTGAGATGAGGCTGTATTGTACTGCCACTCCCTCCATCACTCTCTCCTCACTACTCTCAATCCAACTGGAAATGTCAGCAGAAACAAATGTCAGAATGCCTTATTCCCAGCGGAGCATCTCTGACGACATCTGTCTTTCTCTTTGCTTGTGTACACACATACACACACACACACACAACCTCCATTAATGTGAAATGCCTCATGTCACCTGCATCTTTTAAGTCATGGCCTAGTTACCCCTAAAGCCACTTTGAAAACTGATTGTGTTTGTGAGGCTGTAATTAGGACATCATTTTTAATACCATATAATCCTTGGTAGTAACAAGCTCTTATGATATATTACGTATACATGTTCTTAAACATATGCCATGTTTCTCATAGCCAAAGCCATGGTTAACAGGTTGATGATTAATCTGTAACAAATCAAATTTCTTCTGCTAATCACTCATTACACAGATTATTTGATTTTGTACAAAAAGCAAAAAATCTCAAACTAGTAAAAAACTGTTTATGAAGAAAGACTAGCTTCAAATTTCAAATCAGCAATGGAAACACATCCTAGATTAGAAAGGTCTAATAGCAGAAGTATTTCTTTGACAACTAGTGGGCCAGGCTACGAGAGTCTGTGTCTCTTATTGGGATACTGACTGAATGATTAAAATAAGTTGAAATACATCCTAGCCCAAGTCACTTACCTATCCTAAGACAGTTATCATATCATCATCTAGAACATAAAACACAACTAAGCCACAGAAAAAGGAAAAGGACCAATATACCGTACTTGCACACTGTACTGGGGGACAGCAACTCCTTCCCTCATATGCGGTGTTACTGAGTATTGTTCTGCTGCATGCAGCCAAACTAATTCACACACGTAGTCCGTGGGTACGATGCTAACGGTGTAAGCCGAAACACTTACGCTTCGATTTTTAAAGTTTTTATGGGAATGAGCATCGTAAACTCAAAACATCATATGTCAAGACTGTCGTAACCCAAGGACCCCTGTATATAAAAACTTCCATTCAATAAGCTGACATGGTAGGTATAACGCTAGCACAATTAGCATGTACTCTAGTACATAAAAAAACAGTTGTTTTAAGAAATTGTAAATTTGCTTAACTCTACACATGATACTTTGTAGCAGTAGACATTTGTGTGAATTATTAATTTGACAAACAAGTTTGCCAAGTTAATATCAGCTAGCTTTAAAGCCATGTTAGCAACATTAGCAGGTAATCTATTGGCTAGAGAAAGTACTGTATTTTATTTTTACACACAAGAGAAAATGGAACTGCAGACATCTGTGTGTGTGTCTGCAATACAAATCATCTCAGAGACTAGTGATATTACTAGGCTAATAACATAATCTGATATTATAATTTAGGCCTTTCTTCATGGATTCCGTCACAACACAGCAGAAGACCCCATATCATAATTCTTAAATAAATGATCAAATGAACCCATGGAGAACATAGATTTATCTGCTACTGCTACTTTACAGGCACTGGATCTGTAATTTTTTTAATTATAAAGAATTCGAATAATTTCTATAAACCAAGTACACAATTTACGAGACTACCTCTAGAAACAATCTTACATGTTTTAACATGAAATCATTACAAATACGCTGCCTGTAGTCTGAGACATAGAATTATTAGGAAAAATAGTTTTCATCATATTACATTTCAGATTTTATTATTACCATTATTAAGTAAAAAACTCAGAAGACCACTCGAGTGGTTCACTGCTCATTTTGAATGGGAAATAAATGGCTGTATTTGCATTGCGGACATTGTAACCCCTGGTTACTATCACCAGAATTGCAAAGGAATTTGAGTCAGTATGTTTATCTCCCTTCACATAAAACCACTTTGATTGAAGTATGCAGAAATTGTGAGAAATCAGCAGAATTGACCTCTACTGACTTCACTTCAAATCTTAATTTGAAAATATACTAGATCAATAAACAAGACTGAAAGAGTCTGTTTTCTCTCTCATTAGCTCACACAAAGCGACGATGCAGGTCGCTGAATGCGCACTTTTAGCTCTGCTTCTGTCCAGCACAGCTTGTTTCTGTGTTAAACCCTGTGATGTTGGCATGGCTGTGTTTGGGTTGAAGCCGCCAGTGCTGCTATTTAAAACCCACGTCAGCAATGGAGTGAGCTTTGCTATGCCCAGGGCCAGCCTCTCTCCCTCTCTTACACACACACACACACACACACACACACACACTTACACTCACACACACGTACACTCACACACGCACTCACACACACACATGCACTGATGATTCAAAAAACGCACATTCAAAAGCAGAAGCACACACAAATGCTGCTTCGCCCTCTCTTTCACCACCACACCACACTTTCTCTTTCACACACACAAATGCGCACGCACGCACGTGCACACACACACACACACACACAATACTGTTTTTAGTGCACATGAGGAAGGAAGCAATCATTCTCTTGCAGAGGGACAAAATATGGTCCATATGAAAAAAGGAAAAACTGCAGTAAAAAATATGTAAAAGTGATACAGGCACACAGAAATATGAGTTTATGAATGTAAGAATAATAACAACAATAAAAATACTTTATCATATTTTATTGGCCTTTATGTTGACCCCAACTCCTCGTCAATCTCAGAGAATAAAAATGATTTTGATTCCGTATTTCACAGACGAGAAAAGTGCTTTGAGAAAAACTTATTTTTGGTGTAATACATTAAATAAGGAATAGATACCATACAACTCAGGAGCGACCTTAGCACAAAGGTAGTGTCCTGCTGATGCAGCTACAAAGGATGGTCTGTGTTATGTCGTCTGGGCCATTGTGTGGGGTCACCTAGACCTTACATTAGTTGGAATCTTCCCATAAGGTTGTATTAAATCCTCAAAATGGCACAACAGGATGTTTCATCTCTCTCTCTATATATATTTAATTGAATGACAGTATGTTGGCTGGTGTTGTCTCTTGCCAGGCCAGTGCGGGATTAACTGGTGGAGTTTTAAAAGAAGATTAGATGAGGATTTTTTTGACCAGATGAGATCTATTCTGTCCTCTCCATGTTCCATTAACTAATTGTTACATCCTACCTCGCATGCTCACAGAAACATGTGGCACAGCAGAGAGAGAAATAGAGTGTGAGAGTATGTGTGAGCGAAGGCGGGGGGGAGAGAGAGAGAGAGAGAGAGAGAGAGAGAGAGAGAGAGAGAGAGAGAGAGAGAGAGAGAGTTAGGCTAAATTTGACCCCAGATTTAGCTAGCAGTCAGCTTGTCTGGAGGCTAAAAGGAACACTGCTCATATTATGATGCAGCTTAAAGAGAACAGGCCTTCTGATGAGGAGAAAAAGAGCGAGAACAACAACAACAACAAAAAATGCAGATTTTACATAACAGTGCAGTAGCATAATATTATCTCAAATGGGTCTGCAAAACAAGTCTAATTGTGATGAAACAAAACCATAATGCAGCTTCTGCAAACAGTCCATAGAATTTCTGTAAGGTGCATAACCTTTATGTGGCCTGTGGGTAAAGCACATGGCAGCAGCACATGTGGGCTACTGTGTGAACCAGGCCAGGGTCACTCCATGCACATTAAACAAATCCTACTTGAAAATCAGGAACCATGTTGGAAATTTTGCACATTTTGGTATAAAAAGACATTTTAAATATACAACACACTTTTTATTTTATTTCATTTGCTTTAGTTTTCATATGTAGGTAATCATTCATTTAAGCCTGAGATCATTGATCGCAATTATTTAAGATGACTGCAGTTATTTAGGCTGACCGTGGTCATTTTCCACAGTTAGATTTCAGGTGAATTGGGTGCAATTTTACCAGTTGGGTTGAGACACATAAATGTAACATCACTTTAGGTGCAAAACCTTGAAGTATTTATATTAATTAGGAAAAGAAGAAACATTAATTAAGATAAACAGATAATCAGCTAATGCTAATATGTTAGATATGTTTGCTTGCACGTGAGTTTTTGCTCATATTTTCATGAATGACTGGCATGATTGACTACTGAGAATTAAATATTGACATTATTCTGTGTAACTGTATGCACAGCAGTGTAGTCAATTCATCTTCATGAACCATAGTGGTAGCACAGTAGCTGAAAAGTGCAGACATGAAGTAAAAAAGATTGCTAATCAGCCAATTTGGCCACTTTAGCCTTGTGCTGTACTAATTTTATACAATGACCAAAAAAGGATCTAATGATTGTGACAGGGCTACACACAGTACACTGAAAGCCAGCAGGTTTAATTTTACTTCATAACTTGGAATTCTAATAAAGAAAGGGCATGATGTTTGTTTCATATTTGTACAAATGTTTTGTATGATTAAGGTGACAGCTGGAATTACCTTTTGTATTATGCTAATTTCTAATCTTGCAAATTGTTCTATTTTTCACATACATTTAGACATATATTTACACATCTTCCTCCTACATGTTGTGTGACTGTTGCAATTGACACACACAAATGTAAAAGGTTAAATAATGCATGTCCTTCATAACAAAAAGGTGACGTAGCTAATAATGATTTAACATATTCCTGATTACAGTTTTAATAATAAAAGTGAAACTGTGAAGTGACAGTCTCTCCAACATCAGAATGTCATTATGCATACTGCCGAGGGCCTGGGGCAGTAGAGCATTGCGGCATATTTTTAACCATAGCAACACTATGGTTGTTTCTTTAACAAGTCTAGCACATTATGACAGTCCACTGAGTTCCATCTGTGATATAAATTCTGTGTGTCAGCTGCACACTGCCATATACTTAACATATACTATTGTCATGGGGCACAGGTCAAAATGAAGTGAAGCCATTGGTTGCCTCCACACCAGTGAGGATATAATTTACTCACTACCAGCAAGCTGCTCTCTGGCAGAGTCTGGATACACTACAAAGGAACCTACAGGAGAGAGAGACAGAAACTGAGAAAGACAGGTAGGAGATGACATCAAAGAAAAAATATGCAACCACACAGGCACACACACACACACACACACACACACACACACACACACACACACACACACCATGTAGCTCACCAGAGCAGTAGCCTATGCAAGTGTGAAGGAGAGAGGTCACTCCAAGAGCAAGGTTTAAAATACTTTTATGGCACTGGCCAAATTACTTAAATACCAGAAAGATTTGTGCATTGTTTAATACTGAAGTAGTCATATCAGCTTCAGTGAACATTTTCCATACTGCTGATTATGTCTCTATTAAAAATCTGAGGCTGCTCGGTTTGACTCTATGACTGAATCTTTTGGAATATATATATATATATATATATATATATATATATATAACCAACTTCCATTCACCTTGGCCTGGATTCAACAAATCTCTGGAATTGTTCTAAGAAGAATTCATAGTTTTTTCCAAAATCCCCCACCACAAAGGACACAGAATACGATTTACATAATTTCATACACATCAAACCATTCAGTGTCCCTTTTG
Source organism: Hydrocynus forskahlii (assembly GCA_037974365.1). Classification (NCBI taxonomy): domain Eukaryota; kingdom Metazoa; phylum Chordata; class Actinopteri; order Characiformes; family Alestidae; genus Hydrocynus; species Hydrocynus forskahlii. Next base: position 20,032,548 of record JBBPCX010000114.1, on the reverse strand, counting down.
CCCTGTGTATGCACTTTCATCCTGGAAGACATCACTTGCTTCAGGATAAAAATGTTTAATCATAGAATAAAGGTAATCCATTAAAATAACTTTGTATTTATTTGCAGCTACCAACCCTGGGTCCCAATGCTGGAGATCTACCTCCCTGCAGAGAGTCTTTTTATCAACAGTCTGCTGCACTGTCACAAAAGTCAGAAGTACTTTTGACTTGATCAGATGCATTAGTGTCAGGCAAGAGGGGAGCACGTCAAATGAAGGTTGGAACTAAACTCTGCAGGAAAGTAAATCTCTAGGAGTTAGTTACACATGCACTCACCCACTTGTTGAGAATATGTGGAAGGATAACGTAATATCAAAGTCAGCTGGGCCGGCTAGGCATTTTTATTCATGCCTCAGAGCATGGCAGGATGTTAACTGCTTAAACGTATCATGCAGTACACCTGTTTGGAACCATCCACATGTGTTGTTTCTAATTTTAAGTATCCCTGTTTTTCCTTTGTCATGTGTCTGTATCTCTGAAGTGTGTATACACCAGGGGTCACCAACATGGTGCCCGCGGGCACCAGGGTGCCTCCAAGGACCACACAAGTAGCCCAACTCACCAGTGAGCAGCATCTAACATTTAATTTTATCCTTTTGCTATTCTTATTTGATCACATTTGCATTTATACAGATTTGAAAATGACAGTATCTAAAAAAAGCATTTAAAACATGTTTATTATACATGAAGTTTAGATATGTTTAGATAAACTCTGTTCTAGTGTATCAAACTGGTAGCCCTTCGTATGGCTCAGTACCCATGAAGTAGCTCTCAGTTTCAAAAAGGTTGGTGACCCCTGGTATACACATATAATATTCTCCGAAATGTGTATTCACATCCTCATATTTTCCCCCCCATTTTCTCCAAACAGTCAGTTTTAGGAGTGTAGTTGCACAAGCATCCTCTTTCATCTTGCCAAATGGAACAGAATTTACTGGAAACATACATATTCTCATATTTCAGTTTTTTTTAAATAATAAGGTTTTGCCTCTGTGCATATTTTAAACCCACAGGCGGTCTTTGGAAAGCAAAACTATGAATGCTTTGACTGTACTGAGCACTTAATCAGTGCAAACATATTGCCAAATACTCTGATTAATTTAGTAACTTCAGTGCTTTTATGGGAGAAAATAGGCCTCCCTACGAGTTGACTGTGGTGTCATAAGAATTAGAATTTCTCTTTATTCTAAATCATGTTTGGTTAAACTGAGGAGATTGCAGTGCATAAATATTTAGATCAGAGGGAGATACGCATATTTTTACAAGACGAATAACTCAGCTGTCCTTATTAAGCTGCTGAGAGCAGCAAAATCTGAGAGGATGATAAAAGTGAGGTGAAGCCCATTTTCAGGTCAATGATTAATCTTCAGGGTGAAACAAGTCAAGCTATAGGCTACATGGATTTTCTATCGTACATAAAAATAAATAGTAACTTGAGGTGGATAGGCTGACTCATACCGGATTACTCTTTAGTCAAGTATGCCTAGGGGGTAGATGAATATATTTGGAAATATGGCGTAAGCAAAATCATGTGCTGAAGGTGTTGACTTGGCCTCCAACCTCCCCAAATTTCCCCTCTGGTACAAACTAGTCTGATCCATGGAGGCCTCACCTTGCAACTTACAGAACTTTAAGAATCTGCTGCTGACATATCGGTGCCAAATATCACATCACACCTTCAGAGGTCTTGTGGAGTTCAAACCTTGATGGATCAGAGCTGTTCAGGCACCGTGAGGACCTGCACAATATTAGGCAGATGTAACAGGTGAAAATTAAGCCGTTTGGACATTTAGTTAACTGTGTTTACGTATGTATGATAATTGAATAAATTGGTATCAAACTGCCAAAACTAATTAAGATAATAGTCATACTATTTATGAATAACAGTCATATATTCAGATGTGGTGGAAATTAAAGTTGTTCATTAAAGCTCAGAAGAAATTTCAAAAATTGTCAGCTTGGAGACAAAGAAGTAATCAAAGGTGAAACGAGGATAATCATCTAAATAATTAATAATACAGAGAAATACACTTAGCTTATTCAGAGAACATTTAAAAAGTGTGTCATGTTGGGTAAACAGGGTATCCAGCCTAGAAAACTGTGCAGTGAGGAGGTTTCTTCTGGCTGCTCCTTCAGAGCACAACTGACTCCTGTACTGAAATGATATGAAAGAATGTCAAATAAATGAAATGGGGCAGCTTGGTCCTCCCTCTGCCCTAGAAAAACAGTGTGGAGGAAACAAGTAAACTTACACAGCCCTTTTTTTTATGAGACAACAAAAGATGAGAGAAGCCCCACTTTAATACAGAACTATGCTGGTACATGCAGGCATGCTGACCTACTTATACATCACAGTTTTAGGCCAACATCACCCAAGTTAGCTGAAGAACATTGCAGTGTGTCAGGAACTTTGAAACAAATCACAGTCATTGGAGTGTCACGGTGATGCGTACAAATTGCAGATCAAAAACTGCTTTTCCGTCACTGGTATCATCAGCTGAGACTTCTTCAGCGATCATCATCATCATTATTTTTGCCATGATCCTTTGTCACCAGGTTTCAGCTGTTGTCGTCATCATCATCGTCATCATCTTCTTTTGGATGCTTGTATTTTGCAGTCTTCACAGCAACAATGCCACAAATACATCACCATGTCTCTTCACACACTGCAGTGCAGTTTAAAAAATCAGAAAACACCCAGTGTGTGCGCATGTGTGTGTGTGCAGATGCGGGCGCTCTCCCACGGTTCTCTGACCCAAATACAGCACGCTCCTCTCTCTATCTGACAGACAGGTGGAGGTCTGGCACACACTGCCTCAGAGGGACCATGCCGCAGTGTTCCTCATGTGATCTACACCAGCTATATTTGTTCTAAAGAGGACACTACGCTTTCTTCTGGAAACTTCAGATCAGCTGAGCCAGTTCTATGCAGTTCTAAGTGGGAGCTGTGAATTAGGCCGAGTCATGGAGCATTCACACAAACATACCAAAATAGGTCCGAAAATGCCAACATGCATTTGAAGGTGTGAGCACTGTGGATGTTGCTCAGTTCAGGCCAAATGACTCTATTGTCATATAGCTTCCATACAGGCCTATCCGCCAACACGATGAATCACTACAGCTATATTCAGAGCTAAACAGAGCAATATTATTAGGCTGAAGGCAAATAATTGGACTGGGCCAAACCGCTTCAGCAACACGTGGACAACTGCGCCCTCCAGTGGAAGGAAAAATGTACTGCAGAAACAAGTTTGATTATAGCCGGTGGCAAAAACAGAAAAATGAGCAATTGCCTGTTAAATCACGGACAGGGTCGAACTGTCGTGCTATTTTGGCTAACACCGTTTATTCGTTTATTTATTTATTGGTAGATCGGCGGCCCAACTGACGCTGGGCTGGCTCAATCAACTTTTTAAACACCACCTTTCACTTTGGTCCCTGTTCCTGCCCAATGCATTCATCAAAAAAGTCAACACAGGAGTTTATTTCCTGACCACCGGCCCCTGAAACACTCATCTGCGGCCCATTAGTTATTTTCTTTACTGACACGGGCTGGCCCAATATATCTTTAAACACCTCCCCCTTTTGCCTCTGTGCCAGTGTCCAGTGTCAGTGGATGAGATGGAGAGAGAACGTACAAATGGGCACTTCAGGCAGACGCGACCAAATGTGCCAAAATGACAGACATTTTTGCTGCAGGGCCTTCATCACCTGTGGTAGGCTAAGTTATGAATAAAGGACCCCATTAACCACCCTTGGTAAATACTAGATAGTTAGTGGTGGTATATAAACTAGGTGTTTGCAAAGTTATGGTGATAACACACCAATAAAACAATTGATTTACGGCCGCACTAGTTTGTCGTGTTACATATATGAACGCGGGTGAAATAAGCTAATAATATCGTCTGTGTTACTGCTAGGAGAACGGCTATTTATAACACATTATGTACACTTGCTAAAACAATAAACCTTTAAGTGAGTTCTTTTGTCTTCCATGCTGAACTAAATCGTCTTATTGAAAGTGAGAACATTATTTTTTTAACCACCATTCATAAACATTAACCGTGAGACAGCAGTTAATTATTTATTATAGGTTGTGGGGTGAGTAAAAGGGAACTCTTGGCATATGGTGTTAGATGCAGCTTTTCTGTAGGTATTTATGAACAATATACAGACACATATATACACATTCATTGGAGTGCAAAGATGGGTGGTGTGCATTATTGTATGTGGAGGGATGGGCCATCCTACACCAAAATGCCACGGACGTTTTTATGTCCCAGTCCGCCCCTGACCACGAATATGTACATGGTTGGAAAAATATTAACGTGACCAGACTGACCAGACTTTTAGCTTGACCTATTGAAATAAATAAAAATAAATGTATGAACTTTATATAAAAAACTTTATTTTTTAATATAAAGTAGAATTTGACATTTTGGTCTTATTTTATTGAAACATTCAACTGACAGTGTACTGCAACGTATACCATTCACTAGATGCTTGAAATTGTTTTAAAAATACAGTTCAATTATGTAAAACTAATAAACAGGACTACTACTTTCAAGAAATGTGGTTTCGATTTGGTTTAAGGTTTACCATACTAGTCTATGTGAGGCTATCTGTGGAGTAGAATAGGACAACAGCAACAACAAACAACAACAACAAAACAGTCCAATCAGAACCAGCTAAATCAGGACAGTAAGAGCAGCAGTGCACAGGAAGGAAACGCAGGACCTGTAACAATATAAACTCATATATTATTGGAAAGATATATATTTTACGTAGTGATATATCAGAAAAAAGCTGAATTTAGGGCTGAACATCATCCAGCAATAACCTTTATGTTAGTTTATGTCTGACATGAGGGTATGAAGACAGGCTGGGCGAGCAGAATTGACAGTCTCAGTCAAAACGATTCGTCTCTGGATAAATTGTGTTTGCCGTCCCGCTGTTTTCTGTCAGTTCTTTTCTAGAACCGTGTAAAACAGTCCTCTGCTGTCACCTCTCAATTTTCGAAGCATTTGTGTGATTTTGTTACGACCTGTGATTCAAACGGGTCATTAAACCGCCCCCACAGTCCTTGACCAATCAGAGGGCGGCGGAGTGTCTCGAGCCCCACACACCTGTTGGCAGCGGCTGTCTCTCGCGCCCCGCTTGCCCCGCGCGCCTGTCAATTAACCTGAGAGCTCAGAGCGGCTCGCGCAGTCCTGGGAATTTGGAGTAAAATGTAGAAAAAACTGTTTCTGGTAGGTGTGCTTTTATTTTTACTTGTATCGTGTGTGGTACCTGTTCTTAAGCTTGTTGAGCAGTGATTAACGTTATGGTTTATTTATTTATTTAAGTTTGGGCTTACTTCTCTGTCCTTCTTAACCGTTTCTTTCATTTTATAGCCAGTAAAACAAGTAAAGCTGGCTATTCACACACAGGAAACTCACTGCCCGAGGTAGCCGCTTCTGTGTTTACTCAAGGCTGAGCTTATTCACATCTTATAATAACTGGTGGAGGCTTGCCAGAGTGAGTAAGCCTTGAAACAAGTGATATATCCGATTTGGCAGAGTCTTTCTTTATGTGGGAAACAGAATAAAACTGTGGTTTGTTCCAACTTCAAAGTCTAGAGACATTTACAGTTCCTAGTCTATCAGAGAGATTGGTGAAAATCTGAAATCTCAGCGAGGAGAGTTTGGAAAACTTTGTCACATGGTGATCTATGCCGTGCCATTATTATTTTTTTTTAAGGAAAGAGATTTAATCCCTCCTTTATGGAGAATAAAAGTAATACTGTAGCCTTGTTTGCGTCTCAGTTGAATGGCCTTTTGTAAAAGGGCAGCAACTTATCCGGGCAAGGTCAGCTGAGGCTCTCAACCACAACTTAACCTGATATTTTACCCTCTTACAACAAATATGGACGTGCAGACTGTCACAGATATGAGAAATAACACACACATGAATTGGAGCTTTGAGTAAGGTGGGAAAAAAGACAGAAAAAAGGTTTTGCTAATGCCTTGCCTGTGTCTGAAGTACGCTGGGTTCTGCATTACAGAGAGATAGAGAATTGTCTTGGACCATTTAGAGAGTAAGCGAGCTGTAAGATTGTTTTGGGGAGTTAATGATTAATCTGTAAATCTGTAGTGCCATCATAGTTGAGTCACTCATCCACCAGACTTAAACATAGACTCATTCCTATCTGTGTTTATCTCAGACTTGTGCAGACTAATGTCATGTCTGCTGTGGATGTGTGTTTGGGTTTATGAGACTTGCCTGCTTGTGTCTTGAATGTGGACTAGTCACTGTTGTTTGACCTGGACTAAATTATTGTTGTCCCAAATGTGGTTATAGTTCAGGCTATATCATAGAAAAAGCCATGACTAAAGCACTAATTTGTGCTTGTGGTGTCAATGGAAGCAAACCGTAACTAAATATAGACTGTTCTGCGGTGTTCACGTCGTAAAGTAAAGCTGGTAAAATATTTGAGGATTATTGCCTCAAACTGGCTAAAACAGGATGCATTATTCCTCAGGAATAATAGTGTTGTGCCTACTTTGTAGCACAAGACTGTTCTAAGAACAGTGACCCACATGGAAAAGTAATGATTTCCTAAACTTTATGACCAAATAAACACACAGGCCACATTACTTCACCTGTTTATTAAAGCTTTGGACATCTGATGTTGTAGTGTCCAGAATAGTCTCAACCTGGCCTAGTTGGCGTACTATTATTGATGCAATTTTGACCGTTTTTTTTTTTTTTTTGTATTGCTGTCATAATAAAACCTTGCCTCTCCCAAATAGAAACTTTATCGGATAAAGAACTAATGTAAAATTCTAAGTAATTTAGGTAGTTTGTTATGAAATGTTCACAAAGTGTCGCTGTTTTCAATGGTTTGGTGAAGATTAAACAAAACAAACATTTTGATATTACAGTGATGATGGTTAGTCTGTTTATCACCAAAATCACTGCATGATGAATAACGAGAGAGAGAGAGAGAGAGAGAGAGAGAGAGAGAGAATTCATTTTAAATGATTCCATTTCCCAAAGCACATCACTCTCATCACTCTAAGTGCTTCACAAACACAGAGAATTAGGAGGACAGGTGCGTTCAGTGGCTCCATCTGGGGGCACACACACACACACACACACACACACATACACACACACACACACACACACACACACACACACACACACACACATACTCACACACACAAGAGCAGAGTAAATACCAGGGAAAGATCAGGAAAACAGGTGTGTCTGATCACTTGATAGCAAACTCACTCTCTCTGATTCTTTCTTTCTCTCTCTCTCTCTCTCTCTCTCAAACACACACACACACACACTCACATACTCGCTCACACACACACACACACACACACACACACATGCAGCAGTCATGTATAGTTCAGGCAATTATTTATTTATGGTTTGTTCTTTTGTGTAATGAATTTACACATTCATGGCTTGAAACTAGCAAAATTATTTGAAGTTGAGATTTTTGTTGAGCTTCCTGTGACTGTTTTCTCTAGTGATTCAAAATAAAACAAATGATAATCACCACATAGAGCAAAGAGTTTGATGTTTCAAGTCTTGGGTGGAGATTGAGTGAAATGAGATTTCACTCCTCAGTGTGTCAGTTCTTTAGAACATCCTCCTTCTTTTGGAGCATCCCCTTTTCCCGGTCCAGTAGGGGGCACTTTTTCATTTCTTACAGAGTGACTAGCTGAAAATCCTAAAGAGAACGTACATAGAGTTGCTGCGGCAGTCTGCAACATTTCCTTAGGAATAAAACATAACTCCTCCTCCATGTCCCAGTCAGGTGTAGTGAGTGTGAGTGTGTGTGTCTGGAGAAGGAGAAATACTTGAAAAACATTTTAATGCACTTAAAAAAAAAAAAACTTTAAAAGGATGGTAAAAGGTCAAGAAACGGGGCACTTAGGGGGGTGTTATTCTTCTGAAGTGCCCCATCACTTTTCACAAGAAGTCAATTCAACAAGTTTGACAACAGAAATCAATTTAAAGGTTTTGATTTGGCAAAACAGTAAAAAAAAAAAAAGAACAATAAATATGTAAACCTGTAGGGTGTATGTAAAACTGTGTAGTGGCTTGTGCCCTGGCTTGCACTTTGAACTTTAGGCTGTTCTGGATAAGAGCATCTGTCAGTCATGTTATAGATGCTAAATGTAATGTTTGGAGCCTATCCCAGTGGTGTATTGTGGAGTGTTTGCCCAGACGAAGAAATTAACTCCAGTCTGGTGTGTGAGGAACAGTGGTGTAGCCACTACGCTTCACCAACTACTACCACTTTGACACTGCCAGAATTTGGTAAATAATACAGTTATTCACATTGTCAGTAGCAGCTGTTAAACTGTAGATTCTCCGCTTGAAGCAACACCCTGGCAACTGTATCACTGTAGCACTACTAGTTAAGGGTAGGTGTAGGCAAAGGAATAACACTTGCAGCCTAAATGTGTGTGTGTGTGTGTTTTGTATCTGTTTCATATGTATAATTGCAGCTGGTGGCCTAGTGGTTAGGGCGTTCACCCTGAGATCAGGAAGTCGTGGGTTTGATTCCAAGACTACTACGTACCACTGAGGTACCCTTGAGCAAGGTACTGTGCCCACACACTGCTCCCCGGGCGCTGTGTTCCTGGCTGCCCGCTGCTTCACTTGGTGAATGGGTTAAATGCAGAGGAAGAATTTCATGCTGTTCACACTGTGTGCTGTGGTGTGTTCGCGAATGACAGAATGGTCACTTTCGTGTCTTTCTATTCCAGAATTACAACCAGATTGTTTGCTGATTCAGTATAACATTTTTATTTTAAATATTTTGAACTTTGTGCAATGCCATAGAAGAACCATTTTTGCTGCGACTTTAAATGGACAGTTCCGGTGAGAACTGATTTTGTAAGTGGGGTGTGTGAGTGTGGATAACCTTAAAAACAACCTGCGCTTAATGTAAAGCTAAAGAAGAACCTTTACATTGTTGAAGAATCTTTGCATTAATATTTTTAGGCTCTTAAAAGGTTCTATCCACTCACAAATCTTTTTGAAAAATTGTTCTTTAAGGAACCTGGAGTGATTTTTCTATGGTGTCTCAGTGATGATGCATATTGTATATGAAGGTCTTCCAGGAAGTAAAACACACTCACTGATGTGCAGCTTTGTCACATAATGCATGTAATAAATATATAAATAAGCATGTAATGAATACAGTATATTTTTAATGAAGTATATTTAAATGGCTCTTTTTTAGAATATACAATATAGAAAATATTTGCAAGCCTGTTGATATTAATGTTCAGTTGAGTTATCTTTCATTGTTTAACCTTTTTCTGAGAACAGTCTTGGCTTCTTAGTTCAGTGCATGTCTAGTATTGGTTTTGCGCTCTTGTATGCTCAATTGTAATTTGTTATGTTGAAAGTGATTCAGACTCAACACTGTGTCCAGACTCCAATTCATTATAGGAGCCCTTTCCATGCGCATCTTTTAGCCATTAAAACAGTAATGAGAAGCAGGCCTGTAATGGAGCTGACCTAATTTTCCCTTAGAATACAGAAAAGTCAACCGCCGATTGATTAAAATAACCGGCGGCTCACTCACCATCTGGTATCTGATCGGCCAGACTCTCGGCTCATATAAATCCATATTTTTATGGATATGTACTAGACAGGCAAGCACAGTAGAGATCCAGTAGAATTTCTCCTTGAGTATTGCCTCTTTTTTGCCCCAAATTTAACCCCAGTCACTGCAATGAGAAACTCAAAACTGGTCACATATCAGCTATAAAAGTTTAAACACTGGCTACACTGCAGCTCCACTGTGTTACATATAAGACTGGCCATAGTTCGGAATTGTCTTGTTACTTTTAATTAGCATCTCAGTCCTGGTAAGAGCCCTTTTCTCTAGCTTGGTAACTCTGGCTGTAGATTACTGATGGCTGTCCAGTTCCACTTCTGTTTCAATGCTGCCATTCATGCAGTGCGCACACACACACACACACACATATGTGCGCACATACAAACACACACACACACACACACACACACACACACACACACACACACACAGAACATTTTCTGTCTGTACATCCGCCCAGCCTGAGCTGCATCTGCATCAACTTAAAATGCCAAAGTGAATTAGCTCCTACTCAGCACTCTGAATGAAAACAATTAAAGTCTATGTGTGTCTGTCTCTATGTCTTTCTATGTATGTACATAGGAGTATGTGTGCCTGCATGTACATATAAATACAGTTAATTGTAATAGACTGCTTAGATTGATATTTGTCCTGGAATTCAAAATGTATACATATAATATGACTGGGCAATCTGGCAAAAATATAAGATCACAATTTTTCTAGAAAATGATATATATGATATTCAGTTTTTTTGGATGTCTGTTAAGTTTGAATGGACAAAAACAAAGGCGCACTTTAACTAGACTGCAGTCGTGAAAGCTGGATCCTTGACGGCACTGTTTTATGAAGGACCCTCATTTGTGTTACATATAGCAGGGTGGAGTGGTCTACCAAGGCTCCTCTATCACATCATCAGGAATGAGACGCGCCGTGGAATTTCATGTAGACACTACTGCTGAAGTGAACGATAATCAGCTGGCAAGCAAAAACATTGATGTGAATGATGAAATATGGCAGACACAACATTCATAAGAAATCCTTAACCTAAAATCTGGCAACCAAAAACAGCATTTCACAAATCTTAAAAATACTAAGGAAGTACTGTACTGTATATTTTACTGTACCATTCACTGGCCTTTTTAAACAACACACAGTAGTTGGTTTCATCTGTTTAAATGATCCTTCTGACTGGTATAGCGCTCCCACCTAGCCCATAGCCTAGCCGTTGGAATGCAGCTCCACGTTTTACATTATATGTAGTAAACATTTCAAAAAATTATATTACAAGAATTACTTGGAAAAATGTCTTACCACCTTAACGTATATTAAGGCTAAGTTATTTCTTGGTTACTATTCCACAGGACGTTTTGTTTCGACAACAATTATATGTTTGCTGAGACAGAGAAGGGCAGTCATGGGCAAAATTGCACTGTCCAGTGAATGGTAAATGCATGGTGACTTGGGTGTACCTGCTGTACTTGAGGTGTCTAGTTTGTAGTCTTGTGTTTAAATGTCAGTTATACACACATTCACACACATGGCGCTCATGTTCTCGTAGTTTCTCCACCCCTTCAAACCCCACATCTGCTAACTTACAAACCACATACAGTGACCAACAGACACAGTGTGAGAGAGCAGGAGAGAGATTCATAGGCAGTGGTTATACTAGAATGTCTAAGAATAAACAGATGTGTTTGACTAACAGAGGTATGTAATTAATTATGGCAGACTATAAATACTGTAAAAAGTTATACCAAAAGATAAAAGTGGCAAGATTCACGCACAATATAAATAAATAAATAAATGGGTTTGAGATCGGACACATACGTCTAACATACTACACTAACGGCTGCTCAGAACACACACGTGCACACAGAATGAGTCACTGTCTCTGACTGAACTGGAACCAGCAGAGAGTGGTAACAGTGAGATCATTAAACACTGTATATGCACAGCATACTGAAAGTAATGTCAGTAATGTGTCTCACCAATCAACATGATCCGGTGGTAAATGAAAAGCATAGCTTGACAAGTTAAGATTATTTTCAGCATGATGCTCCATAGCTCTTACAGTTGTTTGCTTTTCAGGTAAATGCACATGTTTACATTTAGTACTTCACACACTCAGAAAGTAACCTGTTGAAAGTTGTGAGTCCGCAGTGTACCTTCTCTTTCTCTCTTTGTCTGCCTTATTCTCCTTCTCTCTCTTTCTTGCTGTCTCTCTCTCACGCAAACACACATACACAAATAACCCCACACCTGTTGTTCTCTGCCTGAACTAGAAAATGGCTTGGCCATGTTTGTGATTGGCGGACTGTTATGCTGTGATGCTCTTAAATGGTTCATCTAAACCCTGGGTGACCAGCTCAAGTGCTGGACTTATTTCAGCAAATTGTAATGATTACACATGATTCGACTCAGCAGTAATTTACCATGTTTAGTAACAGTGTTTGAGCAGGGACAGCTTGTTAATTTACTTCTTGATTAGTCTTGTTTTAACAAAAGCACAGACAGTGCAAATGGGCACACCTTTCTGCACCTTTGCAAAAATATTTAAAATAAATATAAAATAAATATAAAAACAAGAAGAAACAGTCAGTTCTTTGTGCACAAGTCTTTGTTTCTGATCTGCATGGTCAATTCTCCAAATGGCAACTATTAATTGAGTAATTGTGACAAACATTGAAATCACCGAGCTGTGCCTCAATGTCCAGAATTGGACACCCCTGAGCTGAGCTCTGAGCTAAGCCTCGTGTGAAGCTTTTTAAAGAGGGCTGAGACGGACCTGAAAAGAGAAAATCATCTGAAATGTCTCTGGTAGGCCCTTTGAACTAGCTACACTTTCCATTTAATACCCGGCTTTCCTTCTATCCTTTTTGCTGTCGTGGTAGACATGAGGAGATAGTGGTGGATTATCTCTTAAATATATTCCTCTCTGTCATAAGTCTTACTGTAGCCTCTGTAACATCAAAGTCCTCTGAATTCTTCTGTAAGACCAACCGGCTTTGAGATAAAATGAAAACCTTAATATTGTTAAGTTTTTACCTCCCCTTTACACATTTATCTCAGTGTTAAAATGAAAACCCTCCTGTTACAGGATAAAGTTGCATGCTTTGCTCACACGGACAGATGATGAGTTAAAGAGAAACAGATGGAAGGTGATTTTCAGCCTGAGAGAGCTTCTGCTTGGTGGTTAGTGACCAAACAAAATGTGATGGTGTTACTAAGGAAATGCTGTGGGGTAAATTGAGCTACATGGTTGTCTTGGTTGATTCTGATATGTCACAACAGTGCAGAAAGATTGAATACCAGAAACATGCACATGCATGCAGACAGACACATGTAGTCTTCTTCTGCTTTCTACAGTCCAGATGTACTCCTAAGGGATGTACTGATAGATTGTGCATACCTCTGTTAAGTCTTTTCTTTATTCTTCTGTAAATGTTGGAGAGTTTTAGCATTTCTTCTTTAAGACATGTAAGAATCTTTAAGTGCTGGGCTTGTTCCCTGTCAGTCATAGGGAATGGTATAATTTACCATTTTCTTTAGGAAGAAAAAGAAAATGGTCCATGAAAGAGGATCACATGGGTGTGTATCTGTCTGTCTATGTGTTTGGGGGGTGGTGAGAGAAAGACAGTGAGAAAATTGAACTCCTTGAACCCTAGGTACTTTTTCAGTTACCAGTTTTACTTATATGTGGGAACTACTGCACAGTTCAGTATATAAAGTAGTTTTGAGGATGAGGAACTGAAGTTTGGGGCATATGGCTCCATAGGGTTTAGGGTTTAAGACAGAAGTGAGCTCACTGCTGGGCCAGAGATGGGCAGACAGTGATAACAAAAGAGACAAAAGACAAACCGATAACAGCTTTGTCTTCTTTTCCTTCGAACGGACACACCCTTAAACAGCTCATATTGCATAACTGTACACAGTAGAGTCCCTTTACTGTGGAGTTGAGAAGTCATATTATTGTGCTAATCTAGGGCATGCTCCTCTTTTATGGCATTGCTGATGTAACAAGCTTGGCTGCTCTGAACATTGTTGACCAGTGCTGATTTCATAACAGTACTTCTTTTAGGTGATCTAAGAATAGTTTTATATCAGAGACTAAGACTATCATCTACAGACTGCATACATTTCCAGTTATTGTATATAATTAACAGCTACATCCATGCAAATTGAATCACTGACATGTAGTCTGCAGCCTGGAGCCACTAGTCTTGTCCCTGTGAACGAAAGGAAGGCTGAACTTGCTTTCAGACCCAGAATAAAGCGTTCAATAAAACACAGCTCAGATGACTCACTCTATTGAGGCTGCTCAAAAACAGCAGGGAGTCCGGCAGCCACACACATACACACTCAGTCTAAACAGACGCCTGGGAGAAGGTATGACTTGTGTTATCAGTATGTGCTATGGTCAGCGCAGTCTTTGTTTAGAGCTGAGAGTTGTTGCTGTGGATCCATAAAACATGTGTCTTCAATAAAAGTGCTGTGTAAGTCATGTAAAGGCAGACTGATCTCATGCTCATAAAAATACTTTCAGGAAATTTAACCAAACTAAACTGTATTTACAGTCCATTTTATTACTAATGCACTAATCATGTATTTTATGATTCACATTCCGTTTTCTTTAAAGCTAAATTGACCAAAGGCTAATTTGTATTTGTCTTTTTTAATCAGAAGCTCACATTGTGTGGGCCAAATGAACACATGAAACACTGTTCACATTTCTAGTACTTTCTATGAGACAAAGTTGCAACATAAATTAATTTATGAAATTACTGCTCTTTAAAAGGCCAAACTGTAAATTTTAATTCCTAAATGAAAAAGTAAGCATTGCATCAGTTTTTTTTGACACTTTGTTAGAGACGCATGTTACAGCAGCATCCACACAGTCTGGGTGTGCACACCTGGTTCACATAATTGATGTTAAAAGATAGAATCATCCAAAATAAAATTGTTGCATGGTCGGAGCAAAAATGTGTGAATTCCAATCCTGTCTGATTCTGATCATGTATACCCACATTTTACAGTACAGGGAGCAGCGCATCTATGCTTGCAGTGGAATATGGAAGTGTGGATGTGCAGTCACATACCTGACCAGAGGTACTAAATATTTATCACTGAGAATACCACTCCAGTGACAACATTTAAGTATCCATAACGTTTAAGTTACATTTTAAAACCTAATTTTCTCCGACAAAATGAGTGAAAAAAGAGAGTCAAAAGGAGAATCACATACAGAAAACCACCAAAGCTGTCTGCTGATTTTTCTTCCCATAACATTCAGCCCATATCTAAAATGCATCATGTACAGTGATGTATGCACACCCTCCTATGTTAATCATTTTAGCCTTTTAACCCTGTCCCGTGTGCAAGCATAAAGTTTAATACAAAGTTTAATATAAAAGTAATGGGTGGGACATTGCCCCAGCTGGTACCAGCTCTTCTCAACTCAACTCTACTTGCCTTTTTTGGTTGTCCATTAGGCAAATCTAGTATTTACTACCTTGTAACCGGTACTATATCTCATATTATTTCTCATTTCAAGTGAACTGAGAAGGTACCATAAGGTGATGTGAAAACACTGCAGACTACTAATTGGTCAGAGAGAATCATCACACAGTGTCCTTTAGTATTCAGTATTTGGTTTGTCGTGTTAAGGATGATATCACAACAGTTTCATGTGGAGTCACAAGCTACATTGAGGGGGTACCAGGTGAAGTGGAAAACGAACAAAGTTCGAGTCGAGCTGGTATCATGCATTTGAAAAGCAACTACAAAGGCCCCCTAATGCCTTGAGATACACACTAAAAGGAAATATCACATTTAGCATGACATGCCCTTCACATGCTAATCTCACGAGTGGAGATTACCAATCTTTTAAAAAGGAAATGTTAAATCAGCAGTTGCAGTCGGCTGACAAATCCCTTGTTGACTTTTAAACATATCAATGATACTGAGTCAAGGATTTAGCCTTCTGCATCAAATGTGTTCACTCAAAAAGATGGAATAATATTCTCCATGTCAAATCTCATCTGTATGGATTATTGGGATTAAGTGAGATTAAGGATTGTAAACACATGTCTTTGACAGGGTATCTGTGCAGCGTTACTTAAGTTTATGTAAGAGGGATTATTGTTTCTGTTTATAGAACGGAGTGATGGGAGAGGTATTGATATGCTAACTGTGGCAGGACTGCATGTTTGTGTGTGTTTGTCATTGTATGTGTTTCATCAGTTCATGAAAAAATTCTGACCTGTGGTCATAGAGTTGGAGGGAGCCTCTCTTCCTAAAGGAAATATATGTATGCCCACGTGCATTCAGAAAAGAAACACACACACACACACACACACACACACACAAACAAACACATACATGGTCCTTAGTAGCCAGCAGTTCAGGATGGCCTGAGGGCTTTGTTAAAGATTAAGACTGTTGTAGACAAAAACCCAGCTGTACTCACAGCCTAGAGCAGTGATCCCCCACCTCTCTCTCACACTCTCCCTTTCTCTTTCTCTCTCTTTCTCTCTCTCTCTCTCTCTCTCTCTCTCTCTCTCTCTCCCTTTCTCTTTCTCTCTCTTTCTCTCTCTCTCTCTCTCTCTCTTTCTTTCTCTTTCTCTCTCTTTCTCTCTCTCTCTCTCTCTCTCTCTCTTTCTTTCTCTCTCTCTTTCTCTCTCTTGCTTTCTCTCTCCCGTTCTCTCTCTCTCCCTTTCTCTCTTTCTTGCCCTCTCTCTCTCTCTCACTTTCTCTCTCTCACTTTCTCTTTTGCTCCTGCTTTCTGTCTTGCCCTCTCTCTCTTTCTCCCTCTTTCTCTTGCTCTCTCTCTTTCTCTCTCTCCTTTTCTCTCTTATTTGTTCTTTCTCCCTTTCTCTCTCCTGCTTTCTCTGTCTCCCTTTCTCTCTCTCTCTTGCTTTCTTTCTCCCTTTCTGTCTCTCTTTCTCTCTCTTTCTCTCTCTCTTGCTCGCTCTCTTTCTCTCTCTCTTGCTTTCTTTCTCCCTTTCTGTCTCTCTTGCTCTCTCTCTATATATCTCTTGCTCTCTCTCTTTCTCTCTCTCCCTTTCTCTCTCTCTCCTGCTTTCTTTCTCTCTCTCTCTCTCTCTCTCTCTCTCTCCCTCTCTATATTTCTTGTTTGGATTTATCAAGATGTTCTAACAATTGGTGAACAATTGGTGTTGGAATGCATGAGAATGCATTTTATACATTTGACTGTTAGGGTGACCAAAGACATTAAAACTTGAGTTGTACAAAAAGTATTTGTTATTAATTCCATCACCCTTCTCCTCAGCTTTAGCACTCCTGTCCATTTAAAGGTCTAAGCTCACCATGTTCACTGTCAGGAGTCAGCTAGTAGAGCTTAAACCCTCCTTACTAATACCCTTGATTTCAGACGAAATGAGTAGCTGTCTACACACTTTTACACATAGTGTAGTTGTACTCTGTTCTAGTTTACTGTATCATACTTTATTAGTGCATTGCATTCTGCACCCCACCCACCCTCATCCCTAGACAGTTTAACGAGATCTGTCAATCCACTTTTTTTTTTTGACTAATCGCCTCCTCTCTTGTGCTCTGTTGCTATTCAACAAGGACATTAGATTAATGCGTATTCTTTCTGTATCTCTTTTAGTCTTTGTCTTGTGTCTTTTTTGCCCCCCCTTTACCCTCTCTCTCTCTGTCTCTTTCTCTCTGTCTATCCCTCTTTCTTCCCCCCTTGCACATCTGGTTTAGATGAGATAGGGTTTTAGGGTGCATGTCAGTTGCATTGTGTGTCTTTGATCTGACATCCTCTGCAGACCGGCCTTTTTCATTTCTGGACTTCAGACGGACACTGTAATAAAAACAGAGACCCCTTTTCTCTCTCTCCTCTCAGCTGTTTACAGACTCTGCTCCTGCTGATTTTCCCTCCCTTGCACATTTGGTCATTAATCTCCCTCGCCATGTTTCTACAGAAATAATAATGTTCAGATGAAAAATGTATCAGGGAAAAACATCACGATAACAGCAAGAAATCCAGTTTGTACTTGCCTAGTAAACTGGTGTTGACAACAAATCTGTTATCATCATCATTATTATATCAATTGCCTTTACAACATTTGCAAATATTAGATTTGCTTCAAGGCAAATGACAAAGCGTGTGCTCAAAAAGCAGATAAAATGAGAGCTAACGACTGTTTTTTCAGGCCATTTGTTTAACCTCAGGCCAAAACATCTTAGTTCAGTCCTAGTTCTTCTTATGCACATCTGGAGATACACATCTACACCAACCTGCTGCTTAGAGTAAGAGAGAGCCAGAAAGAGAGTGAGAGAGAGAGCTATTGAAGTACAGTGGGGAAAAGAGGGCAGAAATGGTGGGTGAGCAAAGTTTGAAGCTGCAGAGCACAGTCCAGACTTGGAAACCCACTTTGCTGGTATGTAGGCCATGAACATTCCTCAAAGTGCTTTAGCTAAGAATGTTATTCTGCTCTTGCTCCCTCATGAAAACATCAGGAGAACGTTTAAATAATATTCACAGGTCCTATGCTCACACACAAGCCCCAGTGTGTGTGTGTGTGTGTGTGTGTGTATGTCTTCACATGTGTTTGTGTGCACTGAGGGTGAGAGAAGGGTGTAACCGTACATTCCAAGGGGTCTGCTCTCTTTCTTGCTTTCTCTCTCCCCCTCACTCTTTCAATCTTTCTGTTTCTCTTTTTCTCTTTCCTTCCCTTACCACCCCTCTCTCTTTATTTTTTGCTCAGTTTCCCTTTGTTCTGTTTCTCACTACTGCTCTCTCTGTATCTCCCCCCCCTTGGTCTCTCTCTCTCTCTCTCTCTTTCTCCCTCTCTCTCTCTCTCTCTCTCTCTCTCTCTCTCTCTGTCTGATGTGTGTAAATGCCTAAGAGGCTGAGAGTGGCAGAATAGAACAGAACAGAGGAAATGAAAAAGTTCAGAGAGCCTTTATAGTGGTCTTTTTGTCCATGAATAAAGTGTGTGTGTGTGTGTGTGTGTGTGTGAGTAAGAGAGAAAGAGAGAGAGAGAGAGAGAGAGATGTGTGTGTGTTTTGCTCGGGTGTAAGTTGTATACAAGTTTGGGGGGAGACCAGAACTGCCACTGAGGAAAAGTATGAAAAGCCTTAAGGGGGATTTCCTCTGAAAGAGAAAGCTGCTCTCCTCCCCCTCCCTTTCTCTCTCCCTATCTCTCTCTCTCTCTCTCTCTCTCTCTCTCTCTCTCTTTCTCTCTCTCTCTCT
>JBBPCX010000114.1:19987683-20000885 GCA_037974365.1 Hydrocynus forskahlii | reverse complement strand
ACGTTATTTATTTTTCCTTGGTGCTGATTGGCTGCTGCCCAGAATTTCCCCCTTGTAGCGACCCGAGTGTTCTCGCGTTTTTCGTTTTGTACTACTTAAAGCCCTGTATTTTTATTACCGTAAATTAAATGTATTTGTTACTGTATTTAACTGCTTATGCCAATGAAAACGACAGCGCATACCGAAGAAAACGCACATGCATGATTACAGTACAGTCTGTACAGTGGCAATATCGGTATTTACATTCTAGCACTGCTGGAGTTCTTTTTTTTTTTCGGAGAGAAAAAAAAGCACTGCTGGAGTTCAGTGTAAACTGTACAGTACCGATATGGGTTTATCTTTACATTTTCTTTTAAGGCTAAGTTTAAAATGAAAAAGTGTTTTGGGAGCATGTTTGGGGGCATATTCGGTGTTTACACTGTGAAAATATGCATTTTTAGGCATTTTTTTACCACAGCACAACAACGCGATTTTTCACTATACAGGGATGCTCTTGGAACGTAACCCCGCGAAAAGCGGGGGAGTTACTATATATATATATATATATAAGATTATACATGTACATATACTGTGTTATAATGACATAATATTGTAACTGTTCGATAAGGTCAGTTTATTGTTGTGATATGTTTTTGAGTATAAACTGGAGATGAGGTGAGGATGAAAATGGCTGAAGGATATACTGAACCCCATGAGCAAAACATTTTGGAAGGATTACAAATTGTGTGGTATAATGAGCAGAAACCATGAGCAGACACAAGCAATAGTAGTATAATAGATTTTTTCATGAAGATTACATTTATTGGTACTAGTGTTCTGAAAAGTTCAGCATACTATTCACACAGAGTGACACTTAAATCTAAAGAGACTGCTGTATGTCAACACAGTTCAAATCTTGTGTTTTCCTTGTTCTCTTTCATCTGTTCCAGTCAGATGGTCTCCTGTGCACAGTTAGCCATCTCAAATGAGCTGTACCTGGAAAAAGATGCACGTTTCCAAGAACACACTCTTTACGCATACAGAACCTCAACATCTGCACACTATTCACAGTTTGATAAAGTAAAAAAAAAAAAAAATTCATATAATGTATCAGGACTCTATTGCAACCAAAACAGAAGGAGCTGAACTAGTTTTGAACTCCTCTTTTGGTCATGCTCTTTTCTCACTGAGGAACTGGTTGTTTTCCCCATCAAAGCATCATGGACTTGACTTACAGTCCCAGCTGTCTTGTAACCTTCATAATATCTTGGACTCATAACTGACAAATTAAACTTGGTTTGCTTCAATCTTTTTTCTTCTCTGTCTCTCTTTTTTCAGAACCCCTCCTCGCTAGACTGGTCTATTCAGAGTGCATTGTCGTCTCTTTTTCCTCCTTTTGAGGCCACTGCCCCAACTGTCCTGAGCCAACTCTTTCGCACCATCGAGGAGCGTTACCATGGCGATGCACTACAGTGCTTCTTAGACTACCTCATTCCAACCAAACATATTCTAGAGAGCGTGCAACAAGCTGCCTGCGTAAGTACAACTCTTTAACTACAACAACTGCAAACCCTACATCTATCACAAAACTATAAACCTGCCTCAGCACAATAAGAAATCCACAAATTAACCCTCTGGCCCTCCTCGTTTTTACTATACATTCAGCGTCCTCATGGACACTTTTGGCCAATTGAAACCCATGCAAACTACATTTTTTAATTCCTTGTTATTTACACTGTTAAATCATACAATTTAGATTAAAATGCTTTCATTCTAAACTAAACACTTGAGAAATTTAGTTTTTAGTGTTTTCTTCCAGATTATGTTATTTACCAATTTCTGGCCAAACGAGCAATTTTATATAATATTTTATATAATGGCCATATATTTATATATATTGTTATATATAAATATATGTTATTAATATATTGTTATGTACTTCTTTGCTATTTTTACTACATAAAGTTTGTAACTAACATCAATTCTTGTCATGAGTATCAAATATCTATTCCTTTGGTTTTTTTAAATCCTTCAGATACCAGTTTGTTTGCACAATGCACTTGTTAGTAAAACAACCTCAAAAATGGCCATTTTCTCTATTCTCAATGCTACTGGGGCCAAAAATGGAACAAATCTGAAATATGTAACTGATTAACACTGAATTTTATTTTCATGCACAAACACAAAACCATTATCTGACATCCTTAAGGTCACACATATGTCAAAATTGTGTCATTCATTTGTTCCATTGGAGTGTAGTAAGCCATCATAGTTCCCTGCTGGAAACTAAGATTATTATATAAAATCGCTCGCTTGGCCAAAAATGGATAAATGACATAATCTGGAAGAAAACACTATACTCTACATTTCTCAAGTGTTTAGTTTAGAATGAAAGCATTTTAACCTAAATTTTATGATTTAACAGTGTAAATAACAAGGAATTAAAAAAGGCAATTGGCCAAAAGTGTCCATGAGGGTGTCAAGTGTTACAGCTGGTTGTATGGAGTATATTATTGATATATTTAATGAGTTGGAGTTAAAAATTAAAAGATCTGAAAAACCTCCAGATCCTTGGGAAGTTTAATTCCATATGCATTAACACAGCTAAAATTATCAAAAAAAAGAGAGTGATGTGGACAAAAATGTCCCACAGGAGGGCCAGAGGGTTAAAGGCAAACATCAGACAAAGTGGCACAACACATGCTTGTAAATTCCTGGCATGTGAAACATATTTATTTTCTTTGTAATATCATAAAATTAAAACCAGGTTCGGTATAAGGTTACTGGGAAATATTCAAGACATTTTTTTGTGTCTCGTAGTCCTTGTGGATTTCTGTGGCTCAGATCCAAGCACGCTAGTTTCCTTGTCCACTCAGCACAAGATCGTTTTGTTTTATCTTCAAAAGAAGTAGAACTGCTCCAAGCCTGTTCCTCTGAAGAGGATTCAAGAATTTGTCGTACATGCCACAGAGCCCTACTTTTTCCATCTCTTCTCTTTCAACTGTGCAACAGTGAAATAATTCTGACCTTTCTCAGAAAAATATACAAACCTTTAGTATCAATTGTGAAAGAAAATTAAAAAAAAACACTAGGGTAAGCACTTACGGTTAACCTTTTTGTAAGCTGAAAGTTCAGGAAAGCTCACTTCTTATCATCCATCCTTCTTATCTCTATATCTCTTTTTCCCTTCCATTCCCTAGGCTGAGTACTCTGATGTGTTGTTCCGATGTGAAGGTTGGCCACTCTGTTTGAGAGATCGTGTGGTGATCCAGCTAGCCCCCATTAATCCCTTACTGCTGCGTCCTGGGGACTTCTACTTGCAGGTAGAACCGTTTGGGGAGCAGTCAGCCCGCATAGTCCTCAAAAACCTCTTTGTGCAGGACGACCTCTTGGCACAAGAGAATCCAGTGTTTCAAGCTGGTTTAAGGGTTCAAGAGGGCCCAACAGTGGAGGAGACGCCCATCCCAGAGACATCTTATCCCTGTATATTTACTGAGGCTTGGTTAAAGGAGGTGAACGAGGGCCGTCATGGTAACCAGCTGTACCGGTGTGTGCTTTCTTCCGATCAGGGGATAGTGAAGTTGCCCTGGACGGAAGTGGTTAACCCAGAATTTCTGGACAAGCCAAAGGCTACAATCAGGTCTGGAGCAATGACATCATGCTCAACTGTGGCATTAATTATGCAAGATAACCAGCATCCTGAGCAAGAGCCTCAGTCACAAACTCCCATAAACATGTCACCTCTCGAAATCGAAACCATGATCCTTCCGGCTAAAGATGGAGTTGCCGTTTCAGTTCGGCTGGTTGACAATGGCAGCAGACTTGTTAAGGTGGATCAAGGAAAACCTGTGAGCAGTTCTGTGGGCAAACCTGTTGGCTGGGTCTCTCCTAATACCTGGGACAGCAAGCAAAATCGAGAGCTGGAAGGGGAGTATGTAGATCTCTTGGATTTTGCCAAGGAGAAGGATGCCCTCAACAAAGCTGCTATACCTACAGTTCCAGTGTCCTTCAGGCCTGCTCCTCTTCCTCCGAAAAGGGACAGCGTACCTTCTGTAGTAAAGGATGAGCTTTGTATTCCATGTTCAAGAAACCAGCAGCTGTCCCAAGACTTACAGAATGGCTCTGAATATAGGTGTAGGCATCGGCAGTCTTACCTAGCAGCTTTAAGAAACCCGGTAAATTTTGAAAAAACAGGTGTAATGGCATCCCTAGAGGAAAGCTGGCCAAGTTTACGTGAGGCAGAATTAGGTTTTGAGGGACAAGGAGTAGACCTTGGGACTGATTCTCTAAGCTGTTCAGTAGTACAGAGTTCTAACCAGAACCCAATGCAATCTTGCAAGACTTCAGTTCAACAAGATCACAGCTTAGTTCAGCTTAACATGAACACAAAATATCTTGACCAAAACTCACCACAGCCAAGCCTTCACACGGTTCAACAGTCCAAACCTTTGCTTACTGGATGGTTTCCTGAAGATCTTCATAAGACTGTTTCGGACTGTAAGATAGTTCCTGACAAAGGACATCATTACCTGAGTGAAACCCCACGCCAAGACCCCGGTCAAATCCGGGCCTGTGGCCAGAAACATGTTAAAAGCCAACACTTACCCAAAATGGGACTCAGGGCTTTGCCTGATCACAGCAGTCACCGACAAGAGGCTAATGCCTACAAATATCAAGGCATAAGAAGAAAACAAATTATGGTTCCATATGGTCCAACTTTCTTGCACAAAGACCTGCCACAATACACAGAAGAAAGACCTTTTCTTTTTCATCATGCACTTCAACATCAAAACAATCCTCTGAACCACAAGCCTTTCTTTGACAACAAATCATGTGGTGGAAGCCCTGGTTCACCTGTACAGGTGTTAAAGGTTTCAGGTAAAAGCAGATCCAAAGGACGCTCTATATCCTCAGTGTCAGAGACAGTCAGAGAATGTATGCAGGTGGAAAAGATGACCAACAGGAGTCGCAGTGACGTCTGTCCAGAGATCATACCCATGGTTCCTGCAATCCACGCCATTCAGAGCAAGAAGTACACTCCTTTTTTACTAGCATCCCCAAAACTGGACAGACGGAAAGGAGCTAAAAATGGTAAGAAACTTTATAGATTGGTCAAATAAAAAAGCCCCCTGCACAACATTGAACTAATTTTACTGATAATGTTTATGCTTTGTGTCATTCACACAGCGGACACACACGATCACATTTACCATGACAGTCCTAATAAACAGGCTGTGGCGTCCTAAGCGTGTATCTGACAGCTCCTTATATTCTAAATAAAATACACTTGCAAAAACTGAAAACTTGACTGTATAAAACAAAACACATGAATTCCTGAATAATGGTGTATGTGTGAGAAGCTATACGTAGATGCTTAGAATGGTGGGAAATGTTTTCAATTGTACAAATAAATTGAAGTAGTTTTAATGCAAATTTTGCTTTTCTTGTTGAGTGTTATTTGAACTCAGACAGCTCCAGACTATTATGTTTTAGACCCTGATATTACTTGTAAGCTGATGCAAGCATGATTAATGTGAGTGATTGTTTGAAGAGAAAATAAGTCTGCCTCATAGACTACAGTTGTGTTGGGGAGGCACGTCTGGACAGCATCCGGCAATAAGGTCCTCTCAGTGTCACTTTACATGCTCATGAAAACTAGTCCTGTACAAATGCACTGATTTAAAGATGACCCTGACCCATGTCCTCCACACAGAGAAGAATGTGCTGGGCTGACAGTTGAAAAGGTCATCCAAAAAGAGCGCATAATGACTTGGGGGTCAAGAGTCAAAGGCCAGGAGCATGTCCAGCGTTCCAACAGAGAATTCTTTTCCTCCCCTTCTCACTTCAACAGAATGAGGCCATTTATGCAGAACCAAACGCCAGTGTGAAGGGATGAAAATAACTGTGCCCCCACTTATTTTTAGAAGGGGGCTGTTTGATGTCTTTTTAAAACTGGAAGACAAGTGCTCAGTTTTATGCAGTCTTTTACTCACAGATAGACAGACCAAGCTCAAGTGCACCACCTAGTGTAGATGAACGTTCATAACATCAGTCTGGTGATAGCGGTAACCCACTGCACATACTAAATGGAGAGTTTCTGGAGTATTAGAGTAATTTACACAGTGTATTTGGTTAACCGTTCAAGCAGAAAACAGTGTCTCATTGTTATGAATCTAAGACAGGCCAAAGATGTCAGTCTTAATGTTATTGTTTGGAAAAAGACATTGGATTTAGACAATTTTCTACAACTCCAAACAGTTAATCAGCCATGATGTGTTTGGTGTCCATAGTTTGCTTCTTTTGCTTTGCACTGGAGCAATAAGCATTATGTAGCTAACAAGCAAAGGAAGGCTCTACCCTTTAAATTAGCATTGCTTAACTGCATGCCCGTATAATCAAACACTGGTTTCTAAACACATCAAGTTAAAAATCTCTGATAGACTCAATTTACATTTACAGCATTTGGCAGCTCTCATGTGGGTGCTTTGTAATCTACAAATCGGACTACACTACTACTACTTTGCAATGCACTTTTGTCCATTTTTACAGATTGGGGTATATCATACAGTTTCAGACATCCTATTAGGTTTTTCTGCTGTACTGTCTCTTTAATGTTTAAGGATTACATTGTTACATGGAAACCAGTAAACTTTTTTCTTTTTAATTTTAAGATATGTCCACTTCTACTAGCGTCGAACTTCATATTCAACCACCTCTGAATGGGGTGGTGCACCAAAGCCCCAGCACTGAGCTCCTCTCTGCAACCCAAGCACAATACGTTTCTCCTGGACACGGAAATCAGCTTACTCCTCTTTCACAAGACCCCTCCATCAAAAGCCTTCTCCAGCTGGGCATCATTGGTCTGCCAGGTGAACTGTCTATGACATCTGCCTCTAATTAAAATATGTAATGTGTAATATTCTTATGCTTGTTGTCACTTCTGACAGCAAAGCACAGTGTCAGCACATGCAGTCACTCTGCAAAGGCCTTTTTCAGTTTAACTTGGGTCCTTTTCTGTTAGTAACAAAAAATAATAAAGAGCACCCGTGTAGAGTGAAAAAACGCAATGTTGTGATGCAGTTAAAAAAATGCCTAAAATGTCTATTTTATAGTATAAACCCTAAATATGCCCCCAAAATATGCTCCCAAAACCCGTATTCGTACTGTACAGTTTACACTGAACTCCCGCAATGCTAGAATGTAAATACCGATGTTACCCCTGTATAGACTGTACTGTAATTCATGCTTGCACATTTTCTTTGGTATAAGCAGGTAATACAGTAAGAAATGAAGGGGTACACGTGACGGATGAGGCCCGGATGTCACAAAAGCAAAAAAAAAAATGCAGAGAATATGTGCAGTTTCCGTCTTAGTGCGGGGGTTTCAGCGAACAATTATTAGTTCGGTTCTCAGAAGAAATCTGCGATGGGCTGAAACGGTGACTGCTGATTCGTGTTAAAGTGGGGGTTTACTGTACATCATTGTTGAGTGGATGGACTTTTCACTGTCGCCTGCACGCATACAACAATGCTTTTTCTGCTGTGTAAATCTAGGTAGTCGTGACAGAGCAGGTCGTGCGGTGCTTGAGGTCTATGCAGGAAACAAAGGCTGGGCCTCCCCTTTGCTTTTTCCTATGGAGCTCTGTCGACTGCTGCTGTATCTGCACTCCATACCCAGGTACAACACTCTCTGTTTTCAAGGGGCTCATTCACACTTTGACCTAACAAACACATAATTTACTGTTATCTATCTTAACCCTTATAATTAAGAAAAGGGACACATTTGCAGTGCAACAAACCAACAAATGGATATTGGTTTTAAATCCAAAGACAGTATCTGAAGTGATTTGAACTAGGGTGACCATAAAAAGGATACTGGGGGCGGTAAAACAGCCCAGGTCAAACTGTAGAAAACAAATGTCAACTTGAAAGCAAAGCCAATTCAGAATTCCCAGGCCATACCCATTTTTAGTTCTCCAAAAGGGGAAGTGTCTGGGAAAAAGAGGATGTATGGTCACCCCATTTGAACCTAGATTTGATGAGCTATGACAAGCTAACTTGTTCCAACAGCAATATCATGCTCTGGCCACTAGGAAGCAGTAAGATTCAGCTAAAAAAAAAAGAAGTTGAAAAATAGAGTAGTTTAATGCCTAGGTTTGACAACAGAATTTATCACTTTTCTGTGATTTAATAGCATGTGAAATAACACTATCAATTACAGTTTTGAAAGCAGGACTAAACTTTCATGTATCTGTGCACAAAGGCTGTGCATCATTAGACATTCCTTTAAATGATAGCAAGTGATACCATAGATACAACAAAAGCACCATAGAAGAACTGTAGTTATAAAAGACATGCATGTGAATAACCTTTTAAAAGTTGAAAGAACCTCTACATCAGGGGTGTCCATTTTTATTTGCATTGGGCTGGTGAGGCAGTTTGCTGAAGTGGAATCAGGTGTGGTCCTGCTTGTTTGGAATAAAAATCTTTGTGATTGGGCACCCCTGCTCTGCATAATGTTTAACTGTATGTTCAAGCCAATAAATATTTAAGAACTTGTATGTTTTAGAGTTTAGAGCAGTTTTAACAGGCAAGTAATCAAACTTTCATTTTATTGCTAAGTGCTATTGTGTATTCTGGCCACTAGAGAGCAGTAAGTGGCCACAGCTCAAAATTAGTTTGGAAAAAAATGCCGTATGTGCCTGTCTCATTTTTATTGCTTATTTTATTAAGTGCTATGGCTATATGAAACGTACCACCTCACAGGATTTCAGCATTCTTTCATGTCTGGCTCAGAGTGACAAAAGACACTATGTGGAATGCTAGCTTTGCTAGTCAGCCATTGAAACAAAATGATCAATATTATTCACCTCTCCTTTCAGTGGTTTTAATGATATGGTCGATTGATGTATATTGTAGTGATATACAATATTACATGTTTACAAAAGCCTATAAAGAGGCAAACGGTCCCTGTCTTGTTCTTTTTAGTCATTTTGGACTTCTTTTATTGATCCATGTGTCATGAATCACTCACCGAGTGTAAAGTATTGTTTTCAGACTGTGTTAAGATTAAAACATTTAATGTAACAAGTCTCTAGTGCTAAGTTAGACTTACACTCTGTTGGGTCACTTGGCATGACATTGTCTGTTGTGAGATTCGAACCATCATGACTCCAGGGTACAATAATGATGATGTGTCCAAATGTATGCATTAGAAGACGTATGGAGATTAATGAAAAACTGTGTACTCTGTTGTAGGAGGGAGGTCAGAGATCTTGGATTGACAGTTGTGATTGACAGTAGGAAGTGGCCGCCTCCCTCAGTGCTGTACAAAGCTCTGTTTATGGTGCAGGTGGGTTCAGAATCTCCAAAGTTTCATTAAACATGCCATGTGTCAAATAATTCAGTTATGCCAAATATACAAAAGTAGAAACCAAGGAGCCAGTAAAAACTTACTTAACAACAGAAACTCTAAACTCTCTGTATCACAAAAAGCAAACTTCTTGAATTTGATTTCAGCGTGGTGTTTATAGCTAGACTTTCTGTGAAGTGAAAGAGTAAATGCACAAACACAAATACTGACCCATCTTACAGGAGCAGGCCCTCAATGCTGTACACACTGTTCTGTTGTTGGTGGATAAAGACCAGAATCCTCGACCAGAGAGACAGCCAGGATTACAGGTAACAGTAATTCATTAGTGTCAATTACAAATGTCTACCCTGGAAATTGTTCTTTAAAATTTGGTAAATTTTACCTTTAAACAACAATGGTTTTATTTCAAAAACTCATTGGCCTGACTCTTTTTCAGATGGATATTGTTACATCACTGAAAGGTCTTCATAAGATCATTGATGGACAGCAACTGACTTCTGAACTTGAAGGAACTTTCCCTTATAATCACACTGATTGGCTGCAGTTCCACCAAGTAAGGAAATACAACAAATCCCTTTTTTTCTCTGTCCTTCTGACAGGGACTGACATGTTTTATTTCGTGTTATACCCTTGAGAGTCAAAACCATCAAAATGATATGCAAATAATTTTTCTAGTGAAACAGCATTTCCAGTGTATTCTGGTCTGGGGCCAAATTGCACCATGAGTAGCTGATTCACCGTAGGACAGAGAGGAAGTAAGACATCATGAGTGTATGTGTAAGTGGCAAAAGATATTCAAGGCATAATCCACATTCATTAACAAAGACTGGCAGAAGGTCTAGAGAAACCATGGGTATTTAAATTAATGTTAAATTACCCATATAGCAATCAACTCAAAGTGCTATTTAATGGAATGTAAGCAGTTGGCTCAGTTGTTTATTGACCAACTTGTCTTTCCATGTGTCACTACTTCATGCACTGGTGAGCTGATAAAAAGTCTAGAGCAGTACGTAAATTGGTCTTTCATCCGGCGACCCAAAAGAGAAAACTGATAACCAGTGTGGACACAACTTGAAAAATATCACATAGTTTTAATACACATACACAGCTATTACATATGTAGTTGTTGCATTTTTCAGCAAATGTTGGTTGATAATTTAGATGTTGATGTAGCTGTTTAGAAGTCTCTGATAGGCTTGAGTATTAGGTAATGGTGGAGGGCAGCATGCTAAATGCAGGTTGGAGCTAAACTTGTTTGGATAGTAGATCTCCAGTATGAGGGCTGGTGACAACTAGTTTAGAGCATTTCTAGCTATACCATTTTTATATCTAAAGTTGCTGTTATTTCTCAACAAGTGAATCAGTAAGACATTAATGCAAAGAAAAAGACATCATGAGGTAAAAAATGAGAATAAATCAATGAGTCACAATCAAAAAGCAAGTGTGTCAAAATTAATTGTTGTTAATAAACAAGAATACACTAGTGGGCTTAAGCAATAGCAAACAACCTGGCAGATTGGAGAAAGTAACTGTTGAGAATGAAGAGTAGGTTACTTTCAGTCATGAAGAAAACCTGTTGACAAGGTCAAGAACATTATTCAAGATTCAAACGCTAACAAGGCAATAACACACACATGGCTTTACAATGTTTACCACAAGATGAAAATTTCAAGAAACTACAAAGAAAAGAAAGCCAGGTGACAATTTGCTATAACAAACCAAATCACCATTTGTCTCACTTGTCTTTGTTGATGTTTCAACTGCTAACAGCAGTAGCAGGATTAATTCTGAAGTGCTCAGGATCACTATAAGTACTCTGATACAAACAAATATGTGGATACAGTGGATAAACTTTCACCAGGAGCAGGACAATCACACGTAACATACTACTGAAACAACAGTTTCAGAAACAGTTTTTTAGGGCTAAAATGTTGAATTCTCTTGACTGACCAAGTTGATAATGCACTTTACTGGGTTAGGACTGAAGGCAAAAGCTCCCAAATAAGCAGATACTGAATATAGCTGAATCACTGACCTTGAAAAACATCACTGGGTATTGAACAGGAGGAATTTATTTAATAGGCAGAATTAGGAGCTGATTCTGCATACAGCCATACATACATACACACATACAGCCTTTGGATAAGCATTGCAAGACTGTTCCATAAGGCCTAAAGTGATTGCATGTGTGTGAGTAAGAAGGAGCACAGGATAGCATGGATTTGGGGAGTAAGAATTCTTCTCTGCATTAATAAAGCTGGATGTATAAGTGAAGTATAGGGGTATCTGTAGATATAAGGAATATGTAGGTAGGTGCAGTTGCTCAAATGGACATGCACAAACCAAAAAGGAACAGGCAGCAAACACCAGTGTTGACAGCATGCCATTCTTTGCCATTCTTTGCTGACTAATGACAGTTTAGTTGGCCACAGAGGGTCTGCATGATGCAACCTTTTTGTTTTTGTTGTGTAAAATCATACTTGCTCCCGAGAGGCCCAGCTCTCACAATGGCCACCAACTCCCCTTCTGGAGATACCTTTTCCTGTAGGGTTTAGTTCTAATCTTAACTAAACCTGCTCATCACCCCCCCATGCTTACCTAAAATTAATACATCTGAATTAGAAAATCAAGAGGTTAATTAGCTGGAGCAGGTGCGGCAGATTATGATTGGAACTAGACTCCACAGGAAGGGAGATCACTAGGACCAGGGTTGGTTACCATTGGTCTAAGAGTTGGCTCTATCACTGGGAAACTGCGAGTTCAAAGCAATAACGTGGAACACCATAGTAACCTTCTAGCAAAGCTTTACGAGCCCCTAAAGATATCAGCAACCACATAAAACATCCTACTAACCACATAGTAACAACCTAGGCATCACCTGAAATAACATGAACAAAACCCTAGAGACCATCTTAGATACATTAACAACGACTTAGCAACACCATAGAAATCACCTGGATTACCATAAGCAACAATTTAGCTCTCCCAGAGTACCATAGAATTGCAATTCTCAGACTTTTGTAGTCTAAGGCCCCCTTTTTTAATGATTAGGTTACCACCCCGCTGTGGCTTCCTAATTGGAGAACCACTGCTATAGAAAGAATTTTATGCTACAACTGTTTTACAGTTTATTTGCTGGGTATCTGTTTGTCTGTTTTTTGCCTAAACAAATGATCACTACTGGCAGTGTTTTAAGGTGGACTGAAGAATCTGGGGCTTCAGAAGCCAACTTGAGCTTTTTTACCTGGAATGTGAGGTCACCCTTGGAATTTTAGCTGTGGTGTAGTTATCAGGAAAAGCCCACATGTCATTATTATATTTGGAATTACCACAATACCAAAGCCAGAGAAAAAATGGTTAATAGAACACACTAGTACTGTTTTTTAAGAATTGCTTGACAGACAGAGCTTTCTTAAAGCAGGTCCTGCTCCCACTGTAGCTCGTGTAAACACATAGTTAACTCTGACTGGTGCTTTGGCAGATCTGATGTCATGTACTTTTACATAATAGAAGACAGTAATGGACAGATACTTTAAGCTGTGCAGTCACTCTGTTGTGTGAATTATTTATGGATTGCATTGTAATAGGATATTGAATTTATGTTAACAGTATGCACAATTCTATTTTTAGATGCTCACTATTTATATTTACTGTGTTAGATACCAAAGAATATAATAGCTTCTGTCACCCCTGCATGGGTTAAGGAGTATCATATGTTTTTATCTTATTGAGGCTTCAGCTTCAGTTCTGAGCAAACTATGGAACATTCTTCTGCAAACCCTCCGTGACTGCTGCTCCATCTCATCTTTCAAACGTGATCTCAAGACCTTTCTTTTCAATGAATATTTCCC
>JBBPCX010000114.1:19946239-19981239 GCA_037974365.1 Hydrocynus forskahlii | reverse complement strand
GGTGTGAAGTGGAGAAACAGAGATGGCAGAGGGATTTTGACCTAAGAGAAGAAACAAGAGATGGACTGGAGCAAAGACTAACAGACATTCATGCTGTCCTAACACAAGCTAAGGTATAAAACAAGAACCTGTTTCTTACTACTGATTTTACGTAAACACTTGCGCGTGCACACACACACACACACACACACACACACACACACGTACATACAAACATATGCTCACATATATGTGTATATAAAAATAAGTACACTTTTTTCAAAGAAAACTAGTTATTGTCTTTGGCTGAATATTACAGAAAAAAATAATGGCCATTGCTTTTAATTCATTTCCAGCTTGTTAACATGCAGAACAAATATCAAGGTCAGTGCGTCAAAGAGCTTTATAAAGTGCCCCTACTTTGTATCTACACTCAGCTTATCAGCTCAATATAGGTACACATTATAGGTTTTAGTTACAGACGGTATGTTGTCTATTCCTCTGTATTATTTGTTAGCCCTCTTTACCCTGTTCATAAGTGGTCAGGACTCTCACAGGACCACCAGTGAGAAGGTATTATTTTTTGTGTGATAGACAGCAGTCACATTGACATGGTAGTGAAATGTTAGTGTGTGTGTGGAGAACAGAGTGGATCACACCACTCTGCAGTAAATATAATATAAATATAATATAATAATATGTAAATGTAAAGTCAATGTGCAATTAATGCAATTAAAATGTATATTTTAATTAAAATAATGCAACAAAAAAGACCTGTGTTAATAAGTGTTTTTAGATAATTCTGATACTAGATTGAGTGGACTTTCAAGTGCTTTGACATATTTTGTAGTTTCTGAGAAGCTTTGAAGTAGAGGTCTGCACGGGACTGAATTGTCATCCCGGTCCCACATGCTCCTGCGAGTTTCTGGTTACATAAGGGTAGATTTGGCTAACCAGTCTTCCACAAAAAATACAACCAACAACGTTTCTAACTAAGCTACAGACCTGAATTTAAAAGAACATGTAAACAGTCTCAATAGAAACATTTCACAGTCAAAATGAGAGAAATATAGGGAAACACTGAAATTTGTGGCGCGGCCCCGCGTTTACTCCAACCTCAGTCAGTGCTCATTGCGCTCATTGCGCTTCCATTCTGCCGGCGTCCCAGAGATTCCCACGCAACGCAAACAGCCGCAGGTTAGGTCGCCTACCACATATGTTGTTCCCCACATGAAAACAAACTGTAAAATATATTCAAGGCAAATGTATACTTTGCAGGAGTCCAGAGAACAATGTCTTTGTCCCGCTCATGCGAACACATCTCTCTATTCCCGCCCACTCCTGCAAGAAACTCAAATGTAGACCCGCGCCGCGTCCTGCGGGTCCCGCGGGCATCCCGCCCCGTTGCAGACCTCTACTTTGAAGGCACATTTAAGGAAGCCGAAACTTATTAAGGTCTCTTATCCACAGGAGAGAAAAGAGAAAGGAATGTCAATGATGAAAGAAATGGAGAGGAAGATCCAGGAGGCGAGTTATCCTGAGACTGACAGTTTTCACATTAACATGACAAAGTTCAAGACCAACATGGCTGCTCTTTTGCTACAAGGCGAGCAGCATAAATCAGACCTGGAGGCATTAATTCGTCTGTATGGTTTCTGTGAACAGGTTAGCACACAAGCTTTTGTATTGTTATTGCATTCTCAAAGAACCTCAGAATTCTTTTCTAGAAGCAATGCACACTAAGTAGCTGAACTAAATATTATTTGATAAAAGTTTATGAAATAACATTTGTCTTTGTTTGTCAGGTTTTATCTTTAACCAAAGAATGCAGTCACTATCTGGAGCATATGGGCTGCTACCCGGTCAAGGGCAATATAAGCAAACTGAAGACCTTTCAAGAGAGATTTAAAGCGTTTTTGCCGCAACGCTTTGAGGAGGAGAAAAGTAATGTTGTGGCTGTGAAGCATCAAGGAGATCTGTGTTTGTGGAAGACGGCCTGGGCGGAGTGCCAGGATGTCAAGCAGAAACTGGAGGAGAAGCTGTGGGAGTTTGATGGGATCCAGAAATCGTCACAGAAGGATGTCAGGGTGCTGGGAAATGCTGATGATTCTTTTAAAGCTCCTTCACCCAGCATGACCAACTCCTCTTGGGGCGTTTTGGAGGCCAGCCCTGAAAGTGAACCTGACAGTCAGACACAAAGCCAAGACAGTCATGCCAGAAGGGACAGTGAAGCTGTACACTGTTTAAACCTCCATTACAAGCCTGAGGGGAAAGAAGGCAATGCACCCCTGGGGGTCCCAGAAGTATGTTCAATCATAACTAACTGTAAAGAGGAGTTCTCAGCTGATGTTTTATCTCAGACACAAACAGAGGAAACCCAAACAAAGTCACAGCCCATAAGTGAGCAAAACTCTCCCAGTGTGCTCCAAAACCAGTTGAAAGAATCTAACCATCCTCCCTCTGTCGCACCATCAAGCATTGATAATGGTTCAGCATTACAGGGAGCCTTAATGGTAAATTTAAGGACATTTCTTCACAAACACCACAGTGAGCCTGACCTCAAAGCTGTTCACAGGAATAACAGGTTGCCATGGAAACAAGCCTTAGGCCGCTCACACAGCGAGGGCACCTGTGTAAGTTATAATCCTAGACCAACCTGTTGTCCCTTACCATTGTACAAAAAACACACTACAGACAAACCGAATGTGTTTCTAGATGACCGGGACTCTCATCAAGACAGACTGTGTTCTGATTGTTCCAACATACAAGCAGAGTGGACCAAAATTGGAAATAAAGATGAACACAGATTCTCTCGGGATGACCAACACTCTCCGATATCTCGGCATGAAAGCTTCTGCTCCAGCGTGTCCAGCCCAAGGCAGGGATGGGTGAAAGAAGAGGAAAACATTGCATTCCCCTTGGCTGAGAGATCCACAGCCTCCTTCCCAGTAGAACCTATTTGTCCAGACAGGCTAGAACTGGAAAACAGCAACAATTTACTGTGAGTAATCAGGCAAGACTGGAAAGCTGAACATGTGCAGACACTTACAGCCCACTGATTATTTTTGTTTATCATGATAGGAGATTATGTCAACTAGGCATCTGGTACAAACATATGCTAATGATTAAATGTGTTGCATGTGTGTGATAAATCTTGGCCTTAATCAGACATAATGGAAAGCAAGGTTTGATTTCTCAATTTAGGACTCAGAAGCTCCATAACATTTTCTTTTTAGATAACCATTCACCCATTTATTTAAAAAATGATGAATACAAAAGCTAGTTTTACAGAACCATCTAGTGTCAGTGCTTAATCATGTGACTTGTTTCTAACTTTTGAAACCAGTAGAAAGTCTTGGAGAGATATTGAAATGGCTCGCCACATATGCCACAAGCCTTAGTGTGCACTGTTTGATAAGACCAGCAAACAGTTGCAGTAGATTGTCATTCACCATGCTGTGTAAAGCTATGCTGTGCTATGCACTTCTCTAAACATTGCTATTACTGTGCAGAAATTCTTTGAATATACCTCTAATTCAATGTACCTCTAAAAATGAAAAAGAGCAAATATTTTGCAGTAAAGTAATACAGTAAAAATGACTGATTCTTCTTGTCGTTGTGTTGTCCTGGCAGTAAGCTGCAGCACATCATGGAGGAGCTGCTGCGGACTGAAAAAGAATATGTGAAAGCGCTGGGCTATGTCATGGAGCACTACTTCCCAGAGCTGGAGCGTCCTGATGTCCCACAAGATCTTAGGGGCCAGAGGGGAAGTATCTTTGGAAACCTGGAAAAGCTGAGAGACTTTCATCAACACCACTTTCTTAAAGAGCTGGAACTTTGCCTTAAGGAACCTTTCCGTGTTGGACGTTGTTTTCTCAGACATGTAAGTAAGTTCTTTGCATATAAGGAATTCCGTAAAGAATTCTCAAATGATTAATTCTGTGTGTGTACGACCGTAACACCAGCAGGATTACCACAGGACTTGTCCTCCAAACCTATAGCACCATAATATTCCTTTTTCCTCCTCTGTGTCTTCTGACTTCCTCTTCCAAACCCAGAAAGAAAATTTTGGTCTCTACGCTCTCTACAGCAAGAATAAACCTCACTCAGACAACCTACTCATTCACCATGGAAAAGAGTTCTTTAAGGTAAGGCCTATGCCTAAACAGATGGACATGATGGAGACTTCTTTTTGGTGTATTTCTGAGCCATTTCCACAAGAGGAAAGCCTCAAATTGTCTTTATTTTTCAGACGATTTCTCAGTAATTCCAACACTGTATACTACTTTGATGCTTTTGCAGCAGAAGCAGGAACAGCTGGGGGATAAGATGGACCTGTTGTCATACCTGCTGAAGCCAGTGCAGCGCATCAGTAAATACCGCTTGCTGCTGCAGGACATGCTGAGAGAGTGTGATTCTGAGTCACACAGGGGTCGTGAACGAGTCGAGATACAGGGTGCACTCGAGGTCATCCAGTTCCAGCTTCGCCATGGCAACAATCTTCTTGCCATGGATGACATCCAGGAATGTGATGTGAGTTGGAGTGTGGAGAGTAAATCTTTAGGATAAACAGATTTTTGGTCTGGACATTGCCAAAGGCAGCGCATTGCAAATAACTTTGCTCCACTGTGACACAGTTTGTTCCGACATGTTCTCACAGCTTTGTACCAGCCAAAAATGTCAGGATGTCGTACCACATTTCTGTCAAAATAATGGAAACTGGAAATAGGTTCTTCTCTTTTAAGCCCTTGCATAAATTTTGAAACAAAGATAACATGGGTTTAGTGAGCAGGTGGTTGACTAGACCAAGGAACAGCTCACATTTCCCTTTTAAATATCATTCTTACACATAGCAAAGATTCGCCAAGTTCATCTTTGGCCAATTACATAAGATGTTCTTGAACAGGAATGTCACATTCTGATCTACCCCTGAGGACTCACTGATCTCACTGTACATTGTAACAGCACGCCATGTTCAG
Source organism: Hydrocynus forskahlii (assembly GCA_037974365.1). NCBI lineage: Eukaryota > Metazoa > Chordata > Actinopteri > Characiformes > Alestidae > Hydrocynus > Hydrocynus forskahlii. Next base: position 19,976,281 of record JBBPCX010000114.1, on the reverse strand, counting down.
CCATTTCATTTACCTACAGAATGGTAAGAATTACCCTGAATAAGATCATGACACAGCTTGCTTGTACAAGTTATTCTACATTTGTTTCTTAGCATGTGATTTGTGAAGCCATGTACAAACGGTGTGCAACAATAATCTTTTTGCTATTTAGAGGCCATAATAATAACTATTAAGATCTGGAAAAGTTCTGATGGTTTCTGTTGCTCATTACAATACCCTGTATAACTGCAGTATGTATGGGGCTTATTCTGCAGACTTTCCAACTGAAAGTGTATCTATGCAGGTGAACCTGAAGGAACAAGGGCAGCTGATTCGCCAAGATGAGTTCTTGGTTTCGTTTAGAAAGAAGAAATGCTACCGCCACATTTTCCTCTTTCAAGACCTTATCCTTTTTAGCAAGACCAAGAAGACAGAAGCTGGAAATGACACATATATCTACAAGCAGTCATTTAAGGTAATCTCCTCACACACACAGATATTTCCATAGCAGCATTCGATTCGATTTACCGTAAAATGTATAAAGCACAACAACACATTAGTCAGTCTCTGATGTGATGTGATGTGGTTAAACTTTGGCATGCATTATTTTGGTCCACAATGATTTATATTTGCTGGATCCTGAGAATCTAGTAAATGATCCACCCAAACACCTACAGAAACACTCATCTGCACACTCATCTGAGGGCAGGATGCTCTCAGCAAACATAAAAATTTAGCAAATTGTTAGAGACTTAATTACATATTAGAGTTCTGCAATGTTAGTATTGCAGAAATCAATTTAATGATTACAGTTACCAGTCATTATATTAGATACCTGTAACATAAAAACTAGCAAGGTGCTTGACAAGTTGCTCTATAAAGAAATTAATTAATCTGTCCCAGTTCAAAAATATTGAGTTTTTTACTTATCTTCTTTTTATTTCCATTGTTGTCTCCTTGCACTGTGCTAGACTTCTGACATTGGGATGACACATAACTATGGCGATTCTGGACTCTGCTTTGAAATCTGGTTTCGGAGGCGAAAGTCCCAGGACACATACACGCTTCAGGCAGGAACTCGGGAGGTGAAGGAAGCCTGGACCAAAGACTTGGAGAGGATACTGTGGGAGCAGGCTGTCCACAACAAAGGTTAGCAGACAATGCTTTTCTGCCTTCACCTGAATCTGCATTTCCACTAGCATAAGAGCAGGATGGAACACTGAAAGAATTTTTGTTTTACCGGGCAGTGAAATAAGGACCTTTAAATCAAAAGTCACCTGTATCAACACTTGGCAAATGCTATTAAGATCCTAATGTGGAAGCAGTGAAATTACAAATAGCTAGTTTGATTTAATGTTAACAGATGTACAGATGTAACACAGTATACTGTGGTGGAGCTCAGAAATATTCCATTACTAGACAGCTCATCTCCCACAACCTTTTCTTCTGTGTTAACACCCTTTTTTGCAATTCTACTCTGGTCCCTGTTAATGTTCTTCTTCCTTCTCATGTACCACAAAAACATGCATGATTTATGACAGAAAGTTGCATGGCTTACAACAGCATCTTCAGAGTATTGAAGGTTCTGCAAGTTTCTTTAGAAAAAGCAGTTGTTATATAATAAAACTTTTTCAGTAGTGATAAACCTTTGGACATAAGTGTAGCAAATATTGTAGAAGAAATATATTTTCCAGATCAGTAGCACAACATATCCAAAAGGGATTGCAGAAATATCTCCAGTTCCCCAACAATAGTACCTGTTGTTTTATGTAATATTTATTTTTTCTGTTAGTTGTGTTTTAGATGATTAATTCCAAAACAAACAAATGACTACTTCATTGACTGATTCCCAGAGATCCGTATGCAAGAGAGGGTCTTCATGGGAATTGGGTACAAGCCTTTCATGGACATTAAGCCCAGTGAAGCTGCCATCTGCGACCGTGCTATCAACTGTGCCCTACGAGGTAAAGTACTTTAAAAATAGGGCTCTTGGACTGACAATGACAGTTTAAAGTAATGAAAAGATATTACCCTGCATTAACACATTCATACTTCACATACTTCAGTGTCTTCAGTTCTTAGACAGCAATCAAAGTTCAGCTGTTACATATAATTCACTGTGTAATGGCATTAACTGTGTAATGGTTCAGTAACATGCATGTGTGTTTCTTTCATGTTCGTAGATTTTAAAGCAGCTTCCTCCTCTGGGATAGCTGACCCACAGCATGGACTTCCGGTCCAGTGGCCAAACTCTACTGGTTCAGCCAGCTGTGCATCATCTTCCTCTTCCTCCTCTGGGCGGGGCTCCATGTCTCCCGTGGGCTACCTGATTGGTCCCAGTAAAAGAGCGGTTTCTAGGTCAACATTTAGCAGTCCGGGAGTCTTAGAAGAGTATGACTTAGAGCAGGAAAATGGCAGCCAAAGTCTGCTTGGTGAGGCCTTGTTATCACATATGAGACATAAGTGTGCCATACGTAATCTCTCTGCAATGTTTGTTTTATCTTTATACATAAAAACAGTCAGAATGTCAACAAATCTGAATGGAATTAAAAATTCTTTGCTCAGTGCCATTTTTATCTGATGTGTTTCAGTGGACAGTTCAGAATCTTCAGGCGAGAGTTTAAGTGGCTTCAGTAGCTCTGGCTACAGTTGTCAGAGAGAACATGAAGAAAATCCTCCAGAGACGCCTGCCACAGGTGTAAGGAAAGCAAGCACCAAGAAAGTGGAGAAGAAACATCAGGAACCCAATGACAAACCCCAAAAAGCTCCTAAACCTCAAAACCAAATAAGGGACAAACCACTCAGTAAGGTATGAGCACGAGTATCACATCAACAGGTATAATTGCCTAATATAGACATGATTTGTAATCAGTCACAGTTTATACCATTTGTACAGGCATGTTAACGAATATGTCTTTTCTTTACAATGCAGGTACAAGGGAAAAATCACCCGGGAAAATCAACTGAAGTTTAACTGTGAATATTACACCACAATGAGAACCTAAAAATGTAAAAATTTCTACAAGTGCCTCTCAGCATCACAGAAAACGCTGTCTAGTAGAGTGTGACAGCTTCAAGATGTGCATAACCACGCAACATACTATTTATTATTTTTGATGATCTTTGTGGATGCTTACAGATGTGGACTCTTTTGCAATGCATTGTTTTTATAGTGTACTGGATAATCAAATCTAAATGTAATCTTTGTTTTATAACATATGCATAGGTTATTGTTACGTTGTTGATTGTTGTGTGTGTATCTGTGTCAATGTATGAGTATGTGTGTGTGTGTGTGTGTGTGTGTGTGTGTGTGTGTGCGCGTGTGTATGTGTGTGTGGATCTCAGTGGTGTGGAGGGCTTTTGGCTTTCAAAAGAGCATTTTTATAATTTCTTGATTAGCTTTTTGGACAGTTATCCTGTTCATTGCTTTTTCCTTGAATTTTTTCACCAACTGTTGTATTTATTGAATTCTAATAGGATCATTAATAATGACATCTTACTAAAGTGTTCAGTTCTGCATATTATAAGTGTAACCAACAAGTAATTTTCATACTCGCACCCCACAGTATCAATTAAAAGGTAACCACTGCTTACATGCTCTGACTGAAGACCAAAAATCATTTTGGTGTCCCTTCTCTTTTAGTCAGCTACTATTTAAAATGCTGTTACTAAGTCTGCTAATGACAATAAAAGTAGAATAGCTTAGTGCTACATGGCTACACAGAACTGGTGAAGGAAAAAGCTTGAAAGAGAGGAAGCATCTGCATATCCATTATTTCAGCTTGTATCATTTAGAGACTGCATCTTATTGTGTTTCCTTCTGTTGTACTGATGCAGTAGAACTTTTCTCTCCGTGTTTATTACTGTTTTTGTTGTGTTTTACATACCTGGATGAAAACTATGAATTATACATTTGGCTGTTTAGCAACAATCTATAAGCTGGTTGTGAAAATTTCCAAATGTCTAGTTCTTTGCGTCTACATGTTCTATCCCGCCCACTCAGCAGATGGATTTCCTGAAGTCTGTCATGGCAGAAATCTGTTGGACTTTTGGCAGCCACATGAGCATAGTTCAGCTGTGTGATAACCCCTTACAGGCATGATTTCCCGAGCACATCAGGTTAGGAAAACATGTCAAAACCTTAACGCAATGCAAAATGAGCACACAATGATTGGATATATCTAGGAAAAGGCAGTCACCTTGGATCCATTCATCATGATGTGAGAGAAAGTTGAATGCCAGAGAGGAGTAAATATGTCAACGGTTCTAATTATCACTTTATTTGAGTTTTCAAATCAGATAGTAGGCTTCCAGTGAGATAAACAGGTCAACACATCCTCAAAATCAATCACATCCAAACTGTGACTAAACAGTTGTTTGAGGCTGTATTAATAATATAATTCCTGATGGAAACATGAACAAACTGGATGTGAAAGAAAAAATAACACTGGCAAGCCTAGGTGGAAAATGTGTCTGAATAATTTTCGATCATTACCAAGCTACTTCCACAGAAATTACTGTGTTGATTCAGCATCTATGACTGCAGGTTGGATTTTTTTTTTAACGTTTTCTTTCTCTGACTTAACAACAATTCAATTATTTTTGGATAAAAAAGGCAAAATAATACCCAGTCATATGTTTTAATGATATAACAGTGATGGAATACAGACGAGACAACAATATGCAAGCTATGTTTGTGATTTGTACACATTAAAAAGTCTGGTAACTGGTAATTTTGTCAAAAAATGAGTACACACAGTGTTGAACAGTATTATAAACAATGCTAGCACTCCAAAATGAATGCAGTTTCCAGATCAGGTCAAGCCTACACTTTTGAATGTTTAAGACACTAGAACTGGGAGGCCTCTGCGACCTAGAGTCAGCAAAAACAAGATATCCTGAGTTTGGTAAGGGAGTGGTCATTTTTCTACATCCAGTTTAGTCTGCAGTAGGGTTTTGGAATAAGCAAAAGGGTGCCTTCAACTTGAATATACCTACATTGGCATAATTAGGAATAACGAGGGAGCAGGCAGGCCTGATTATTCCTAAGCAAGGTCATACAACAGGCACGGAATATAAGGCCTTTTGCAGACCAGCCTGTGCAGTCTTGTTCCAAGTCTCTTATGATGCTTCACTTTTCCAAGATAATATCTAACTAATAAACCAAAATCGCACTGCATCAGTACTGAAGAGGCCAAGAGTTCAAATGGCTTTCATGACCTCAAGAATCTCTTTTATGGGAAGTTGCGCAGTGGGAAGTGTGAAGCAGATGTAACAGTGGAGTTTCGCTTTCTTCAGAAAGTATGTATTAGTCACAGCTTGAATTATCTATTGAACCATCACAAAAATGTTTAAACATTCAACTTTTTAAATCAAATATACTGTCATTTGGTCTGATCAGGGATGATTCATGGTTTTGAGTGGACCTGGAGCACATACATCTTTGGATCTCCTGGCCTAACACTAACAATAGCACATACATGCAGCCATCCACCCATCCATACATACATACATACATAAAACAAGACCTGAAAACAGATTTGACTGTAATTCACATTTGTTTTGTGTGCATTTTATGTAATGCTTTCTTTAATGTTAAGGCAATAAAAATTGTGTGTTTTGTATAAGATTTGTTCTACTTTTTAAAGCCAAACTGCATTATGAAGCAAATATGGCAGCAGTCCTCCACTGCATCCAAATACACAGGCAGCCTTACATGCATGCAGACACAGAAGCAGTCCTACATTCAGTGGTGGCTAATTGCTAAAACCACTTTCACACGTACAAAACATTCCTGTTTGAATGACGACAAATTCCCGAATTAATTATTTCAAACTTGATAGGTCTGATATGTAACATTTCTACATTTATTTAATAATATATACATATTTGAGGACCGTTCTTTTAGTGGTTAGATCTGCAATGGATAATCACAAGTATTTGAGATCATTTGGGCCTTGTGGTCTGTGGCCTCTGGCAGTTCTAGGCTCCTGGACACTACTGGCTCAATCCCTAATACCTTGCCTGGGGCAAATATTTCACTATACACAGATCAGGAAAGTACTAAAAACAGCTCTAAAGGCAAGCAAGCTCTTTATTCACTTCCTAAGAATTTTTGTGTTATTTGTCCAACACTTGTTCATCAGATAACGTTTTACTTTGTCATACTTTTTTTTTTAAAATAAATTACAGATTTCTAGTAACAAGAGGATGGAGTCATTTTTCAGGGGAAGAATGAAACATACTTCTCACTTGCACCCTCTGAATAATAAAGTTCACTCACAGTTGGCTCTTTTGAAAACTTATGCCTTCCAGCCTTGCATTGTTGAAGGACACACAGCCCTTTAACCCCCACCCCCCCTCAATCAGACACACACACACACACCACTCCCCACTATGCCCAGCCCCCAAACACACAAGCACAGTGCTTAAGAATGTCAGTGACGTGCTGGCTGCACTACAAATAAAATCAGGCTCCACAGCTACTGCACTGCTGAAACATTGAGGAAGGCAGATCATCTAAGTGTTCTGGAGGACATCATCACACCACTCCTTACTCATCAGTATGGGTGAGTATCAACATTACTTTCTAAATTGCCTCCTCTTCCACAATCTTAAACCCTCATAAAACACTCATAATATGACTTTAGAAACTATAAACTATGAAACTGCATGTTAAACTTTATATTTAACTTTATATTAAAGTTAATTGCTTTGACAAAGCAGAGCAGAATGCACGCGCATTGTACTGGCTTCAGCATTTCAAAAATGTAGCGCCTGCTGCCCAGCTATGCAAAACCTTACTGACTGCAGGACTGATAGTGGTTCCAGGCAGTGAAGTCATTAATGTTCATTTAGCAGAACATGAAAATGAATTTTCCTCGAATGCTAGACAGCCTAAGTGTGTGTGTGCGTTAGAATATCGCCAGTTCCATAACAGTGTATGCTATTGTAAATGTGTATATACACACAAAAAAGTTTCATATACTACAACCAAAAAGGTTTTGTAAGCTGTTACTGTAGCAGAACCCTTTGTATTTAGCACCGTTTCTTAGAAGAATGATATAAGCCAAGACATTACAGGTAAAAAGGTGGATTTTTGGTCTTGCCAATCATTTTTCAGATTTCTCAATGACTTGTCTATAACATGTTCTTAAACAGTAATTAAAATTGCCCAAACTCAACATTGTAACGTTCCTGGTCTGCAGCCACTAGAGGCCGCCATTGTTTAAGTTTGTATGTGGACTTTTAAGTGGAAGTTGTGTACAACGGATTTTAGATTAGAGTTCATTAGTTACAGCTGATTGGTGTTTACGTGAGTTTCGGATTCTGTTGGTTCTTGTGTTTAGTTTGTATAGTATTTAAGTTCCAATGAATCATGACTTTCTGCTCCCGTTTTCACTCAACCTGTCTCTGGTTTCATTTGTGTTTAAGCCCTCATGCCTTTTTGTTTTGATAATAAAAGTCTGAAAAGATCATGGAAGTCGGTGTCTGCGCCTCCCTTCACTGTCTGGAGACAGAAATAGCTTTATTGCATTGTTTTTTGTTTTTTTGTTGTTTTTTTGCAGTATGTCATTAACAGACTTGTTTGAGTTTAATAATCACTTGTGTGTCTGATAATGCCTTAAAGAGAACAGCTTGAAAGTTTTGTTGACTTGTTAGTTGCATGCCAATGAACTCTAATCTTTCGAAGATCCTTGTTTAGGCCCCTGTGCCTCACAATGAAACCCAGGTGAAACCAGAGCACTATAACAGTCTCAGCCTTAGGGCTGGCATGTCTGTGTGTGTGTGTGTGTGTGTGACAAGGCTGAATTCTCAAGGTTAAATTCTACAGTAGGTTTTTTTTTAGAATAAGTATAATATGAGGGATTTTTTTTGTTTTGTCCAGTGATTAAAAAGGTTAATCTTACCTCAGAGACATCCAATGAGAGCCACTTGTTCACAGATAATTAATACACTGAGACTGATGAGTGGCATGCCACACTGACCTAAATGCAAATGGAATATTGCAGCAACATTTCCAAAAACACTTTCAGAAAGGAAGGAAGAAGCTTGTTAAAGGTATCGTTGTTTTACAAGCAAAGAAAAGAACCACTGAGATCCAACTCCACTTAACTTTGTGATTCATTCATTCATTCATTCACCTGACAGACTGCTGTATGTGTGAGCATGTTGTGTTCTGTTTGTGTGTATGACTGCATTTCCAGTCATCGTTTACACAGTCACAGTAATGCTCCTCTGCAGAGTGTACAGACTGGGGCGTGTCAGTGTGTCAGCCAGCCAAAGGCAACACTTTTATGTGTGTGTACACAAACAAACACAAACACGCACGCCCAAACACTCATACTTTTCTCTAGTTTCACTTTTCTGTACTATTTTGAGGAGCAATAAAGACTACTGCATGAATACAACTTTGAAGAAGCAGGAAGCATGGTTAGGATGCAGCAAGCAACATAAGCTCTTTTCTTCAAGCTCTCACCAGTGACTAATTTGTTTGAAGACATCCAGAAATGAACCCTACAGTCTTAACTGGTTCTCATTTAAAAATGGGTTCTAAATAGTTCTCAGTTTGATTACACGGTCCTCTGAAAAAACTTTCATTAATACAGGATCTTTATCTTATTGACATGGTCAAACGTCTCAAAATATTTTATAAAGAACTAGAAAGGTTATTTTGGGACCCATAAGTGATTCTTCTATTGGTATTACTCCAAAGAACATTTATGAGCAGCGTAACAGGTAGATTTTACAATTTCATAGCCTAAAGGTGAAAGTAAGGAATGTTTATCGTGTGTGTGTGTGTGTGTGTGTGTGAACTACTTCCCCAAGAGCCCCATAAAGAAAGCACATCTGTAAGCCTGTTAGACATGCTAGTGAATCCTCTAAACAAGAGACCTTTTTTTTTTTAGACTTTCTTCAAAATTAAAGGCAGATGAAACCTGCACTTCATAATAAGTCACAGTTGCAGGACTGGCTTTATGGACCAAACACCATCATAGTGGGTGGATGGATGGATGGATGGATGGATGGATGGATCAGGGGTGTACCAATAATTATAAATGCTACCATGACCAATTAATCTGACAAAAGTGGGGGGATGGAATCGTGTTTCAGCAAAAGTGGGGGTGTTGAACCCCCCCACCCCCTCCACGGGGGCTACGTCCCTGGGATGGATGGATGTTTTATCTCCAAGGGGAAATTCAGATATCCCATTGCTCATTTATAATTAAAACCATAAAAAGATAAAATAGATAGAATAAATAGAATAATTAAATAACGATTAAAAGTAGAACAGCAAAAAACATTCTATATTGATGAACAATTTTTGGACAAAAACCAAAACTGATTTATAGTGTGCAGCCAGGCATTGTAGGCTGTTTCTGTTTGTTGTGTTGTGTTGCTTTCTATATGGCTGTGGTTTACAAGTCGACGCCCAGAGCCCCTCAGATGCAGTCCACATTTTTGCTCCTTTACAGCTAACATGTGGAGAGTCTGCAGGGAGCCTGACGGCAGACTCGGGAACCACAGCTGCAATACTCAATCACACATGCTATACAAAGGTCTCACCATTCTGTTTTCTCTGGTTTTATTACTTTCTGACCAGAGACTAAACAGGGATTCATAAATGGAGACCATACAGGGCTGTTTAAACCTTTTTATCCTGGTAGTAGGTGTGTACACTGTGCAAAAGATGCGAAGTGTACAACACTAACATTTTTACAAATACAGCTGAAAGTTACAAATTTCTTTTCAAAAAAGTTTCTAATTTCTTGGTTAGTTCAATGCAGAAGAAGAACACATGTTCGATGTATCCCTGCACATATCCTGTCACTGCATGGATTTCGAAATGAATGATTTGGGGAAAAATATCTAATTGCTTTGATTTTTTCCCATAAGTAGTGTGTGACTATAAAGCAGATGCTTTTATCCAAAGCGACTTGCATTCCCTAACTACAGGGGACAGTCTCCCTGGAGCAACTTGGGGTTAAGGGTCTTGCTCAGGGACCCAGTGGTGGTATGATGAACCCATGACCTTTTGGTCCAGAGGCAAGTATCCTACCCACTAGGCCGCCACCACCACAATTAAATGATTTAAAACCTACCTACCGGCAGATCACCAGCTCCAAGCTATTTCTTCCTATTTCCCATTTATACCTAACACAGTGGTGTTAATATGCTGTTAATAATCTCAAATCTTTTTTTTTTCATGATCAATTGATCAATGGGAATGGTCTCAAATTGCTTTTGAAAAAAACTTTTGCATTTACTTACATTGTACATTACATTCTCTTGAAATGTTTTGGAACCCTTTTTGAGAAACGAGGTTTGGTTCCAACTACATCAAACTGCGTTCATAAATAATGTTATATTCAGGTCTACATAAGTCTATATATAATACATTTCATCCTTCAGCCGTACATTCAGCAGCACTAAACTCCATGAGCAACACTTCATGAAGGTTCGAGTAGCTAAAGACAGTTTTGACTGGTAACTGCAAATATGGACCTTTCTTGAGGGGTGGAAACAAGTACCTTGTTTTTCACATTTTTTATTCTGTTTGAATGAAGACCTTTCCTCCTGCGAGGCCCCAGCTGTCTCCAGGATCACACTAATTCCTCTGTCAGGAAAAGGGAGTCGGAAAATCTTCTATGATTCAACCTTCCTCATATTCTTCCAGGGCCTCAAAAGAAGGAAGGGCAGAGAGTTTCAAAACCTCACCACCTCAGTGAAAGAGTCACTCTTTTCTATCACCTCTTCTCCTCATTTTCAATGACACTTAACCAAGTGAGAGAGGGATCAGAAACAAGTGTGAATAGTATGGGTCTGATCTCTCTGACCTCACAACAAGTTCATCTGAAAGCACTTATTTACGAAGTGGTTTGGCATGTCACGAAATCTTCAGATTCATCCTGATTCATTTTTTTTAAACAGTTTAGATTTTGATAAATTGACACAGTGCCTTGAGGAATCAAGTATACATTAGAAATTGTGAACATTTTTTTTTTGCTTAGTGATGCAATTACATATTTTTACACTCTAACAACTTGTGCTCTAGTAAAAGGTGAATCAAAATGTACATTAACCCATTTTCACAGTTGCCATAGTTTCCACCTATTTTGAAAATGTGGATTAAAAGTGGCACAAAACTGATTTTATACGGCAATGGAATTAAACATCACTTCTGCCTCTAATTGTTTTTTTTTTTATTAATGGTCACCTACAGTTGAAGTGATAGTTTGTGCAGGTTCCCCTTGGTGGTCTTTTTCAATCCTACATGATTTCCTTTATTTTCTCCAACTTTTCAGCTCTGGACATTGGCAGCTGGGATCTTGCTTGTGAGTTCAATAACACCGATCACCGTACAGAACTGAACGGCACTGACCGCCTGATTGTGCGGAGAGGTCAGCCCTTCACCATTAACCTCAACCTCCGTTCCGGATCCTACGAGGCTGGAGCTCATCAGCTCCAGATCACTGCAGAGACAGGTAAAAACTTAAGTCCAGTGAGACTGATTTATTATGTGGTTGAAGTTGTCATCTTAGCACTCTTGTAGAGGACTATTATACTGTTTGTTCCAAACAGAGACATGAAAGATGATTCTGTTATGATTAAATACCCAACAGAGATTAAATTAGGACCACTGAATAAACCAAACATTACCTTATGTGGTAACATTACCTTATCTCATGACTCTCATGAGGCTGCTCAGCTAAATATGATTGTAAAATGTTCAGGGAGACCATGACAGAACAAGAATGGGGGAATGAAAGATGATAAGAACTTAAAACAGTGAGTAAGAGAGACAGAGAGACACGGCGAGAGAGAGGTAGTCGTAGGGGAAGATTATGGCCTAAAAAGGTCGTGTTATGCAGGAAAGGTCGAGAGGTTTAATAAGTCCTTGTGTGTATGGGTAACATTTCAGTTTGCACTGTTACCTCCCTCCTAATTGTGGGGAAAAGGGAGTTATTAAAGTCTACATTAGTTCATTTGTGCAAATGCTTTCAGCTTTTTTTTTTTATAGCTTACTTAGCTTAGAATGAGACTAGGTTTAGAATTAGACTAATTGAATAATATAAGTCAAATGAGTTAAATAAGTCTTGAAAATGAACCTTCATCATTACTGATAGACCGTAGGGCATAGCTTAAAAGCTTTGTTAAGTAACCTCTAAATAAAGATTGACCATCTTCCAACCCATGGAATAACAACTAGACTTCAAAAACGTTTAAAGGAGAACTGTGTGGTCAAGCAGCTATGGTGCAGAGGGCGGTCTTTTCTGGAATCCAGTTTTTGTAGTGCTGTAGAGCTGGATCATGGCCTGGCCTGTGTTTCTGTTGGTTTGAAACAAAGAAGACCCAGTACATCCAAGACAACTTGGTGAAGAAATCTGAAACAAGAACGCATTTAAATGATCAGTGCATCTACCAGACATCAAATGAGCAATACCAGTTAATTATATCCTTATGGGAAAGCCTTTTAATAAGGGGAGCGAATTTTGTCTTTTTTTTTTTTGTCAAAACCCCCATGCATTGCTCCTCAAATCTAGCCTTAGTTATACTGAAACAATAAAGAATATAAAAGGACCTATTCACAGCTGTGACTGTTAAAAATTAGGCTGTAAGTAGATTATGCCATCCATAAATGCCTGACATAACTGAAGTAAAGGGCAGAGCTATAAACCTGTCACCATAAATATAGTCTGTCATGTCAAATGGGGAGAGGTGAGAGAGACACCTTGAGGGAAAAAATATATGTTTTTCTTCCGTTTCATAGAATATTTTATTCTTTTTTCCCCACGGGCCACATTTGTGTGGGTTTATATGCAATTTTTACATGACCACGTTCTAACCACTGCAGATTAAAATGAAACTCTTTGCCTTTGAGACTGTGTGATGGCCTGTGTTGCCTTCACCCTGTCCTTTATTGGCTGTAAATGACCTCTGTTCCAATTGGCTGCCATATATATAACAATCCATGTGAACCATTTCTTATTACTTCAGTGTGAATGTGCAGGAACTGGAGTTGACTGAATAGGATAGATGGGAAAATACATTGCAAAAAAAAAAAATCATTCAAAACACTGCATTTGCAGCTTAGTTTGGTATAAATGGACATCATGGACTGGAAGACTGAATGGAACGGAATGCTGAAACAATGTTTATATTGTACATGATATTTGTGTAGTGTGGAGGTTTCTCAGCATTTGCCTCACAATGAACACTTCAGGCTTCAGTCTGACACTTCACAGTTACTATAAATGAACATTCCTAACATTAGGTTACTTTATATAGTATTTAATTCTATGCTTGGACGCTTTTAGATCATGAGTTGTAGGTGGAGACAGTGTTGGTGTGATGTTTGAAGGTCTCTGAAGAGGGAAATAATTTAGCACGTGGGCTGATTATTTATAGGCAGAACCAGAATAATCTAGACAGATAATTAAAGTCTTATGGTATTCATCGGTATGAAGAAGTCTCATGTTACTGAGAGGCCGTAAGAGTTAGTCTAAGCCTGCCTCTTTTGTCACTGATACTGCTCGAATCTCATCAGTGATCAGATGTGAAAACAGCTGAGACATTTACAGTACAAATGTTTGATTCCAGACACGCGGTTGAGCTTTTTATTTAAAAAAAAGCAAGAACTGTTAAGCGGTTGCAACACAGGAAATACTGTTTTTGTTTTTTCAGGAAAGCATATGGTTAGTGGAAGATAGCCATGCTATCAGGGAGGAACTTATACTGAGTATGTAAGAAGCTCGCTGCAAATGTCAGTGGTTTTCTTTAGTAACTTAATAATTAAAAAAATTCAGGAACTCTCAATGAGAAATCCATGGAAAATACAGTACTCCAAAAGTACCAGGTGTGCTGTAGGAGTTTACACTGATTACTATGCTTTTATCCACTGGTTGTGGGTTTTCTCACACCTGGGGGGCTCAGAAAAAAGAGGAAAATCAAAGAGAATCAATCTCAGGTTAATAGAACAAATGTTGATCAAATCAACAGAAAGTTACAGAGTTGTAGACTTGGAATGTTATACCAGTTAATAACTATCTTAATTCAAGAGTGTTAAAATAAATAAATAATTGTGCCTCATTACCACTCGTAAGTGTTACTGAAGTGGACTGAAGTGTTATTATGGATCGTGCATTAAGATTAGAACCACGCTCAGGTATTACTGAAACTAAAAATCATGCAATGAATTGCAATTACAAGACGAGAGATATTTTTTACATTCAAAGTACTTGTTCAAGTGTGTGAAATTCTTTTTGATTCCCATACACTGATTTTTTTTACTTTTGCAGACTTTATGCTTAGAAAAGCATGTGTTTTGACTTTCATTTACCCATGTTTTTGGCTCCAAGCTCAGTTTTAATGGAGTAATAATTTGACAATTATTTAATGTAAGTAACCTTTCCCTGTACGTTTTCCAAGTCAGCCTCAAACTCACAACAACAAAACTCACTAAAGGTTGCAGTTGTAAACTGTAATAGCACTGCCATTATCCATTATGCAACACTGATATCCTCTATGTACATCTTAGGAAGCATGCTCAGTGCCAGCAGACCAAAAGGAGTGATTTCCTGGAACACTTCCCAGTTCCAGCATAATGGAATTTCAATGCATGTGTCCATTAGACTTTATTCTGATGCCAGAGTCACTCACATTCTGAGAGCCTGAGTTCACACGCATTCCTACTGGCTTGTTAGAGCCTTTAGGCAGACTAACCACAGACTGTTCCAGATCAGGGTACTTTTGTGGATTTTACAAAGAAATTTGGGGAATTTTAGGATCTTCTGCTTTGTTGTTCATTTTATGGCTTGATTATTTTCTTTTGAAAAGGCGAGTATAGAACAATGCAGGCTTGTTACAGTGGTTCAGTTCAACAAATGTAATTTTGTTTCCTAAGAGTGACACTTTGCCAAGTGCTATTAGAGAGCAGTATTTACTGCTGAATGTAGCAGATCTGTTTGATTAGAGCTGAGAAAAACACTTAATGGCTTTCCTAGATACATTTGATACAGATTATCACAGACTGCAGTCTGTAGAAAAACAACAGCAAGCCACATGATAGGAAGTTGTTCTGTCAGTTATGACAGATTTTCCCAAAATAATGCTGTCAGTGTTTTGTATCAGTTATATTAGTACTCAAACATTTTACAGATTATTTTTTCAAAAATAAAATACTTTACTGATACAGATAACTTAGGAGGCGTTAAAAATCTACATAGAGTCTTATGCAAAAGTTCAGGTGCCCCTGGTCATATTATGTTATATAGATTTTCTAAATGAAAAAAAAAAACTTTCTTTACAGAACACTTTGTACAATTACTACTCATTGTCTAAACATGTTGGAATAAAAAACATCACATGTGTATCAATGTTACAGCACATTTAACATAATTTTCCAATAAGATAAATTCAGAAAATAAGCAGAAACTGGGCATTAAAATACAAAAACAGAGACCAGTTTAAAAAAACTAAAAAATATCATCATGCAAGGTACTTTCTGAATAATTGAGACAACCCTTGGTAATCTGAAATGATCAGATATAATTATGAAGTATAAGTTATAAATTAATTTACCTAATTATTTAACAATTTGCAATAGTGGTTTTATTTTTATTCAGTTTTATGTGCAGTGGGAATGTTTTATGCCTTTATGATCTGTGTATATGTGTTTATGTTTTCTTCTAAAGGACCACAGCCTGTGGAGCAGTATGGTACCAGGGCTGTCTTTGGTCTGAGTGATGCCATTGATGAAACATGTTGGAGCGCTGCAGTGACCAGTCCCCCTGGGGAAACGGTCTCCTTGTCCATCTGTTCTGCCCCTGATGCGCCTATTGGTCGCTATACTGTGACTCTGGACGGCTGGGCTAAGTTTGAGTTGATATTGCTCTTCAACCCCTGGTGTCCACGTGAGTAAAAGAAAATGCATATACACAAAGACACACACACACACACACACACACACACACACACACACACACACAGTGATGTCTTTGTGCTACTGTGAACACACTTAACAAAATATGCAAAGAAGTAAAGCCAGATATTTTTTTTCTACATCAATAAACCACATAATTACGATATGATGATATTGCCCACCCTTAGGGCACACGCATGCAGCGTCTTTTGACATTTCTCTCTGATTAGGTCATACTGTGTAGTACATTGTGTTCACCTCGCGCGCACACACACACACACACACACAAAGCACACAGGTTCTTTGGAGGACAGGTTGATGCAGATGTTTGTTGTGTGTTGTGGTGAACAGGAGATGCTGTGTACATGGACAGTCAGGAGAAGCTGGAGGAGTATGTATTGGCTCAGGATGGCATAATCTACCGCGGTAGTGCCGAATACCCCATTCCTTTAGCGTGGTACTTTGGCCAGGTGGGTTAAAACACACAGCTGCACACACACACACACATAGTTTATGTAAGTTATCAGCAAACACCTCCTACGGTTTTCCTCTCTAAAATGGATCTACACCAAAGCGCTCCCCTCACATTCTTCAAATGATTAGGCAACAACCGAGACATTGATGAAGAGACAGAAAGAATGTGGAGAAAGAGGAGAGGTGTACAGGGGAAAAAATATAAGAGCCAACCCTGATAAGTGAAGGATAAATCATTGTTAATGCCTCAGTGAGGATGACCGTAGAACTGATGTTAGAGTATATGAACCATGAACATTCCTGCACTTTCACTAATACTGTTGATCATACTGATCTTTTTAAAAATGACATTATATGCTTAAAACTTGGGTGTTCCATGGCAATCTTCAATTGGTCAAGTAGATTGTTTAGTAAATGCTGTTGCATCTGTATTTTGGTGTAATTTTCAGTTTGAAGAAGGCATCCTGGATGCATGTCTGAGAATACTGGATGTGAACCCTAAATACAGGAGGAACCCTGGGGAAGACAGTTCTGGCCGCAGAAACCCTATATACGTGTGCAGAGTGCTCAGTGCTATGGTGAGAAACAGTAGCTAATTGTTATTATATGTAAGATTTTTGAACATAGAACATCACCATTTACTAACATGTAGTCATCACCCACCCCGACCTCCCTCCAAAACACATGCACACTTCCGCAGGTGAACAGCAATGACAGAGATAACGGAGTATTGGAAGGCTGCTGGAAGAACACTTTTGATGGTGGAATCAGCCCCATGGCGTGGAGGGGGAGTGTGGAGATTCTGAGAACATGGGACACTACTTCTTGTTTGCCTGTCCGCTTTGGTCAGTGCTGGGTCTTTGCTGCTGTTGCCTGCACTGGTAAGAACAAGATGTCATTTTTATGCAACAACATGGGAATGTACTTCTACAGGACTGATAACATTAAATAATGCTAATGATAATCACTATCATTATTTAAACTGGCGACTACTAGCTTCTATTCACTGTTAGCAACAACAGCATGTATACTTGAACTATTCCTTCAACACCTTGTTTATTGCATCTATGGGCTCATTCATTTTAATGAGTAATGACAAATCAGAAATGACAACTACAGTAAACGTTTTTATTTAATTATTTAACCAACCCTTTTATCCACAGCAGTTAACAATGGGAGATCTAGCATTAGCAGTCTTGCCCAAGGATGACAGTAGTGTCTGTGCAAGCAACAAGATATCAGTTGCAGTAGACAGTTCACCCAATGCAGACAGCCGACCTCTGTTAGATAAGTGGATAAACCAGGAGATACATTTGTGGAGGGAAAGGCTGAAGCTTGTGCTATTCTAACCCCATGATTTAGCTGCCAAACACACGACTTTTTTGTCCACATAAATAAATGAGTGCTGGATTTTGGGTATTTGTCTGCAGTGTCTCGAGCTCTGGGAATTCCCTGCAGAGTGGTGACAAACTTCCTCTCAGCCCATGATACCAATGCGAACCTGGTGATTGAGCGCTATGTTGATGAGAATGGCCAGCTGCTGAACCCCACCAGAGACATGATTTGGTAAGAATTCACTTTTTACATCGGAAACGTCACTACTTACTTATGGTAAGTAAGTAATGTTCCTTTGGTGAAGTGTGATGCAGTCGCATGTACAGCAGCGACTAATTGTAGTGCTATTTTCAAATTAGTACACAAATTAGTGCAGTTTTGTCTTTTAATTGGTTTCATTAGTTTTATTGATGTTCTAAGAAATACAATAAATTCAAGTGCACATGAACTCAACTGACAGCTAAGAGAAGAACAGAAAAATCCGCTAGTCTTGTTTGTTATGCATCAAAATGAGACATTTTAGTGTCATTTTAGGTGATTGTGAATCATCAAAATAGTAAAGTAAAATATCATTTGCTATATGGGAAACAGATATTTGGTATTTTACCCACTGTTTTAATCTGTACTTGTCTAACTAATGTAGCTTCTGTTTCTAAGCACTATTTTTCTTCTGGACTTGTTCACCTCTCATCCTGACTGGAGCTATACATGTCTTGCCTCTAAAAAAGCTGTTTTATAGATTTAATAAGGGGAAGTGTACCTAACAAGCACCGTACTTAGTTTATTCTCGGTGTACATGGTCTGCCCTCGTACAGTCCACAAATGTCGTAATACTTTCAAGCTACTCTGATGGAGATTTAAATTTGTTAAATTTGTCTGAATGTGCATACACAGCTGGGCGGTGGTTTTTGTGTGAATATGTAGGTTGTTCCTTGTTGTTGTAGGAATTACCATTGCTGGGTGGAGAGCTGGATGACTCGTCCTGATCTGAAAGCAGGTTTTGATGGCTGGCAGGCCAGTGACCCCACGCCCCAGGAGAAGAGCGAGGGTATTCACACACTTCTATTTCTCTCCCTTTTAGGAATATTTATACATGATGCTGCAATATTACAGATAGAGATACAAAACACACGATTGATCAACAGTGTGGAATAATAATTTTCAGTAAAACCAGTCCTGTGCTAATATGACACTAGTACCATTTCAAATATAATTTTATTTAGAATAAGAACTTTTTATATATGTCTAAAACAAGTATGACGGACCCAACCCAAAACTGAGTGAGAAAATTGTAGAGTTTTAAGAATGAAGTTGGTAATACAGTTAATATCCAGTTCCCTCCGTTTTGAAATGTGATCAAATCATCACTTTTCAAAAAAGATTGTTTGATATCTACTTTATGATACTCAAATAAATAATGAAGATAATAAATATGACAAGTGTTTCAAGTTGCATTAACCTTTTCATTATTAACCTCTAGGGGTGTTCTGCTGTGGGCCGGTCCCTTTGAAAGCCATAAAGGAGGGAGAGTTAACGTTTAAGTATGACGCTCCATTTGTGTTTGCGGAGGTCAATGCGGATGTGGAGACATTTCTGAGGTACAAAGATGGCAGCTCACGCAAGATCATTAGCAAGCACCATGTTGGCCAGAAGATCAGCACCAAGAGTGTTGGAAGTGACCAGCGAGAAGACATCACACACCTGTATAAGTACCCAGAAGGTAAGGTACAGGTATGAATGAAATGATGGTAATAGTTCTTTAATAACCATGATTGTTCACCCCATTGTGCTGCCCTCCCTGGCACAGGCTCTGAAGAGGAGCGAGAGACATTTAAAAAAGCCAATCACCAAAACAAACTGCACAAGCAGCAGGACAACACTGGCCTCCACGTCAGTATCAAGGTCTCTGTGGAGATGAGGAAAGGGTGTGACTTCGATGTCTTTGCTGTGGTTACAAACAACACGTCTGTGGAGAAGAAGTGCCGTCTGGTGTTTGCTTCCCGTGCCATGTCTTACGATGGATCAGTCGGAAAGGAGTGTGGTTTTAAAGACCTGCTGAATGTGGAGTTGCCACCTGGAGGAGGTGTGTGCTTGCAAGTGTATGGCATCAAAATAAAACGTAAAATAACATTTAAAATACCAAATATTGTATTTTGGTTTGATACAAAATCTGAGTACCATCAAATGCAAATGACAAAATTCTATTTTGTACTTGAAATGGATATTTTAAATACATGTATCCTGAACCCTGCCCATCCCTGGGGGACTGTACATACAAGTATGAAGTATGATTAAACAATGTGATTACACAGCAAAAGGAAGCAAGGCCACAAAAGAGAGGCCACAAAAGAAAAAACTGTGAAGCTGAGAAACTGAGATTTATTAACTAGACCTTCTTTTATGGTCACTCTGGAAATGTTCCTTTGGGTGTGGAAGTATTTTCTTTTCTTTTGTTCATCAATTTGACTACATGTCCAAAGTTTAAACATTATGCAATCGGGACAGATTTAGTACTGTACATTAATTCAGATGTGTCTGTATGTGTGCACTGTAGAGCGGAAGGTGCCTCTGAGATTGAACTACAGTAAATACTGCAATGCAATCACTCAGGACAACCTAATCCGGCTGGGAGTTCTGCTGATAGACTACAGCACCAGAGATGCCATTCTGGCCATGCGCACCATCGTCCTTGAAAACCCAGATATCAAGATCAGGGTAAAAACACAATCACGACAAGTTCTACTCACGAAACAGTCATCATATCACTGATTAAATCAAACCAGCCACAGGGTGCTGTCACATGACAACAACACAAAGATTTTCAAGGAAACCAAATCATATCTAATTTATTGAATTTTATTTAGTAAACAGCTATTCATTCACACAATTTATTTTGTTCTTTAGATCCTTGGAGAACCCAAAGTGAACCGTCAGCTGGCAGCAGAAATCACTTTGCAGAACATGCTGCCAGAGCCTTTAGGCGCATGCTGCTTCAGCATAGAGGGAGCCAACCTTACTGGTGGCAAGACAATCACAGAGCAGTAAGTTACCTTATACCAATACAAACACTAAACAATCAAGAAATGGTTTGGTGAAAAATCAGCCAAGACATGTTTGATTGTTTAGTTTACATGGGTGACACCGTTAACAAAATCTAGAAATGAATTGAAAATCCTTTATGTAAATACTTCCCCAAAACTTTTCTTAAACTGCTCAGTCTTCAGGTCTATGGTAAGGAAGAGCAGATTCCCGGTTTAGGACACAGGATGACTTACTGCACACTATGAAAATGACCAGAACTTCATCCGGTAGCTAAACACTGTGGGCAGCCGTTTTGGACAGCAGAGTCTATATTCATAAACCACCCCAGGAGTAGGAGGGATGATCTAGAAATGTCCATTACAAAAGGAATATGATCCAAGTTCAGTCCTCTTTATGGCTGCTTTGTGGAGTCCAGGCCTGGTGTTGTCGGAAACTGAGAGGCTTTGTTCGTTTTAGCGCACAGTAGGTCGACCACTTTGTGACCTTAATGAAGAGCTGGATGTGGTTTGAGTGGGTTGAGAGAAGTTTTGGTAATGTATTTTTACAGAAACATTTTGAGTGTCTCTAAGTGCTTGTTAGCAATGTAAGCCTCATAATTTAAGTGGTAAACAAAAAATTAAAAATACTGACTTGTGAGCCCTGAAGTATTCAGACTCCTCCTCTTCCAATGTTTCTACCCATATCACAAGCATTACAGTGATATTAGGCCTTTATTTGGCTCCTACTTTGCTAATCTCCTCTCCTCTTCTGGGAAACATTTACACATGATTGTGGAACATGATTAGATTCCATCTAACACAATAGCATTTGTGACGTCAAACACTAATTTTAGGCATTTAGGTCTTGCTCACAAATGACGTTGCAGTTTGTCTAAAAGGTATTTGATGATGTTTCAGTACTCCAAAAAGTAATTCCACTACTGTGCAGAGCAATTGTGTGAAGCGTTGCACCTCTGTGATCTCATGTGCTTTTATAAAATAGAGATTACTTTGCTGTACATCGCTTAAATCATTTTTTTCAGCAATGAGTGTATCATAAACAGCCCAGTTTGACAAAAAGCAGTGTCTGCATACTTTTGGACATGTAGATCTGTGGGTTAAATGAGTGCTTTCAAACATACAAGTATACACCACTGCCCTTTTTCTGTGAGCAGAGTTGAGATAATTAAATCTATTAAAAACACTTAAAACTTGGAAACTGAAGACAACACAGATTTTTCCCTTCAGGTCATTTTTATTTGTCAAGTTTCTTATCTGGAATAATAATAATCTCCGGCCTGTCAGAGCTTGTGTGGAAATCCCAGATGTTTGATTTATTGCTGATCTAGTTTGGCACTGTGTGATTAAAAGCTGTTTGCCAGCTGAATGCATGAATGAGACAGCAGGCTAAAAAATGAGATGCAAGAAAAATGTTTCGACTTTGAGTTATTTCAGCATGAGTGTGATAAGATAAATAGTGTATGAACACAGGCCAGAAAGACTTGCCAAATACCTTTTAAGTAAAGATTTTTCCATCAATGGGAAAAGGTCAGTAAAGCAGGTTTAAGCACCTGGGTCATATTAATTTCAGTGTACAGCTATAATTTTTTGCTGAATTTAACATATTGGTAAAAATTATTAGATGTGAAATGTCATAAGTGCATAGGTTTGGGCACACATTCACACTTGTAGCCAGCCAGCTTCTTGATTTAGGTTTTTTCCACATTTCCTTGCAGAAAAGCATTATTTGGGATAAAATTCAAGTCTGGGGAAAGTGATGGCCATTCCAAAAGCTTAACCTTTCATTTCTTCAAGTAGTTCAAGGTTGATTTGTATGTTTAGGACCATTGCCTTTTTGTAACATCCAGGTGCTTTTCTTCTTACTCTCTCTCACTGACTTTTGGACATTAGCTTCTAGGATCTTTGTGATATATAGTAGAACCCTTTCTTCCCCCTATCCCGTGTTATGGCTGCAACACAACCACAAAGTTTAATAGTTCAACCCTCATAACTGACAAGTTGTTCTTGTATAGAAATGCTTCTCCTTCTTTTCTCAAACATTTTCTCAAAAATTTAAGCCAAATAGTTCAGGTTTATCAGAACACAGCACTTGATTCCAAAAAGTTCGTTTATTCAAGGGTTCTCTTGTCTACTTCAGATATTTACTTTGTGATGGGACCACAGTTACCTAATAAGGACCTTTCGATGTAGACTCCATGCCAAAATTTCCAGTAAGCCCTTGGCAGTCCTGTGGGGCTTTTATTTAACATACATGACAAAGTGAAAAATATGGGCATTGACTATGAAGGTCCTGAAACTTTTGCACACGCCACATAACTTGTAAACATGCATTAAAGTTAGGTGAGGTCTGTCATATTTAAACATGCTTTATACAGATGCATTAATTTCAAAACAACCATGTAACAAACATGCGAATTAAACAGGGTGTTTAAAATGTTCACATTTAGCTGTTACATTTGTAAAGTGAAGACTGAAGTCATCCAATGATTTAATGACAGATCTAAAACAGACGTTCAGCCAGACATTTAAGGTTGCTAGACCCTGTTCCTGACAGCTGATGTTACTGTGGTCTCTCATGCCGAACTCTAGGTCCAGTATAACAGTTATTTAGTTAATAGGCATTAATGTTGTGAGCAGCTGTGATTAGAGCGCTTGCAGCTGTGCTTTTAGTATGAGACTAATGTTTAAATATTTATATTCTCAGGATCCCAAATAGTGTGGAGCCCGGGCAAGAAGCCAAGGTCAAAATCTACTTCACCCCCACCCACTACGGCCTGCGCAAACTGCTGGTGGATTTTAACAGCGACAAACTGGGTCATGTTAAAGGGTTCAGAAACGTAATCATTGGCAAATAAGAGCCCTTCACTACTCTGGTGCAGTTACATTGAATGTGATATGAATTGTATGACAAGAATGTCAAGAGCCAAATATGTGGTTTTGTGCCAGCATAGCTATGGAAGCATTTGATAGGAGTTTTCAACCTATTACCTAAGCACCATTTATACTATAGTATGCTAGTAGAGCTTGTGATGGCTGTTATTATCAATATACATTGCCGCCCCCCACAAAGATTACCAGACATCCAGCTTTTTATAATGTGTTCAATTGATGAACAGTTGCTAAAGGTGAAAATAATGTTTTCTTTATTGGTTTTCAATAGCATTAAATAGAATGTGTGCATTTCCCGCAGCAGAAACTGAGGGAACAACTAACAAAAGTGCTCCTTGTACAATAATACACATCCCATGTAGGTTAATCCCCATGGAATGCCAGCACTCACCTGCAATCCAACCATTCAGGTTAAAAACACATTTGCAATATGTCCTTTAAGCAATAGCTGCCAAATAAGGTTTTTATACCAAACAAGCAGGATCACACCTTGTATAATCATTATGCCACAGCCCTCCATCCACAGCCATAGGCATGATTCACTTACTTTGGAGTCGGTCAGGCACAGAAAGTATGCAAAACAAATTAAACAACTGAGGCAAAAGTTCAAACTAATCTCTCATCCTCCAGCACCCCAGTCCTGTCTGCATATGTCCAGCACTCTAGCTGGGACCTTGCCACTGCCGCTGAGTGTAATGGTACTGTTTGTTTTTCTTCTGTCATTCAGTTTGCTTTTTACTGTCATCCAAAGACTCTTTTTTCTCTTAATGTTTCAGTATAATCTTTGAAACCATTGGTGCTACTTGAAAATTTGGCATATGTGTACAACAAAGCACAGTAAAAAAATGTATCATGTGTTTTCTGCCTGCAGCTATCAATTAAAGTCTTTTATAATACTGAGAAGGTGTAGTTCATCATTAGCTTGGTTTTTCAGTTACACAATGACTTTGTTTGAATTATGCTTTATAATATAATGTCTTTGTGAACACTGGTGTAGAGGTAGAGAGTAGTTGTTGCACAATCTACCCTCACAGCAATCTTTTTTGTTCTTTCTTTTGTTGAAAAAGGAAGCAGACATGACCTGTTCTCCAGGCATCGAAACCATACAGAGGGCCAACACAAGCAGTCAAAGGCGTTTAACAACAGATAAGATGTACAAAACATGTACATAGTTACCTGAGGCAGGCAATCCCCAAATTACATTTAGAATGGAGAAAACAATTCCACCTTTTACTTAACATTTTAAGATGAAGCTTCTCAAAGTACGAGTATTTTCAGTGCAGAATATCATGTATGTAACATTGTCCAAGCCAACAGAGCAGATTTGCTTGCGTCTCAGTCAGATGTGTGAGACAAAAAGGTAAGAGGGCATTAGAAGACGTAAGTTCATGTCTACTGAGGCAATACATTTTATGAATTCACTGTGTACACATTGATGTTATCTGAAAGACATGCCTGAGGCTGTATATTCCAAACACTTCCTTGGGGACACACCTAGTACATACAATGAATCACTGAACTACCCAAGACTGTCTCATTAGCTGGCATTTCTGCTATTGCCAACCCATCACAAAAAAGAAAAACAAATGGACAAAAATACAGTCCATGACAGGTCTATTCATGTTTCCTTTCCATTGTGCAGTGCCCCTGGTTGTGAAGCCTGTCATTTGTTATTTAAGGATATGTGACTTCCCAAGTTATGTATACTATGCGTTAAGAAAATCTGTTCCAATCATTTCATTATTTTTCCAAATAGTCTTTGTTTGCACTTTTTTCCCTCTAGGACATAGAAAAACAAGTCCTGAAGATCTTCTGGAAAAAAGTCTCATCTAATGTATCTCATGTCTGTCGTCACCATAATGACTAATCAGATACACAAAACCGAGCTCACAAGACTCATCAAGTCTTCATTCTTTCTGCCGTTCTGGCCTCTGACCCTTGTGTTTTTTCAAGCGCTGATATTCCCTTGAGCTGTGAGCTGTAGCAAAAACACAAAACTTCACAAGACAATGGTGGGATACACCCAAGCAGTAGCAGAGCAGTTTGGAATTTTGGCCACTGCTCCCGAAGGGCAATAGTTCAAAAGGGACTGGGATTCTGAACAAAAGCAAATGGTCAAATGCGCAAGTGAATTTAGATAGCAAATAAAAGTGCATACTGCTAGATTGTTACTCACAGTGAACTTGCTAATCATTTCTGACACGGGCATTTTTCTTAGCAGGCAAAGTGATGTTCATTGAAATTAAAAATTTCTACCAAAGGAAACATAAAGACTCTTATTTAAAGAACAAACCAACCCACACACTGTGAACAGTCTTATGAGACACATTGATAGTTCTAATTGGTGTTCCACGTTTAAATTATTTGTAATGAAAAGCTCATAAGACATAAAGACATCCATTCCAAATTTCTTAATGTGTTGTTAGTTTATTGTGTCATTCTATCAAGGGACATGTGCAAAGACATACACATTCTGGATTGTTTTAAACACCAAATGAACAAGTGAATATGTTATTAGATATATTAGATATATAATTGTAAAGTGTTCCAAGTGCATTTAAAGCTACCCTAGTGGTCTGAGAATAACAGCCATAATTTTTTGCATTTAGAAATGTCTTTGTGAGTGAGTCTTTCATGCATTTACAGCTTTTTGAACAGACTTTTTATATGTGTCTTGAAACTAAGACTAGGATCCAGAACAACACCCACATATATGAATTTATTTTTTTGTAATTTCACCTAAATATCACGATAAGTCACATGTGTTTGTTTATTAGTAATTAATGATAATGATCTTTTTGGCTTACCACTGTGGCCACTGTAGGATCTTGTGCTCCGATGCAGAGCTATTTCTTAACCAGGTTGCGATGCAGCTGTACTGGATGCTTTCTACAGTCAGAACATGATAAGGGCTCAGTCTCCACAGGTAATAGAGATGCTGCTAAGCTTTGCTGCCAGTGAAACTGGTGTTAAGGGTCCACAAGAAGTTCTCTATGATGCGAGCACCAATGAACATGAGAGATCATGCCTTCTTGAATATTTCTCAATCAGTATTTCAGCAAAAAATATGTTTTATTTTCTAGTGCCTCTGTAATAACTTCAAGAAAGAAGTTTACTTTAGCCATTCTCAGTTGTGGTGTAATTGTGCCATAAGAATCAAGTAATTAATTTTCAATGCTGCATCTCATTTCTTTATTATCCACCATTTTCCACAAATCCAGGAAGGCTTTGCATTGCCTTATGACTCTGAAATGCTGCTTCAATAAAACACTATATTATGTCTAAACCTTCACTGGTGTGATAAGCATTTCTTGGCCTAGTGGTTAGAGCATTGGTCCATACAGTCAGAAGGTTGTGGTTTCGCATCCCAACTACTAGTGTCACCACTGAGAAATCCTTGAGTAAGGTACCATCCCCACACACTGCTCCCCGGGCGCCCCTCATTGGTGGCAGCCCCCTGCTTCACTTGGTGAATGGGCTGAATGCAGAGAAGGAATTTCACATTGTTCACACTGTGTGCTGTGGTGTGTTCACGCGTGACTATCACGTTTTCTATAATGCATTTATATTTTCCCCAAGTCTTTGGTATAAAAGACACATATTTGTTCCCAAGCATTCTATTTTGCCCCCTACACCTAGGCACTAACACACGAACTGACATACCTGTTACTAAATTTTATGTTTTCATGATGGTTTGCTCATGAAATTTAAGTTCTGCATCATTTGGGGAAACATATTTTAATGCTTTTGGACGATGCACTATTTGAGTCAGTTGAAACCTGTTGGCTTTATCCTTTAATCTTTTCCTTTGCAATTTATCAAACCAATTGTAGCTGAAATCCCCCTTTAGGAGCACTTCCAATCCCTCATATTGTTCTTAATCATTAAATAGAGGATTAAATGAATGCCCCTGCAGCTGAAGGTTGACAAAGTCCATGTATATTAAAAGACTTCTCTAGGTACACAGAGCACTTGGTCACCTGGTCACTTCATGTGAGTAGTAAATGGACTGCATCTAAGACCACCTGAGACTGGGTTTAATTAAGCATGAGGTTTCAGAAAGACACAATAATTTTTCATTAATAATCAAGAGTAAATTAGTAATTGCTCTAGCTGTTCATTTCACACAACTTCTAATATTTAAAATTTTCATATAATACTTTGCTGCCTGCTCTATTAATGGTTATCTGTGACAGGCTCAGAGAAGTAACTGGAGAACCAGCTGATGTTTTACTGGCACTGTTAATTAGTTCTGCAGTGTCAGAAAAAGGTCCTAGTAAATTTTAGTTCTATATTGTACAAACAGCAGTGGACCCTTAATGGTACTGGAGGTCCAATGATTTGTACACTACATTCAGTTTCCCAGGGAGAGGTGTATATATTATATGACTTTGTAACTAATTTAACTTGAGTGTTACTGAGCTTTAGATTACTGAAAGACGGTCTGGATAGACCTAGAGGAAGCACTGGAATATGACTGTAAGAATGTGAGTAATAGTAGAAAAAGGCCAAAACTGACCTCTGCTGGCAAATAAGAGGACCTTAAAGCCCCAAGCATGAATTGATGTAACTGGTAAACCAGTAAATTCTGGGGTGAAACATTTGTAAATACATCAACACATCCACCAGCATGTGCAGTAATTTATTGTGCTGCCTGTTAGTAAACACAGAGGTAGTATTGAGTGCAGCCATGCAGCAGTTTCTTCAAAAATGAGCATTTATAATTAGTCTCTCTCTCTCTGTCTCTGTCTCTCTCTCTCTCTCTCTCTCACACACACACACACACACACACACACACACACACACACACATTAGTATTACTATATTTGTAAGGACATTCAATTGACTTGAGAAATACGCAATACTACAGCTAACCCTTATTTTAACTTAGTTCCAAAAAATTGTTTTCTTTTAGTTTTTCCCAAAGAGTTGAATTTGAACAGCAAGCTTCCATGTGAGGACTTGCAAAATGTCCTCACGTCTACAGATACTCCCTCATTATGAGGACATTTGGTAACAGACACACACACACACACACACACACAGACTTGTGACACATGGAAAGAAAAAAGAATGAATGGAAGCAGAAACATAATAAGCATAGATTATTCTAGATGTACTGCAAGATATAATAATACCCTACCATGCTTTGAGGTATGTATAAAAATGCTGAGCAGACCCAGTTGAACCTGATTTTGTATTATTAAAGAGGAAATGATCTAAAGTGACTAAATAAACAGGATTCGTTTCTGAGGCACGGACAAGCTTCAATCACAAAGACTGCTCAAGTGACTAGCATTTCGGTAGACACAGTGATAAAGGTGACACCTGCATTTAAATTCATGAGAAAGACATCATTTAACAGGGTTAAGTGTGAAGCTCGTGCAAAAGGAAACACGAAGAACTGTGCCTCAAGACAATGTCGGTGTAGGATGTGCAGGACTATAGAGAGATGAGTATTAGAGCAGGGCTGCTGTGCATAAACCCCCCAATTTAAAGATGAATGCACATTGAGTTAAATGATGCAAAAAAACACAGACACTGACGAGTCAGGCTTCACCATGTTCTTCAGAAGTGGGTGAGTGCATGTGCAGAGTACAACAAGAGAATGGGTGGCATTTAGCTGGCATAATTTGGGTCCACTTGTTCACTTGTTAATCAGTGCAAATCAATAAAAAGTCATTCTAACTGATCATCTTTTCTTTAATGACCAAATCTTTCCATAAAGTGCAAAGCAGCTATTTTTGTCACACATGAATACACCACCACACAGCACAGCATACAGTGTGAAATTCTTCTCTGTATTTAATCCATTCATCGGAGTAAAGCAGCCAGTGATGAAGTGCCTAAGTAGCAGTGTGCAGGGATAGTACTTTGCTCAAGGGTACCTCAATTGTGACCCTGGCAGTCCTTAGATTTTAACCCACAACCGTCCGATCCCAGTAGTAAATCTCTAACCACCTGGAGATCAAGTGCCCCATCCTGATGGGAGTGGGTTCTTCCAGGACAACAGTGCCTTCTTGTACAGGGTTTGAGGCTGACCAAATATTTTGATGAGGATGAAAATAATGTAAATCATATGCTGTGGCTTTCGCAGTCACCAGATCTCAACCGTTTAAAAATGTCAGTAGGAGTCCCTGGACCTTCACCAAAACACTTGCTGGGGAATAGCCATTCCATCCTTTTTGTGCAGCTCCAAAGATTTGTTCAATCAATGCCAAGGTGCATTAAAGCTGTCACCTTACTAAGACACACAATCGTCATTGTTTTATACAGGTGTCACCTGTGTGTGTGTGTGTGTGTGTGTGTGTTTGGGAGTCTGTACTAGTGTTGTTTTCGTCAACGAAAATTATGACTAAATATCGTCGTCAACGAACATTTATCACGTGACAAAAACGAGAC
>JBBPCX010000114.1:19926873-19946139 GCA_037974365.1 Hydrocynus forskahlii | reverse complement strand
AAAAACTAAAATGACAGTTTGATGCAAAGACTAGACTAAAACTAAAATTAAGACAGGCCGCCAAAAACAACACTAGTCTGTACGTCCTGATATGCAAGATACTGAAATTAGGACAAAGTTAACATTGCATGTAGTTCTACTGCACTTCAGCTACCAAACACTAAAATGCAACTACATGGGATTTTTTGGACATATTGATCATTTTGTTTAATCAAATGTAACAACAGTAACAATAAGAATGAGGGTTCTGCTCTTATGTCATGCTAGAAAATTTGGGAATAGGGTGGTTTGGAATATTTTATCCATCTTTTGAAGTCAAGTCAACAACATGAATATCCTGTAAACAGTGCAAAACAGTAGATAAAAAAGTATTATTCTAAATCCTGATGAGGATGGAGTAAAGGATAAATTGTTATAGTTGAATAAAAGCATAGATTATCAGTTTTAGTCTGTCAATGACTGTGCATGGAAAATGATTGTATTCTTAATAGTCCAAGAATCCAAGCCAAATCTAATGCCATATATTTTAGCAAGAAAAACATTGTGAACTCAAAAGATCAAATGACCCTACTTCATGAGATGACTTTTGCTGTGATGAATGCATTTTTCAAGCTTTACTGAAGGAGGCACTGGTGTTCCAGGTTCAGGGATGCTTTAACGCTGATGGCTTCCATTTCAGTCTTTTTAAAGGCTAAATCCATGAGACAGATCACATAATACAATGAATATTTAGAAAAGATAAAGAACAAACAGTCTTTGTATGTTTCCATGATGCATTTTAATACTGCAGAGGGGTTATTTCTCCTTCTACACTGACACATGAGAAAGTGTTCAGAAATGTACAGAATTAATACTTTAAATACTTTCAATTTGATACAAAACATCAAAGCAGAGTAAACCCAAAAGAGACACAGCATAGAATATGTATCTTTTTTAAAACTACAATACGAAAGCAGAAAACATCAAACCACTGCAGTTCTTTTTGGTGAACCTTAATGCAAAAGCTGATTTGCAAATTTGGTTGTAGTCGTTAAGTCGTTATCCAAAAATTTACTGTACACAGATTTATGAACACACACACACACACACACACACACACACACAAACCCCCAGCCACACACACACACACACACACACACACACACACACACACACACTCAAGGTTTCAGAGGAAGCAGAGAGGTACAGCAAAAAGAGTCCAGTCTTTGGACAAATCACCAAGGCCAACATAACAAAAATAGGCATGTTTGCACTGAGGAGCAAAAGCATGGCAGGATAAATAAATGGAGATATCGCATAGTAACAAGTAGTACACATTGCTCAAGTTTGTCCACTCCTCCTTGAGATTAATGAACATCCTTATGAAGATGTCTTCACATGCACTCTTTTCACTTCCTGCCTCAGACTTTCCTTCATCCTCTTTCTTCCCACTTCCTTCCGTGTTCTGACTTTTCTCCTCATTCACAAAAAGTTTCTTATTTTCCTGTTCTCTGTGCTTTGTTTTCTTTCCACTGCTCTAGAGAACACAGTCATCACTTGAACAGTCATTGGAATTCTCTGTAATTCTCAGTCCCTTGTGGCCTTTGTCCTCTGATTGGTGGCTTTTCGATTGACTCTTCTTGCTTGCTTGTGTATGTTTGTTCACTGGATGGTGGTCCACCTCTTGTTCTTGATGGTAATCTCCCTCATGGATATGTTGGCGGACGTTCTGGTGATGTTCATCACGATGGAGAGCAGAGGATGACTCCTTCGTCTCTCCTCCATTAGCTGGATCACTGTGGTGATTCCTGTGATGCTCCCTCTGGTGAAGCTTATGGTCTCCATGATGGATCTCTTGATCTGACTTATCCTCCTTGTCTCTCTCTTTGTGCTTCTGCTGGTGGTGGCTTCCCTGATGGAGACTGTGCTCCTCACTATGGAACTGGCTGCCAGTGTGCAGCTGTTGGTCCTCCTTGTGGAGCTGCTCACCATGGCCCGGTGGCTGTACTTGCAGGTAGGCTCTGACTCTGTGGTGTTGGGCATGGCTGTCGCTGAAGTCAATGACTCTACACTCGTAAGTGCCTTCATCTGCAGGTTTAACACTGGACAGGCGAAGCCTGTGAGAAATGTTGCTGCCAGCCACTTTCACCACCTTTAAGTAAGCATAAAGCAAGAGTTTTAAGAAACAGTTTATGTACTGTCATTTCTGCCAGTTCAGCCTTGCTTCAGTCACAGACAGCGGCCCTGTCAGTGCTGCATCCACAAATGTCTTCTCTCTATGCAAGTTTTGCAAAATTGGCTAAGCT
This sequence comes from Hydrocynus forskahlii, assembly GCA_037974365.1. Classification (NCBI taxonomy): domain Eukaryota; kingdom Metazoa; phylum Chordata; class Actinopteri; order Characiformes; family Alestidae; genus Hydrocynus; species Hydrocynus forskahlii. Next base: position 19,943,854 of record JBBPCX010000114.1, on the reverse strand, counting down.
TTACAAAATGTTAATAAAAACCTCCTCATGAATTTAGGTTTAGATCTGCTGTATAAAATTTGAAAATGCTGAAAATGCTATGTTGCCAAATAACAATGATATAATCCTGAGTTTTATTACGTGACAACAAAACTACACCTACTCCTTCTTAAGAGTGGAATGCATGTATAGAATATGTTTTTAATCAGTTACATTCTGTATCTATTTATTTTTACAAAAACATCTAAGGATTTTCTTCTGCTTTGTAAACTTAGCAACAGTAGCTACCAAAGGATGCATTTATGGGCAAAGCATAGACAGGTAAATGTTTCCTATTATAGTATCAACCACATCATTCAACAACACTGCTACCTTGAGAAGACAATGGCTCAGATAGTTTCTTCATAGCTGCTGCGAGATCTTTTGAAACTGCCACTCATTCAGCATCATGAAGCAACTGAGCATGCATGGAGGAGGAGGCTATGTTTCTGGTGCAACATGGTCTGGAGGTCAGCTCACAGAGTTAGGGCTTATTTCCAAAGAGACAAAGTTTATAATGCGATAGACAGTAGTTTTAAAGAACAAAAACACTAAAGCTGAGCGTCCACTATTCGAATAATAGTTTTGTGTGACAGTTTCTAAAACTTTAAATTAGGCCAGGATTCCAGTTATTCTGGTTTTCATACTGTCGGTCAAGAAAAAAAGTGTAGTTATTGAAGAGACTGAAAAATGTATTTTGCCAAAGAGTATGTTTACAGTTGACAAGGTCACAGTCAGGAGCTGAAGGCAGAAGACATTTAGACTTTTTCCAATTGACTGTATTGTCAACACCATGCACTCATAAAATAAGAAATTCCATATGGGATTTTGTAAAGCCACAAAAGAACTACTTTTGGTTTCTTAAAGTACCTTTTTTTCTAGATGCATGAGTGAGAAAAATCTTTAGAAAGTTTAAAGAACCCTCATATAAAATAAAAGTTCTATATCAGTGTTTTCTTAGAACCTTATGTCCAATTCAGTTCCTATTTTGGAACCTGTGTTTTTAAAGATTTAAAAAGTCAAAAGTTTTTGATGATATATGTATATAATATATAAATGAATATAAGCTGAAATAATATATATGCTTTATCTCTTAAAATTCCAGCCGCTGGTGTTCAGCAGTTTACATGGATCATACCACCTTCTAAACATTCTCAAACATATTTCTCATCACTGATTTCTAGATTGGTGTGAACTTTGGAAGCATGGCTTAAGCCAAAAAGTCCTCAGGAACCATGAAAGTAAGAGTTGATTGATGAATAGGGTTTTACATTGCATTTCATACTGATTTAGAAATGAGAGGACATTGTTTTTTTATTAATCTGACACTAGAGCACAGGTTTATCAGATAACTGAGAACTGTCGACATGACAGATGACAACCTGCTATTGTATATGTCCCCAAAACAGTGATGTGACATTGAGAACTCACGCTTATTTTAGTAGCGCCCCTCGTCATCTCTTCGGCAGGAACGACCTATACCAGGAAAGAAGGGATGAAAGAGAAATGAAGGGTGTATGTTAGAGTGCCTATATTAATTATGTTGGCATTATGTTGGCTCAGCAAGATGCTGGCTGGTTGCCATTCATACATTCAGGGGGAATCAGCTGGCATACTATGATACTGTAGTGCATGCATTAATCAGTAATTACAAAGCAGAACTCCAGGCTATTATTCTCTGGCAGAACAGGAAGAGGTTTCATTTTGTACTAAGCTGTCTGGGCAACTGTGCGTCTACATACCTCATTGTATTTTTATTACCTTATATGACGAGTGATATGAGCGTTATATGAGAGTTTTACGTTGTTTTAAACTCAGAATACAGAAGAAATGTCTTCTGTCTATAATGGTTTATAATTATTGAAAATAATCAGTCAAACACTGCTCAAATATTTAATATGAAGTATTTTCTCTAAAAGGATTTCCATAATGGGTTACACCAAATACCCCCTCTGCAGGTCACCATCATCTCTAGCTCCGCCCTGGCTATACCTGTGCTTAACCAGACACACCTGCAGCTCATTCTGGACTCATTACTTCCCATGCATACTTGGGAAGCCTCTGAGGTGGTGGCTTTGTCTTGTTGCTTTATTTTTTGTGATGAAGAATCTGCTTTGTTTATAGATAAGGTCACTAGTCATTTTTAGCGTGAGCAATAAAAAGAAATCATACTTCACCCCTACAGAAATACATTTCAAACAACATCACTGCTGCTCCTCACAAAGTAGGTATACGGAGCACTGACCTTGGATTAGTTTCCTGAGTGTTTGATTTGTCACTGTCATAAAATAGGATGGTAGATCAGCATTTGTGCTCCTTAGATGGTCTAAAATGTTGTCTAAAAGTGCTGCCTGCAGTGTTTGGCTTTGCTCCATTTTAAAGCTCATAGTAGGTCATACTGTGTCTTAACCAATATCCACAAATCTGTGCCATCTAAAGAAGAGCTGAATGCAGTTCGAGTGGGTTGAGAAAGGTTTTAGGAATGTATTTACAGAAAAGATTTGAGCCACTACTGGCTTCTTTTGTCTGTCAGCAACATTAACTCATAAAACCTTTAGCTCCAGTTTTAAACCAAAGAAGCAAAATATGTCCTTTATATGTGTTTGTGTTTGTGTGTGTGTGTGTGTGTGTGTGTGTGTGTGTATGTGTATCTAAGATATATAGACTCCAAATATTGATTGGCTGCATCTGGGGTAAGAGGAAAATTGTATAAATGACATTTTTGTTGGACTATTCCTTTAAGCGTAACTGACTAATAAGCAAACTAATTAGGAGTAACTAACTAATAAGGTTGTAGTACAGATATAGTACAATATGATAAACATTTTGCCCATTTTCTGTACAGAGCCACACCTGATTGGTTGTCCAGGCAGGTTTCTCTGCCGATTCCCTGTGCTGCCGAAGGTACCACCACTGGATCTCCAGAGAAACAGAGGAAGAGCCGGCTCCCCTGAAGGAGCAGGCCATCTCCACGTCCTGACCGCTCTGAGTGACGATGTCATGAGGAACCTCTGTAAAAAGGGCTGAGAGAGAAAGATAACAGGGAACAATGTTAAAGTTAGATCATTTAAACCTGATTAAATATCAGCCTACTTGTTTTATTACTAAGTGTCTATGCAGACTTTGATAGTCACTATAGTGTGTAACATATGGAGTTGTTTCATAACTTAATATGAAAATGTAGGGGATAACACAGCCTCAAACTACTCCTCCCCTATATCTAACATTCCATGTTCTGTGATGAAATTCTTCCACCCCACCACTACAATGTCACTACCTACCTGCCTCTTAGTCTTTCAACTGGAAGTCTTCTTATGTAACTCATTAACAATTGAATATAATATATACTAAATATTGTTATTATGTATGATATTATCTAATAAGGTCTACATTCTCATTTAACAAAAGTGATCCAGGACTCTCTTACAAGTCTCAGTCTCATGATTCCACAACCATATGTTAAATTTGTGTTCCGAGTTCACACTGAAATAAGCCTGACAAAAGGAGCAACCAAGCCCCCTGTTTGTAAGCAAACACTTATGTTTACTTCAGAAGCCTAGTGGAAACAATGGAGATTTCCTTATCTGAACACAGGGGGAAGTTCTTGCTGACAATCCTGGGTACAGTCCTAATACTCCACTGTCATCATCTCTTTAGAGAGAGATATTCCTGCCAAGATCCCAGTGGTACCTACAGAACCATAAAGCTAAAGCCCACACAAAACTGTCAACACTAATTATAGTTCAGCACTCCTCATCTGCTGCTCATCTCTCACACCTACAGACTCCCTACAGACACTCTTAGCAAAAATGGGTCTATATAGCTGTATAAATATACTTGTAAGAAGGGCAAACCCATTTTTCGAAAGGTTCGTAAAAGCTATTCACAACAGATTGAACCATTACTTATAATCTGTGATACGGTTTTTGAAGTATATAAGGCTGTAAATGGTGTTTGTTGTCTGCTTGTCTTTTTGCCAGTATTTTTGCAAAACTATTTGTGATTTTTCTTACACAGCATCTTCCAACTTGATTACAGCAGTTTGGTTAAACTCTTGATCAGGTATTATTACATTATGTGCTCAAAACTGAGATTTTGAGATGTTGAGGTGATCTTTCCATGCTTTGCACACAAATAGGTTGCTTTACAGCATTTGTGGCTGGGTTGAACAGGTTTCATAGAATATTAATGAAAATCTCACTCAGTCTAATGAATTTAGGTTTAGATTCACTACATAATGTAAAATTCTGAGGTGGGCTGCATTATAGCTAATCTAAACTAGGAAAGCTGAAAATGACACGGTATTACAACCAAGCTTATATTAGTATAGAGAAACCAGCAAAACTACAGATCTATCCTAATAGTGATATCTATACAGATCAATATTAGATGAGATAAACCTTTATTAGTACCACAAGTGGGAAATTTGCATTGCCATGGCAGAAAGTGGACAGAACTAAGGTAAGAGCAGCAAAAATGGAAAACAATAGAATAAAAACTATCCAAACAATACAGTATAAAATACACTATACAATCTAGAAATATAAATATAAATATCTAGAAATATTAATATGGACATGTGACAATCTAGAAATATAAATATGGACGTGTGAATATTCATATATATACAAAATAAACATATTTCAAAGTCAATTATTCACTCTAAATTATACGTTTAAGGTGAAATGAGTTTTTGCCAACATTCTGTAAATCATATTCAACTTTCCAACAGCTACAGTACAAAAGAGTGTATTTGAGGATGATGCATACATGAATAAATGGATTATGTGTTTAAGCACGATCATACAGCCCCTGCCCTTTATCCTGAGTCTAACCAGCATTGAGTATGAGGCTCACTCTTAGCATGCTCTTCCCTACGACCCGAGGCAAGGCCCAAGGTCATGGCTTATTGCGTACTGTCCACGCCCCATTGAGTACACACTCATATGATCTCTTATTTACAAGATTGATAAGCTCAGCGACTTTCTGCTTCTCTCACTATTGATTTTATATGAGTCAGTAGTAACTGCAGAAGCAGTGACATTCAGACAGAAAATGCCTCCTGACTACAAACACTCTCCTACCTCAGCATGAGGAGGATAGGTCAACTGCTCTGCTAGCGTTTTCCAGACACCGGTAGTGAAGCAAAACCATGTCAGCCTTTACACCTGTTCTCATAATCCTCATATGAGTGATGGCTCATATGAGGTGCAAAACATTTTCCTGCTACATTTTATTGTTGATTATATTTAAAAGCAACATGGACTGGTGTGTGTTCCCACTGTGATGCCTAACTATAACACAGAAACACTGAATTGAACTAAAGTGTATCTACACATCAGTATATTTGTGTTGGAGGAGGTTCTTTGTCTAATTACAAATGCCTCAAGCCCTGAGCCATCATTATCTCCACAGCGATTACGACAGAGCACTGGCAAAATTAATGAGATTTGCAGGTTTAGGAAAGCAGCACTTGGAAATTGAGCTCTATAACAAACAAATGGATTGTAAACAACATTAGAGATAATTAAACACATGTTGGATGACAACAGTGTGTGTATGTGTGTCTGTGTGTGTGTTGTGTGTGTGTGTGTGCTTTAGTAAGAGAAAAACTCGTAACCACTGCAGAATAATGAAAACAAAATGTGGGTAATTTTATGGTACATACAATTTACACTGTAGGTTTAAAGGAAAGGCTTGGCAGAAAGTATAATTTACACCATTATACTGCAGATGCAGTCGATGAAAATGTGTCTGGAGTCCACAGCTCACTCCATCAGTTTATTAGTGGAGCTCCAAGACTAACGGTGCTAGCAAATAAGTCAACAGTCACCCAAATGTTTTATGTCAATATCTCTCAACCCACTCAAACCAGATGCAGGTCTTCATTCAGATGGCATTGTGAAAAAACTATATAGCCAAATGCTGTCGGCAGGCATTTCAGACAACAGAGTCTGTTTTCCCAGACAACCTATGGTGTGCACTGATCTGGAAATATTGTTTCGTGAAATAATCATCATAAATATGACTCATTATGACTGCTTTGTGAAAGCCAGCCCTGGTGTGGTCTGAAAAGCCTGCCTGTCATGCTGAAGTTTTCTTTATTTCACTGTGTCATACCATGTCCTAAACTTAATTTACAGTTCTGTAGCCCCTGAATGAAGGTTTATATTATTTCTTTTTTTTTTCAAAACAATTTAAGTAACACTGGACTTCTAATATTTTCTAGCTACATTAGCGTTGAACTCCAGAGCTAAATTAAAGATGCAAAATCTGGACACCAAACATGTCTTGGTTGGTTGATTACATCTAGAGTATGTGGTAAATTGTGTACATTTAATGTTTCAGCAGACCATTTATTTAAAGAGTGAACTGTAACAAGAGAATGTACAAGCATTTGGACATTTTTAGATGGCAGTTCCTTTCATATTAGAATTTTAGACAAAAGACACAACCTAACAAAACACTACAATGTAATAACAACATAAAATTAACTCACTACATCATGAAAGGCTTACAGACTTAATCAGATTCTCAAATTGAAAAATGATATCCATTTTAAAATTTAGATGTAATTAAATTGTGAGTGTCCTGATGCCCAGAGCACAGTACAGTAACTTTTATAATTGGGACTGAGGATTTTATATCAGATATTAATCTCTCCTGAGAATACCAGGATTTGAATTCAGGGCTCCAACCACGACCAAGTCACAATCAAATGCTAGTGCTATGTTAAACCATTCATTTGATGTTAGTTAAGTACATGAATATTGTTACTACCTGTCTCAACCCCCCCACCCCCCAAAAATGTATCTCATTTTTTGTGACTTGTAAAAAAGTCACAAAAACAGTATATCTTTTGAACACAAAGCCTGTCCTTTATATTTTGGGAATCATTCATGATGAATGAACCAATAAAAAAGGCTCCAATTTATTTTTTAAAAATTTCTTTACATTGACCTACAGTAGAAATATATATTTTTTTCATTTATGCACTTTTGTACTTCTTATAAGCACTGTGACTATAAAACAATCCTCTGTGCGGATCAGTCTTGTCTGACTGATATTTGATCTGTTTGTTAAGGTCAGAATCAGTGCTAATGCTGACCATACTGATATCAGATCTGTGCATCGCTACTATCATAACGTAGTCTTACTGAGGGTTTTTCCAATAAAAAATAATTAAGTGTACATTCAGACATAAATCACACCATCAAGTGGGAACAATGTTGGTTTTTTAAGCATTACAAATTGTTTACAATTTGATTAATACGATTTTTTTCCCCTCAAATGTCCTCAGAATGCCACGACTTTTTCAGGTTTTCAATTTCATGTTGTGTGTTTCTCACAAAGAAAGCAAAACAGAACATACCCACACACTCACATGCATATGCAGAGTCTGGCAGGTGTTCATAGCCTAAAGGGACTTAACCAATACCCAAAGGAGCTGGTTGGGTAGACTAAACTATTCTCTATGGAGTGCGGGGGAGCCAGGCGTGAATTCTGTCATCTCCCATTCCAGCCTAAGCCAATTCACACCCAGATGTATCTTTTCTCCACCCCCAAGCATGAATTAATTTCCTCACAACTCAAACCACAGCTCTTCCAAAGGCGCATGCATGATTCATGACAAAGTCACTGCTAGCAGTCAGATTTATTCGCATATGCAAAATGACAAGCACTTCAAACTCTGACAATCATGCCACTCCGGCTCCAATAAACCACAGAGGAAATGCACCATTCTGAACAGGAAAAACCCTGCACAGTACGCATGAAATACGTAGGCAAATGCATGCATGTACACAAACCAGTGAAACCAAAATCACAACAAGAACAAAACCAGACATTCACACACACACTCTCCCTCTCTCTCTTTCTCGCCGCAGCACATAGGAGTTATGATGCAGTGGCAAGGGCGTCGGTTAAAATCTAACCAAACTCTGGCTCTGGTATCATAGAGATCAAAGGAGAACTCATCCCACTGGAGAGGGATGGGGTGGGCTGAGGGGGTGGGGTGCAGATGCAGTGGCAAAATGAACGAAACCAGGAAATGAAAGTGTAAGCAGAGAAAGCAGAATTCAGAGATGAACGCAGACTCAGCTGTAAACAGCTTCTATTCTCAGACACGCAGTCTAATAGCTTAATAAGCATTGCAAAAATCAGCTTAGAAAAAATCAGCAATCTTAGAAAACATCAGCAATTTTCTTACTGATACTGGGCTCCTAAGCCACACAACCATCTCCACATTAGCTCCATCATCAGAAGATCGCAAGCTCAGTCCCCAGAAACGCCACAGCCACATGTGGTTGGGAGACCAAGAGGGCAGACCCCCTTTTCAATTCACGCAGCATGATGATAGCCAGTCAGGGCATGCTGAAACAGAACTGGCAGTTAGTGTTCCCCTGCAAGCGTGTTGTGCTGTTCAATGACACTGTGTTAGTGGCATTCAGAAGATGCATTGTTGCTGCACATGTCTTGGAGAAAGCATATGCATGCCTTCACCTTAGTTCCAGGCTTTCAGGAGGCAAAGTCTGGAAATGGTTAAGTGTGCACACTGACATACATGGAATTATTTACATTTTATTCAAATCCAAAGTCACTTACTCTTCAGCTAAACAGCATTTAAATACATAAATGGATTTCTATATACTGCTGCTGTAAAAGTCATTCTGAGGCATTAAGTCGTTATACTAAATGTTAGACCATTGCTGTGATTTGTTGACATGCACCCACAAGAGCACTCATGACATGCAGGCCAGGTGCTGATTTGTTCTGGATCAAAAATGTCATTCCAGTTTGTCCCAGAGGAACTGGGTGGAGCTCCATCACATCAGAGAAAACAGGTTCACTGCTCCATAGCCCACTGCTGACAACTTTATACTCTTGACTCTTGATATTAGGCATGGTGACCTTGTGACACAGTTGCTCCAGAACATCCAGTTTATTGGCAATGCTTTCTTTAGAGATGGTACACTATCTGTACCTTTCCAGCTATAAATTCTGTCTCTGCAAGAGTCTTTGGCTAGGCAGTATAACAATACCATATGCTGTTTCAGTTAGATTTTTAAAGTGGCATCGTCTGCATAAACCCTGCATTGTCTCTATGTGTTTCAGTTTATCTGTCTACATGAAAACTTAAGTTATGAAAAGGTATAAATGTCCTCTATTGTGTAAAAACACAAGATTGTACCTTAAGGATGTATGTTCACTGTGTTTGTACAATGAAGGACTAAAATATACCTAGGCAGTATACTTTTTTCTGGCATTGTACAAGTTGTGTGCACAAACATGCCTGTATCAGCAATGGATGCCATTAAGTATAGCTGAAATTACTAATTACAGGTTGTGCCTGGATACTATTTGACATATGATGTATGTATATCACATTTTAGAAGCTAAAATACAATAGAGCTTTCTGAGTGTATGATCAAAACCAGTACAAAATAAGAACTGAAAAGTTTATTTATTTATTGATTTTAGTGGAGGACTATTTTTGCTGTTTTCAAAACACAACATGGTGCACATCACTATCACAGTTTTCTATAGGTTCTGTACTAAAACTAAGTTACCAGTTGTATCGGTGCTTGATTACAGCTTTAAATGCTCTTTGTCGTCTCTTTTTCTTCTTTTTGGACTTCACTTCTATATATTCCTCCATCCATTTTTCTCAGTGAGAAGTGCCTTAGACAAATGTATCAAAATGACAGCCACCAGTGAAATCAGATTAAAAGGCTGTGGAATTACCACACATCAATACACCACAGAACATTCTCAATGCATCAAAGAGACAAATAGACAATAAAACCTCTATAAATAAGGGTGATAAAGTGTATAATGAAATTCTGAAATTTGCTCATTTATAATGAATTTAGATATGAGATCTGCACTTAAATGTGTGTTTAGCTACTGACTATAAAAACTTAAAAACACACATTACGATTGTTTTAATGATTCCTATGATTTCTATTGCTGAATTATGAATTTTAGCATATGTACTGAGAAAAACATGTTTCTGAAAAAGGTTTTTTTTTGGTATTGTTCTTCCCATAATTACCTTTTATAATGCTTATATGGTTTAATGTACCAAAATCAGCCCTAAGGTATTTTTTACATGTCCATTTCTTAATCTTAATTTTTATTACTGCTCTTTCAATTGTCATATATGTAAATGAACTCTGTTCTGACTGAGTATGTAATTTTATTTGCCTATATCGTCCACTCCAATGACTCCAAAAAGTAAGTCTGTACAACATGAAGAGATGGATTAGACTGCTGTACAAATGGCAAGTGAAATATATTAATTCGTAATTGTTTTTACATGTATTCAAAAATTAATGTTTACACACACACACACACACACACACACACATATATATCTATATATCTATATATCTATATCTATATCTATATCTATCTATATCTATATCTATATCTATATCTATCTATCTATCTATCTATATATATATATATATATATATAAACACACACACCAACAGTAAAATAAAAAAAAAAAACCTGACAAATATTGTGTAGGTTTGTAGGTCTCTCATGTTGCCAAAACAGCTTTGACTCATCGAAGCTTGACATCACAGGACATCAGTCTACACTTTGTCATGTTCCTCAAACCATTCCTGAATAATTTTTGCAGTGTGGCAGAGAACATTATCCTCCTAAAAAGGGGCCACTGTCATTAGGGAATACCATTGACCTGAAGGGATCTAACATTCTTGCAGGCCAAGAAGACCCCTTAATGGCAACAATAGGTAGCAGGTTGGTAGTACATGTCAAAGTAGCATCCACATGAATGCGAGAATCCAATATTTCCCAGCAGAACATTGACCAGAGAATCACACTGCCTCCACCACCTTGCCTTCTTCCCTTACTGCATCTTGGTGCCATCTCTCTCGTTCATCAAAGTGGTTCAGATCCCTGCTCTATTCTATTCTATGCTTGCCCCATTATTCCTGCTTCCAGCACTTTAAGAACTGACTGTTCAGCGATCTCCTGTTCAAAGAAGTTAATAGATATGGAATATATAAGCAGGTGATTGAATGGATCAAAACCCTATATTTCCAAAAAGAAAGTACATTTAATTTCCCATTATATGGGTGCAAAGGGTTTCAGAGATATATGGTGCTAGAGCTGAATTCTAAATCGTTGAGCATTTAGGCTGGGTAACTGTAATCTGTTCTCTCAAAGCTCCCTTGTTCATAATTACAGAGTTCCTGTGGCTTTTTATGCAGCGGCTGTACTGTGGGATATAAATCATGCATGTTCTTCGCTCTGTTCTCGTCCCACAAAAACTTTCATTCTGTTTTTTTTTTTTTTTGCTTTTGTTGCCTGAACCAGATCCAACTCCTGGTGGTAATGATGGTCTCCATCTAGCTCTCACTCTTTTAAACACATATGCAAGGGTATTCTATGCAGAATAGTCAGTTATTAACAGTGAGCTGCAAAGAAACGCTCTGTCTCGCTCTCTCCCTCCTACCTCTCCCGCCTTGTTTGTCTGTATTGATTTGAGGCTTGTCAGATTGCTTTACAGCTCAGGTCTCAGCTCTCCTCCTCTACCCTACTTATGAAACATGGCTGCCTAACAAACAGGGAGTATCCCAGGGTGCTTTGTGCCTTTGTCAGATGCTGACAGATCTTTCCAGAATGGCCTGGAAAGGTGTGATGCTTAAATCAAATCAGCCGCATCACAAATCAATGCAGTAACCTTGGCCACTCACTGCATCAACTGAGCAAAGCACGGCCCCCTTCAGTTAGCATATCCCCCCACTGCGGAGATTACAGCCACACCGCCAGGTACACATTATAGCACTTTGGAATGTCACAGTTTGAAACATTTCCACGAATACAATGCCCTACACCCTTTGAATATGATATAAAACCATTTAAAGGGGTCAAAGCATACCATATATAAATGAGGATATCTTCAAAATCTAGCAGCAAAGTAATAATAAATTAAATAATAATAATAAATGAATTGTTACAGCAAAGTAACACTAAATGGAGACTTTATTGTTTGATCTACTGCATATTACAAGCAATGTGAAAAATGATACCAGCTGCTTTTGGTCATTTTCCAGGGTACACTATTACTGAATTCTCAAAATATATATGCATCCCTGGGTAATTAGTGTACGTGTGCATTTCTACAATGTGTGTATGACTGTATGCATTTTGTGCTCCCTGACAGTATCACAAAAACACTGGAAGGCCTTAGCTCCCTGCTCTTTCTACCATCCGCATTAAATATGAACGAGCATGTGAAGAGAAGATATAAATAAATAAGCACACAAACAAATAAATAAGTAAACATATAAGTTCGTTCACTAGAAAAGAGCCATCCACAACCTGCAACAAGCATCACAGAGCTGTTTGACATTTGCATTCTCATATAAAAGAATGAATCACCCAATCTCATCCAGCACAGACAGTTAAGAGTCACAGCCTGAAACAGCTCATTAGAATTCATTACAGTTAGACTCGCTGGAGATGGCTGTGAGTGATGGTGAGAATATTTTTTTCATTTACTTATCTAGTTTCATAGCTCATATTTGTCCAAACAACTGGCCTTTAGTTTACCTCAGTCAACAAATTAGGCCACGTGACGTGAAATAAGTATATAAAATGTATCAACAACCTGTTAAATAGGTGCAGAAAATATTTGATAGGATGCTAGGGTTTAAAAATACTTTGCTGTAGGAAGTGTCTTTATTGCAAAAAAAATATGCATTGATTTTACTTGAAAATATGCAGCTTTTCATTTATTTATTTCCAGTCAAACAGTCATTAAATACAAGAGTCTTCATTTCTGGAAAGTGACACACAAACCTTAACAACTAACTATGTTGATTTTGTCTGTAGTTTGTTTATTCCCCTTTATTACAGCTTCTTTTTTTTTTTTTTATTGGGTGACTTGCTTTTAGTTTTCCTGCAGAAATCTACTGAGATACTTTTCCACACTGTGTTAACATCCCCAACGTTCAGTCTGATTGCGTTTTCTGCTTCTCAGTGTACAAGTAAAACCAACTGGCACAATTCATCAGTCCAGAAAACATCTTATTCCACTTTTGGTTTTCTAAAGCAAACATTTTTGTCTTTTTCAATTCTGAGTAATGGCTTCATGACAGCTACACAGCCTTTTAGACCCTGCAGTGTTGAGATATTTTCTCACAGTGGACGACTGGACAAAAACACCTGTGCATTTTTTCAGAGTGGAACTACATTTTCTCCTCTTTCTCAAAACGTAAGGTGCTATTTATCTGATGGTGACGGTTTGGTTGGTCTGCCAAGTCTTTCTCTGGGTTGGAGGGTATTTGGAGTCCCATTATCCTTTGGGACTCTTAATACTTTGAAAGAGCCCCCTTTGCACTTATTTTCTCTTGACTATGTTAGTGATACCATTTAGAACAGTGTTTGATGGTTGGACCAGTTTAATAGTTGTACTTCCTTGGAACACTTTTGTTAGGTACCAGCCACTGCTGTTTTGGAGATGCTCCTATCCAACTCTCTAGCCCTTGTCTAACTGGCCTTTGTCAAACTGTCTCAGATCAATTTTCCTGCTTCCAACAGCAACTTCAAGAACTGACTGTTCTGACTGTTCACTTCTGCCTAATATATCCCGTCACTTGGCAGGTGCTACTGTAACAAGATAATCAATGTTATTCACTTCACCCGTCAGTGATTTTGACACTGTGGTTGTAACAAGGCTTTAACACTGCAGTAGATGTATATTAAATTAGAAAAGCAAAAGTGTCAGAATACTTGTTTCCCCCTCAGCATTTTTGCTGGTCTATGGCTCAGCCCACAGTGCATGTAATGTAACCCACAATTTTTTTGTCTCCCTGAGAGAGCATCCAGCTCTATGTTTAATGACAGAGATCACAGGTTAAATGTGCTTGAGTCATGATATAAACTTCCAAGCCAATCACATTTCAAGCCAAGAATAATATGAAAATATGAACCAAGGTAAAACTTTGTGGAGAGCTGGGTAAGCCATTATTCAGTTATGACAGGAAGCTGGATTTCTCAAGCAACAGCGAGGTTTGTTACAGTAATAGCACAATCATTTCCGATGCGTGAGAAATTGTTTCTCCAAACATGACCACACACGACTGAGCAATTGGTTGATGTACTATTGCTGAATGGTAATGACAATACAAGAAACATGTTTAATGGAGTGCATATAGCCGGATTTTCACAAAATCAAAAGTCAAAAATCTGAAGTTAGTTACATTTTTCTAAGCCGAATCATGACTCAGAAACCAAAGACCAAACTGAACCTTGAAAATCGGAGCCCTCCCTTTTATATACTTATGTAGATTAGTATGGTTATAATACACATATTTGAGTCAAGTAAATTCCATTCTTTACTTTTTCAGTGTACATTTTTCACACATCTATGTATGTGTATGTCTTTGTCTGTGTGTCTGTGTGTGAAGATTTTGTATGTGTAGTCACGTGGGCCCTCCTTTGGGAAATAAGCACAGGTAGCATGTGAAATCAGGCTGTATTGAAGGCTGCAGAGAGACTAATGTAATAAGACCACAACTCAGGCACAACGACCCCCAGTCTGCACATCACAAGTGAATGTCTTATAACCCCAGGGACAGGTAGAATGTGTGTGTGTGTGTGTGTGTGTGTGTGTGTGTGTGTGTGTGTGTGCGTGTGTGTGTGTGTGCCTGTACGTTTGTGTGAATTTAAAAAAAAACAAAAAACATTCCCCTCACACAGGGGACCTTATGAAAGCTGGGGAAGTGTGTGTATAATGAAACAACAGGGAGTACTGTGGCGACTCACAGTGCATCAGCTAAGGCTTTTCACTGCATCAGTTTAAAAGGAAAAATCAATATGAATCCCATACTATTAAAGGCATAATGATCTTAAATTTTCACAATATTGTATGCATTTTACTTTTTGCATTTTCACAATACAACTTGTTTTCCCTACAGAAGTAGAAAAGACATGCTAACATTCATTTTTTTTTCTTTTCTGGGGGTTCAGATTCCCATATGGTCTTTTTGTAGTACATTTCATAGTTTTTAAAAGGTGAATAGGATATCACGGAGAACTGCTTATTCCCATAATTCCCATAATAATGAAAGGAGTAGGTGAATATTGTTAAAGTTTCAAAACTGAAGTTAAAGAATTGTTTAGCATGTTCTTCCTTTTGAATGAGTCTTAAATATGTCTTAAATATGCATCACATTCATTAGACCAAAGAGGAATAAAGAGAGTTTAGAGGTATAAAAATGAGTGATCATTAAAAATGAACTCAAATGTCACAAGCAAACTGATTAAACAAATCTAAGTAAAACGCAAATTTAAGACTTAAAATGAAAAAGAATAGTAAAAACTACTGAAGTTTATAGCAGTGTCTGATTTCAAATATCAGCAAAAAATCATGAAAAGTGTAAATAGTGTCCATTACACAGCACACAGCTTTACTACTCCTGAAAAACATTCATATGTGTATTGTAACAGCTCTGCTCTCATGATAGATGCGCACACCTGGATGTATCTGTCCATCATTTCCTTTCTTTTACACCACACCACCTGACTCCCTTTAGTTTATCAGTGACTACATTCAGGTGATAATTAATTACTTACGACCACAGCAAAGCTGTCATCAGCCTCCAACACAATAAACAAATCAACATTCCCTCGGCTTCCCCTCTCCCTCTCTCTCAGCAGGAGGAGCACAGTCAGAGAGGAATGCACATCCTAATTAGAGAAACAAAGAGCAAGAGAAATAAAAAAAAGTGGTTCTCCTGTGGCTCCACTGGTTCTTAATATGCACAGCTTCTCTCCATTCTGCAGCCATTACAGTAATTAGTCAGGACCATTGATGCACAATCGCTATTGTCTAAATACCGCCCTCCCCTAATGCCCACTAAACATGCAGGGACAAAACTGTTAGTCTCTCACTAGTATCACTCTCCCTCCACTGGTTTCAGAACATATCCATAATTTTGGTTTTGATGTTGATATGTGGTACAAGATATTTGTAACTACTTCTGAAACTCGTAACTGTCCAAAAACAAAAAAGAAACAAATCTTTGCCATTTAACAAATATGAAGTATAATGGGACAAGCTCAACAACTCACCCAGTTATAATAAATCATAAAGATTGTGATAAATTAGCTCAGATTTCCTGTCTGGTTTGATCTATGGAAACTTTACATGTTTGTAAGCCGGTACTTAGTTTCATATTAGACCACATTTCCCTTATACCAGTCATTAAGAGGTTTTGGACAGATATAAATGATACATTTAGAAATGTTGTTGTTTGAAAGACTCATCTATTATTATATTGTATAACAGACAAGAATGTTTTAAAGAGATTTATGGTCAGTGTCTCAGAAAATGACTAGTCTTAGACTGAATCATGGTTATTCTGGGTCACTGAGTCTACGTGTCTATCTATCCTGATGTATTTTCTATGTTGTTTTTATGTTTCTATGTTTTCTCTGTGTATGTGTGTAAGAGAGAGAGATGTCATTGACAGATGTCACTGACAGAACTGTGATACTAGAGTGAAAAAACAGGGATTCTATGCATGAAGAGGAGAAAGGAGTGCTTATAATATGACACTCTTGTCTTTCGTGAGCTGCTGTTTGCAACTGAAGGTGAAGGACCCCAACACTGCTGAAGAGGATTTCTGTGCTGACCAAGCAAGGCCAGGAAGCACACAGGGGGTCATGTACAGCTGAAGGCTCCTGGGCTCCTATCTGGGCTTGGGAAGCTCAAAAGAAACAACCCGAACCTTGGAGCACCTGGAAGGCTGACCCTCTGGAGTCATACTACACTCTGTTCTACATCAGCACACAGCCCACTACTGCTAAACCAATTTATCAAAGCAGACCTTCCTGACCTGAGTATGAGAAAGAGAGAGAGAGAGAGAGAGAGAGAGAGAGAGAGAGAGAGAGAGAGAGAGAGAGAGAGAGAGAGAGAGAG
>JBBPCX010000114.1:19908020-19919470 GCA_037974365.1 Hydrocynus forskahlii | reverse complement strand
GAGAGAGAGAGAGAGAGAGAAAGAGAGAGAAAGAGATAGAGAGAGAGATACATAGACTGAAACCTCTGGGAATGATGCATCTTCGAAAGTAAAGGACTTCACCATCTAAACAAATGAGAAAGAAGGAGAGAGTGTAATAGGACAAGCAGGACTGGAAGGCCGGATCACGCTGAAACAATGCAGATTTTTTCCTAAATTCCTCTGTAACATACCCTTAGAAATATTTACACCTTCTCATCAATACCATATAACAATAAAATACAAGTATAAACATATAATGCAATTTTTACAGAAAAAAAGTAATTGGAAAATTACTTGAATGCTTGAAGTTCCATTTGAAAACATGTAATTTTGAATATATGTATTTATATTGTATGTTATTTTATGTCAGTTTAACTTTATGTCAGGTTAATCTCAGGATGTGTGTTCCACTAGCGTGGGTTAAATACTAATTACAAATACACCAGTCAGCCACAACATTAAAACCACTGATGGTCTGACAACTGGGTCAGAACATCTCCAAATGGAAGGTCTTGAGGGGAGGTCCTGGTCTGCACTGGATAGTACCTAACAACAGTGGCCAGGGTAATGACAACCAGTGAACTAGCGACAGGGTCATGACTGCTCAAGATTCACTGACGCACATTTTGAGCGAAGGCTACCCCGTCTGGTCTCATCCCCCAGACGAGCTACTCTAGCACAAACAGGAGTGGATCATGGAGCAATGGAGAAGGTGGCCTAGTCAGGTAAATCACATTTTCCTTTACATCATGTGGATGGCTGGGTGCATTTAAATTGCTTGCCTGGATAACAGATGGCACTATGGAAAGAAGGCAAGATAATTGAGGTAGTGTTATGATCTCAGAAATCGTGGTCAAAGGATTTTTAAAGAAAAAGAAAACATGATGACTGAAAAGAAAATCAATGCAGTGGTATTTTTAGCATTCTGGCACTCTGAAGCTTAGACAGAACTGTCACATATAGGGAAAAGAAATACTTGCTGTTTATGTATTTGAGATATTAGAATATACTGTTACATTTCAAAATGTATTTTCACACAGTATTTGGGTCATATTCAAACGTTGTAAATGTATTTGATAATGCACATTAGATTCGTTTTTCTATATGGTGTGTATAAACCTATCTAGAAAATGTCTTCACAGAGGAATGATCCAAGATCCTTGTTCGAGGGAAGTGTTGTCTAATATTAAAAACAGGAGAGAATAATTAAACTATGCTTTAGACTATTCTTTAATTTTATTATAACACCCACAACAACAACAATAATTATCATTGTGTTATTCCACTGCATGGATCTTTTCTTTCCTCATTATCACATAATCTGTTTACAGCTCTATTATGAAACACTTGCACTTGTAAAATTAGTCTATGCTCTTTAGCAATCCAGCTTGTGACTGGATGATTTTAAGTATGTAAAGGTTTGGCATGTCTATGACCAACAAACTGTATTGCACATGTAACTTATAAGCCTACTGTTGTGGAGGCGCTGAAGGTGTAGCCACTGTCCTGTGTGAGGTCTTTCTGGGACAATGTTCCCTTCCCACTGCCTTAGCTATGTCTTACCATAACCTCATTGTTCTCTTTACAGAACACTGCAGAAAATATAGAGGCCAAAAACGTTGAAGCCATACCCTAAAACACTGGTTTTTGACCCTAGTCCTGGAATAGTAGGAAATACTACAACATGCAGAGCAGTAGTACTCCAGGACGAGGACTGAGAATCGCTGGATAAAAGAACCTTTCACTGAATGACTCTTTAAAGAACAGATTGGATTGGATGTTGGAGATGTAACCGTATGAAGACTTTACTTAAAATATAAGGTTCCTACATAATAAAAAGGTTCTACACCAATTCTCCCTTGCTCTTAAAATAAAGATTCCTAAACGTGTCTTGACAAAAGGATTCCCAGAAGAACCATCTTCTGAAATATCACAAGTGTTTTCTCTATAGCAGCACTCCAAAAAGCAAAAACAATACTATATCAGTTGTCTGGCGGTATATTGTGCTATACTCTTTTTACTAATGAATTCACCTGGTGTAAACAATAAATTACAAAAATCCTTTAATGACAGACTTATTGAGTATAACATAAATACCTGATTAAGCCCATTAATAACATATACACACAATAATACAACTGGGACAACCAATTCCGCATGGGACGACCAGACACACTAACTGACTTTGTAATTTAGCTGACAGCTGTTTTAGTATCACGGGTTGTTAGTGTTTAAAATAGCTACGATTTGGATCTTTACATCATGCAAAACAGCTTGTGACAAAAAGTATAGATTAATAATGACACAAAGCACGTCACTATGAAAGCATTTTATGGGATAATGTTTTCTTCCTCTGGCATGCAGATAAGTGGATCTGAAGATGCGAACAGCCGGGTATTTAGTAAGGACAACATGTCATTGATCCAGATGGAGGATTTCTGGAATGAACTGAGGGAGTTAAAGATTAGGGAACCATGCAGTCATATTGTGACCAAAACTGATAGCATATTTCCTCAACAATCTGAAAACTCAATATGCTGAAAATCTGTGTCCATTTGAAATACTGAAACCACCCCACATCACTGAAGCATGAAATATGTCTCAAAATGTGATAGTAATCCTTGCTAGCTTAGGATATATGGGACCCCAAGGGAAATAGTTCTAAAGATTTAAACCCACAGTATAAACCCTTCAGGAAAGACATTTAGCATTCAGGTAATTTCCCAGAAGTCCTTTTTAAATGTAAAATATATAGCCAAATGTTTTTTTACCCATCAAGAGCACAGAGGACACCGAAAGTCTTGATAAAGGAAAAGATACTGCTACAAAACTAAAGTTATCATTATTATTTCCCTTGTTGGGACGAAGCCCTGTTACACATCCAGATGGAAATCCTCCAAGTTGTAAATGTAATATTTATGTGTAACTTTAAGTAAGGTATGGGCTGTAAATCTCAGTCCATTGTTAAAAACTGCTCATTTGAAACTGGAGGCGAATTTCTTCAGCTTGGCTTTCGGAGGGATCAGGGTCTCTTGCAGCACCAAATTTACCCCCTTTTATCATCACAGTATTGATCCGTGGCACAGTGACTGTGGCAATGATTTATACTTGGAAGTGAATTAGGTGGACTGTAACTCAAACAGTGGGGTTATTTATGTAGCAGTGAATCCAAATGATTGTAGCGCAGGCAGGTAAGGCTATACCTGAATGTTTTTCACATCATTAGACCACCTTGAAACAGGATTTTGTTTATTTTACAATCGTGTTCTATATGCACTAATCTGAATCTGTCAGGGAAACAATGAACTATAAACCAAGGTTTATAACCAATTGATAACACAATCAGTGTATTAGGATAACTATAAACCAGGGTGTATAACCAATGGATAATACATTCAGTGTATTAAAATACCTATGAACCAAGGTATGTAATCAACAGATGATACAATCAGTGTATTCGAATAACTATAAACCAGGGTGTGTAACCAGTCCATAACACAACCGACGTATTAAAGTCTGTTGTTTGGGCTGTTCTGAATCTCAATAGGTCAGTAACATCTACCTGAGCTGTAGCAGTGTTTCAACCTGCTGGCTGGTGAGTTCAGCAGAGTGAGAGCTGCTCTTTGTTCGTTCTCGTGGGCTGCTACATGCAAGTCGAAGCGTTGTTAAGGTGTGCTAGAGCTGGAATATCAGGGGTAACTACTAATGTCCAAAAATGCAAAAGGTAAATATAAATATGTCGCTGTCCACGTCTTTGGCTGAAAACCAGGTGCTGAAATTAGGCCAAGGGTAATGATACAGAAGCGTTTTTTGAAACCTTCTCCCAAAAAGTTGAAAATGATCAGTAACCCCCAGAGTGGCCAGCAGCGTTCATTCATCAGCCCCGCCCCTTCACGTCAACTGCGATTCTCTGTAACGGGGCAAGGCGACCCTCACGCCCACGATCGAGTGCAGAAACAGAGGGCTTACCGTGGCCTGAGACGCGGTTGTCCACCTCGAGCTGGCCCCTCGCCTGAGGAGCGTTGAGTTGGATGAAAAGTGCCAGATAATGGGAAAAGCAGAGCAGCGCTCCGAGCAGCCCCATGTCTGTCCTGACGGCTCTTCAGCGATAGTTAGGCTAGTTCAGACACAGCCCGCACATGAGGCGGGGTCTGGTGGGCACGGTGACAGATAGATCCGTCCGGGGGGGCACTACTGTCCTCCGCGGAGAGAGAGAGAGAGAAAGAAAGTGCAAGTGTGGCTGAATCTCCTCCGTTTGAAGCCCCACTTTCCCCCGTCTCTCCTCCCTCCGCCTCGCTCCGGAGCCCACGAATTCGAAAGAGACCGTGGTTGCGCGAGGAGGAGGAGGAGGAGATGGAGGTGGAAGAGGAGTGAGTGGGCAGGGCTCTGCTGTATAATTGATTAGGCGGAGTGATACCGAGCGGTAATTAATTCATTAAACATTTACAGCGCGCCGAGACACGGGCTCAAATTTCACCTGCGAAAACTTCCTGGCCCTGGATAATTTGTCAAACAGACCGGCCCGAGCTCCCGAGATTTCTGTCGTGAGCGCGGAACAAATGCAATTAACAGCCTCAGACTTATCACAGCCTCAGACGTGTTTCAGTGAAATCAGCTGTGTTAGAGACACGGAAAGACGTGCAGGTCTTAATGGGAATTCGTTTCATTCATTTGAATCTATAGACTGTTACACAGAGGGGGGGGGGCAGGGAGAGATAGAGATAGATATATAGATAGATAGATTAATAGATAGAGAAAGAGGGAGTAGAGAGACAGAAAGGGAGGAAAGGAGGGAGGAAGAGAGAGTGATAGAGCGAGAGAGAGATCACAGGCGTATATTGGAGTCACAAAGCGACAACTTCTTAATTAAGTTTTAATCAGTGTGAAATTACTAATTCACACTCTTTGTGGTGTGCTGTTCAGGTGTTGCCGGCTTCTTTTTAAAGTTGCACATGACATTCCTCTGTCTACCCTTTCATCTCAAGCTGTTGTAGCCTTCCTACCACACAAAGGGCCCAAGAACACACGGGGTCACACGCTCTCATCCCTTGGTGCTTAGATGAATGGCGAACACAGTGAACTCACTGATAAGGGCAGAAGCCTGTTCAACATTAGAAAGGTGCTGATGCCAGATATATGCAAGAGCTGGAAACACAAGTGGGCTACAACAGTAGCATCAAGGCCTGATGTTTGAACTTTACACCCACTAGGGACACCAGGCTATTCCATTTCAGGACCTTGGAGAGCAGCTGCTCATGTGAAACTTGAACTATGACAGTCTATAACTCTCACAGTCCTAGTACTGAAGAACGTCATAATGTTTTTCTCTCCTAGATAGACACCAACTCGGAAAGGGTCTGTTTACTGATTCCTGCCATTTCAACAAGTATATACTGTTATGAGGTTTGTGATCTGCAAAAAAATCTTAGTCCAGCATGATTCATTAAGGTAAGCTTCCAGTTTACAGTGCTAGGCTGACAGGCCGGAATGTCTCGTTTTAGCTAAGTGGAACTAGGCAGGCTGGAAATAACAATGATAAATTTGCTACAATGGTAAGATTTGACAGATTGCCCACACCCGATCAATCCTTAAATCATAACTTTCCACTACAAAATAAAAGTTTAAATTGGTAAACAAACAATAAAAAGGATTAATCCACTCATTTGACGGAACATGAAGAGGTCCATTAGCTGATCAGGTGTATTATAGTACCAGAGATTGAGTACTGCTGGATGCTCCTCAATCTCTCGCTTTCTGTCTATGTCACACACAACCACTGGTTGTTTATCCATATATTCTCCAGACAAGCTCACAGCTTGACCTACTACATGTTCCAGTCCTGCACAGTCCAACCCTAACCCAGCCTTACCCGCACACCCAACACTAACCTCCACCATCCAAAAGACCTGGGACAGCCCTGGTTCACCCCACTGTAAATAAAACACCCCTCCAGAGTCAAAGCCATTATTCTTGTTGGGTGTTCTGTGTTTGCGCCACACCACCGGTAGCATCCTAACACACCAATTAATCATTTAACAGTTTACTATGTGCAGGCACACACAGCCTGTTTCTCTCTTCTATGGTTTTCTCTTCAGCTGCTGCAGTTATGTGTTAAATGAAATGAACATACTCTTGAAAATAAAGGTTTATAAATGGCCTTTGACAGGGACACATGGCTCTAAGCAAAACCTTTATTTGGTGTTGACTCTTTGGAATTCAGTCACATATCTTGCTTCCTAAAATGCAGTTTGAAAGGTTCATTAGAGAAGAACCAATGGCATCACTCCAAAGAAACCCTCTTTGGCAGCTTCAGGCCAGAGAGAGAGAGATGTGTGTGTGTGTGTGTGTGGGGGGGGGATGGTACGGTCACAGAGAGAGCACATAATGCAACATATTGTGAAGATATATTCAAGGACGATACCAGTGGCCCACTTATTTGAAACGAGATCTAGCATTGACCTTAATATGGCCTTGCCATTTAAAAGTTCATTTCTTTCTTTTTTGCCGGCCTTCTCAGCTGGGTGGTCAAGAATAGTCCCTAACTGACTGACTGAATGGAATGAAACTGAAATGCACAAGCACAAGACATGTCACATAGCACGGACAGTGACATTTTGGACACAGTGATATCGAAAATACCATTTGTGTGCAATATTAAACAAAACATTGAACACCAAATATATAAGCGCATGGATCCAAATCTGAGTGTGTCTGGTTCAACAGACATTATGGAACACTGGGACACTTTGAATGCTGAAATAGGTGCACACAAATATTTGCTGAATTGTGCACCCAGTTAACAGAAGATTGGGCTAAAATGAACAGGATTTCAAGAGACTGGCATAATACTTGCCTGACAGGACTGATGCTGCTATGAAGACCAGAGGATTTGTAACTTCTAAGGTGTATTTACTGAAGTCTTTAACCTTTTCCCCTGAATCTATATCTATCTATATGTATCAGGGGAAAAGGTTAAAGATGTCAGTGAGCATGCCCTGGTCTTCACTTAAAAACACACCCTGGGATGTTATCTGGTCCAGGAGCGTTGTGTATGTTTATCCTCTTAAGGGATTTGCCCACATCTGCCCCAGACACCTGCAGTGTTCAAACATCCTGGGTGAGGTCCACAGTCTGGCGTGGGCTGTTAGTTTCAAAACATGCTTGAAAATTTTCAGCTCCTCAGCAAGAGGAGCACACACTTCCCCAAGTCAGTGATAGTTTTTCAGTCCACTTCACATGTCTCTTGCGTTGGAGTTCCTGTAATAAGACTTTACCTTGTCTCTGAATACACTATTCGCAGATTGCTTTTCTGCATTTGTGCTGAGAACACCTGACGTCATGGGTCGTGGGTGCTAGTGTAACACAAATTGCTGAAAAAATGAATGCTGGCTATGATAGAAAGGTGTCAGAACATTGCAGCTTACGGAGATGCGTAGCCACAGACTGGCCCATGAGGATTCCTGTCCACTGCAGGACATGTGAGCATCAGAACTGGACAATGGAGTGATGAAAGAAAGCGACCTGGTCTGATGAACAACGCCTTCTTTTGCAAAATGTGTTCACACACATACTTCTCCTGTTGCATCATTCAAATTCATCAAGGTGAATCTTCTTGAGTACCATTCTCATTATTGCATAAAAACACTGCAGTTTATAGAAAACTTCAGCCCCACAAATACATTCAGGGAGTGATTGCGGCATTGGCAGCATCCCTCTCATTTTTCCCTCTGTGTTGCTCCATTGATCTTTACCGCTTGTTTCATGAGAGGGCATCACAGTAGTTCTCGCACATTTTCTTGGGAATCATGAAAGCTTCATGTTTTCAGAGAAGTTCATGAATATTAAATGGTACTCTCAACACCAGAGAAACCAAATGACCTATGGAACAAACGGCAGCGCGTGAAGTGAATGCGTTAACGTTGCAGCCCTCATTTTCCCCACAGTCCAGTAACTGAAATACATGCAGGCACTTTTAACAAGCCTCAATCCATCCTCCCATTCACAGGGATTTAATATCTGATATGGTTTAATTTCAGTGATTTTCCATTTTCTGCCACAGTTGGGGGGACTGTTTAGAATGTAAATCATGTAAGTAAAATGTCACCCGCGTGAGTGACTTATGTTGTGCTGTGGAGGAGAAGATCTGAAAGAGTGAATATATTCCTTATTCTGTGTTAAGATGATCTGCAAAAGACAGCAGCATTTTGGTTTTCAACCTGTGGGCCATTGTGGTATTTGCTAGGGGGCCATTGTGTTAAACGTGTTTCTTTTTATTTTAAAACCTCTTTTAACCAAATGTAATTGAAAATTATACATATTATTGCTGTGATACATGTTAGCAAAAAAATAAAACATCATAGGTTTATCTTTCACATTTTCATTGTAAATCATAGTCAAATGTTGCTTTCAGATCAAATGGAATTCATTTATTATGGTTAAATGGATATAAACAGAAACCTTTAGCATATTTTTGGTGTTTATTTCGCTATGAAATTATACAGAAATCATATGCTATGAAATTATACAGAAGTAAAATTTGAGACACTGAATCAGTTATCGTTGTATTTGTAAGCATTATACACTGTCATGTTGTCCAAATGTCTTTTGGCCTGTGGAAGCTTTTGTTGTAAGTTGTGAGGGCTGTGAGTGGGCAATAATTCCCTAGATGTGTCACACAATAATTTTGATATATCACACACACCTTGAAGCATTTCTTAACCACTGACACTGTCGCTTTACTGACTCTTAACTGCGTAGCTCCCACATTACATTTTTTTTTATATCTCTATGATATTGCTGCTCAGTCTGAAAGCAGCAAATCAATCAAAAATAGTCAAACATGCATTTTGCCATGGAAAGAAACCCCATCTTTCCACTCCAGCAACTCTGGTGCACTGTCAATTACACACATAGAGGTTACTCTGCCTTCTCGCGTGCATTTTCTCTCTCTCTGCACCTGTCACCCACTGGAGCAGAGCAGGAAATGAAATATGGTGATAGGAATTCCTGCTGGTGTTTTGTGGGTCAGTGGTTGTGGCGTATAGACGGAGCCCTCATTTCCAGCCCAATTTCAGTCTACCTGTTTGATAGCCCCTGCTGTCGAGTCACCTCGACCCTCTCAGTTTGAGACACCCAGCCTAAGAAAACTGGTTGGGCAGTTTCACTCTTCCTCTCTCACTCTTTACCTGCACTCAAATAGTCAAATGAAATAATTTGAATCAAAGTACTCATTTCATGAAAGATTCATTTTAAATAAAAGAATCTGATGTAATATCCTCCGGAGAACCGAAGAAAAAAAGTGTCTTACAGTCTCTTTTTTTGTGTGATTTTCTATCTATTTGGGACTAAAAAAACACCTTACAATTTAAATTTCTTTGAATATATATTTTTTTTAATTTCCCAGCATGTCCACTGTAGAGGACAACAGGACGATTTCCATGTGAAAATAGAATTGAATTTAGAGCATAAAAAAGTGATATTTACCCAAGAACACATTCAATCTGATCAAAACAATAAAATTCTGTAGCACTCTTCTGTTGCTTGTTGCTTGCAAGGACAACAAAACATGTATTTTAGTTCAACAGTGAATTATAAGTCATAGAACATCCTCTGGATATTTTAGGTGAGATAGTCCTGGAGGTATGTTTTCTTGTTGGTTCTGCAGAGGAACATTTTGCATTTGCTGCACCTCATGTAAGTCTTGCCGTTGCAGTCCTTGATCCCAGCATGCAAACCCATCACATGACACGTCACTGGAAAGCGCAGGATGTCCTCTACAGAATACTATAGGGCTTGATGGAGTAACTCCAAATACTTAGGGAAGATACAGGTGAACATAATGTCCATTATAAAGGACATAAATGAATGGGCCGGGTCTCAGGAGGATATGGAAGTCTCAATATGATCATATAGCCCATTTTGAAAGTGTCATTTTGTGTTTTCAGTTTTTTACAGTAAAGGAGTGTTGTGCAGTATTTGAATTCAAGCCACTCAGGTATCCAAAGTACAGTCAGTCAAGTCTCAGCTGCCTCAGGTTAAGTGCTGTTTGGGCCTTTGGGTTTAGCAGACGCTAGAGGTCATTCCAGGCATACAGACTTTAAAGGAATAATTGGCCAAAAAATAATAAAGTGCTAGTACTAAAATAATAAACTCTAGAGGTCAACAGTCGCCCAAATAGCTTAAAAATATTTCTGTAAAAATACATCACTAAAACTTCTCAACAAACTCCAAACACATCAAGATCTTCATTAAAGAGGTGCTAAAGTAAATACGCAAAATACGCAAAAACATTTCTTGGCTGATTGACTTCACCTGAACTAAAATGAAAACATTTAGATTTGAACTATTCTTTCAAGATTTGTTTTTGGGTGACATACTGGCCACATGTCTTAAAACTTGCCCAGTGTGGACAGTAATGAAGCATTTGTACTATATTAAAAAATTTCATTTTTCAAATGCTTTTACTTTTATTCCACTTTGTTTTAAATGAAGATATTCTACCTTTTACGCCACTATGTTTCTGCATGTATGTATTTATAACTGTGAAGTGAGGAAAACAAATACTTTCCCTGCTAAAAAATAGGAGGTGCTTTCAAATTAGAGCAAGCCCCTTTTACTTAACCTTCACTACACATTGTGCTATAGCCTAGCAACTTTGTATAGGCTCTCTAATCTGCTGCTTTTCAAATTTCTGTAGCAATGTTGTGTGTTTGGTATTTAATTTACATCCCAGGAGTTCAGAAAGGGGAAATGAACTTTTCCCACATTTTTTGAGATGAATACACAAGAGAAGAAGGATAAAACCAAATGACCAATTAAACGTGTTAAAAATCACACAAAAGAGGCGCTCCAAGGTGGGTGTCTAGATTTGCTGACTTCAGAACTGTGAAAATATTCAAATGCATGCTACAGGTACTACTTTTGTCTTCTCCTTTAAGATGTTTTAAATAGTCCATCTTTGGCTATCTACACTGTCATTAGTAGCTAGTCAGACGTAGAACTGCGACGAAAGTAGTGAGGCTTAGTGAAGGGCTGATTTTTTTAACCTGTTGCACCTATTAGTTTTAGAAAAAAGGACTAATGGATGAAATGCTGCATTGCCTGCAGGGCTATGGGTGTCTGCTCTTTCCACTGAGGGGTGTGTGTGACTTGCTTTCAAAGATGAGGAGCTGGATCATTGGTCTTTACCAGCATTTGAGTATAATCAGCTGATGGTTTGTTATTTTTTAATGGCACCCACACCCCTAACCAACACACAGACTATGTGATGGCAGGTCAACAAGTGGGATGCATTTTTGTCATTGTTTAACAAGGGGAATGACACCCCCCTTACCCCCTTCTCATTGGGCTGGTTAATGCTAATGCTGAAGGTAAAGAGATAAACAAATTACAGCTGCTGGCACATTTAGTTTGACTGCAGCTACACAACC
>JBBPCX010000114.1:19880710-19895069 GCA_037974365.1 Hydrocynus forskahlii | reverse complement strand
TATGTAAGACAAACATTTGTGAGTACAATCAAGGTTCGTAGAAATACATGTAATATTATAGAAATATAACAGAACAGAAATAATATAACGGGGTACAAAAAACAAGCAAAGCATTCATGAATCCTGTGCTGAAAGCCTAATAATCAGTTATTAATTATTAATAATCTATTAATCTCAAAACATCCCACATATTATTAAATAACTACATAACTACTGTCGATTGTTCAGTAATTGCAAGCTACTATTGAATATTTCAGTTATGAGTTACAAATGATAAGGACCGTGTAAACAATTCTTCCACATTAACTAAACAACATGAGGCATCTAAGTGGCGGACTATACAAATTATGCAGACATGTAATCTGTTTTTCACAAAATCTGCATATTTTTTGTGAAACTTTGTATTTTTTCTAAATGAACATAATTTCAGAGGAACAGAACAGTGAAAAAGTGTTCTAACTTAATACCAACACTGCTTTCTTGTCCACTCACAAAGTGCTACATGGAATCACTTCAACCACCACCAGTGAGCAGCACTTAGCTTAATACTGTTCTAGCCTCTATTTTATGTCAGTAATCAGGCTTATTTCATACTGGATGTCCTGAGGTGTTGCAAGGTCACACACATCAGACAGTTAGGAGGGCAGGCTCTAACTGGCAAGGATGGAAATGGATGCCTGTATATCTGGGGTTTCATTAAACGAAAGTCAAGGGTCTTTTTTAGGATTGTTCTTACCAAACTGAATTGCACCAGAAGCACAGAATGTGCTCATAATTTAATTTTTCTTTTAATTAATTCATCTGTTCTTCTACTACTTTCCTAGAATGGATCTTGAAATCAGTTTTTCAGGACCGCCATATGTTGCAGATGTGGGTACAACAGTGCCTCACAAAAGTATTCACCCCCTTGGCTTTTTACCTATTTTGATACATTCCAACCTGTAATTTAAATGTTTTAAAATCTTATTTTATGTGATGGATCTGCACAAAAAAGTCTAAGTTGGTGAAGTGAAATCAGAAAAATATATATATAAAAAAGAAAAAAAGAAAAGAAAAAACTGAAAATTGGCATGTGCATATGTACTCACCTCCTTTGCTATGAAGCTAAGCACCTCTGAGGTACCCTGAGCAAGGTACCGTCCCCACACATTGCTCCCTGGGCATTATGTTCCAGGCTGCCCACTGCTTCACTTGGTGAATGGGTTAAATTTGGAAGAATTTGAGACTGGGATGGAGGTTCACCTTCCAGCAGGACAATGACCGAAGCATACTGATAAATTTAAAATTTAAATGTGTTGGAATGGAATAGCCAAAGTCCAGACCTCAATCCAATTGAGCATATGTGGTCAGACTTGAGGATTGCTGTTCACAAGCTAAATTCATCCAACATGAAGGAGCTGGATCAGTTTTGCCTTGAGGAATGGGCAAAAATCTCAGTGGCAAGACATGGCAAGCTCATAGAGACATATCCAAAACGACTTGCAACTGTAATTGCCACAAAAGATAGCTCTACAAAGTACTGACTTTAGTGGGGGTGAACAGTTATGCATGCTGAAATTTTCTGTTATTTTGTCCTATTTATTGTTTGCTTCACAAAAAAATCTTCAAAGTTGTAAGCATATTCTGTAAATGAAATGGTGCAAACTCTCAAACAATCTATTTTAATTCCAGGTTGTGAGACAATAAAACATGAAAAATGCCAAGGGGTGTGAATACTTTTGCAAGGCACTGTATATTTAAACAGAAGAAACTTAATAGCACAAAAATGTAAACTGTGCGTAAGACATATTGCTGTTAAAATCAGTTTTACTAGAAATGCACATAAGACTAGCCATGGAAGCAAAGCATTCATGAAATTAACATTTATACCAAGTTCTTCTAATTGCATAAGTGGAACTTGGAGAAGGTTGGTATTGCTGGTGTAAATACATGTAGTACTTGGCATGGATTTATATGCATGCTGCATACTAATGGGAAAAAAAAACATTAACAAAAAAACCTAGCAGCCAAGAAAGTTAAATCACCTTTTCCAACTCCATTCTCCAAAATGCAACACTTATTTAAATAGTGAATGCTATGATAATCAGTGACTCAATCTACAGAAGCAACAGGGCTGTTTATTGTCTCACCAGAAATGGAGAAGTGCAAAAACATGCTAATGTTATTCAGTGTGTGAAATCTCACTGATTTTTCTCTCTCCTTCCAAAGCTGCAAATAGAATGTAGATAAAGAAGGATGGCCATGCCTGCGCTCTCCCTCTCTCTCTCTCCAAATGGCTGAGCAGGAGATGGAGGGAAACTACTTGTGATACCTCTGAAAATGGAAAGACACTGGGTCTGAGCCTGCCATCCAGAGAGAACACAATGTTCTGATTGAGTTAGTACAAAAACAAAGGAGTTGGAGTGGGGCTGCAAATGCACCTGGGACTAAAGAGCACTGCAATTTTGAAATATACATCAAACTGAGGTGAAGTGAGACAATGCGATACAGTGAGGAAAAGGCACTATTCAAAATGTGCTACGCACTTTGCAGTTCTGTCACTGTGTGTCCACTATTAAAAATAAAAGCACCAGAAAGGTCACCTTGGAGTGATGCCATAGAAAAACCTTGGTTCTGAAAAGAAGGTTGGACTGGATGCTTCATAAAAAGCTGTTTTTGTTCATGAAAAGGCTTCACATCAATTAAAGTTTATCTAGAACTGCATGGACAACTCAAGAACTATTAAGGATCCATTCTTTTTATGTACGTGTGTGTGTGTGTGTGTGTGTGTGTGTGTGTGTGTGCTCTCCAGTCGAGGCCAATCTCTCTTGCTTTCAGTGTGTTTACACCTCTTGTTTTGTGCGCATCTGGGTGTGTCTTTGCAGGTGTGCTCATGAATAGAACACAGTGATGTAGCGAAGCCTGTAATCTGTGTTTTATGATGAGGGTCACATTTGAGTGGAGCGGATCAGGGTGGAAACGAAGAACGATTACGATGCAGCCTCACGCAGAGATGTGCTCTGAAGAACACACACAGCTCTCAGTCTGCATATAAAACACACCCTGCACATCATGCGCTCGTCTCCCCGAGCTTCATCAAAACACGTGTTTTATTATATTCACATCCAGAGCATTCTACAATATAAAATGCAGCAACTGCTATATTTATGTTTAGGGATGCTTTTAAGTCTCAACCCACACTCACACAGTCTGCTTGTATGAATGTATCATTCCCATTCTAAATCTCATACAAGTCCAAAGTTAACTATATAGGAGAGGCAGAACATTTTCTTAACTGGTATAAGTTAATTATTTTTATTAGTCTAGTCGACATCAAATGTTCACACAGTGTTAAAGGTGGGTACTACACAGTCTAAGTATATTTGCCTTGTTGTTTTTCTATGGAAACATAAGCACACGGCCTCTACAGAAAACACACGTCTGCACATTGTAATGCACAGTTTTTGTTTATTTGCTAAACGTTACATATTTGGAGAAAATAAACCACACAGTGTGGTCTATACAACACTTAGGGCACATTTTATGCTTTATTTTCCAGTATGTTAAATTATAGACAAAAATCTAATCTATAGATGATTTTGCACCGAATTGTATGCCGTATTGTAATTTTTTCCCTTTAGAAGATGAATTATTTTCACTCTAAATTCCACAAGACATGTAATTGCCAATGGGTGTGTTTGCACGTGGCTGTAAATACATGCTGAACGCAAATCACAAGTGTGTTCATATGCAAGCTGACGATCAAATATAACTCTGCAAAAATAGGGTAGAAAACAGATTTTCTAAATCTGTCTGTAAGCTGGATTGTTTTGCATTCTCCCCCAACATGCACTCATCTCTCCCTCCATCCAGAGAGAACAGCCAATCCAAGCTTGTTAAAAAGCTATTTGACATCCACTTCTAACTCTAATGTGTCAAAAACAATGCAATTAGGAGTTTCAATTTCGTCTGGACAGAATGCAAAGGCTGCAGAAAAGAGATAGCACAGCCAGCCATCACACATTATTTAGAAAACATTATTAACAGAATGGAACTCCATTCAATAGCTAATTTTGTTATATCAGCTTCAGGGTGGGTGGTGGTAGAGAATGTGATGAATGTGTATGAAATGGATTAGCATCATAGCAAGCAGATAGAATGCTAGCTATGAGCTCCAAATTGCACGTAAAAGATTAATATTTCTGAAAAAGCATTTGGGGAAAATCGTTAATGAAAGAGTGTATACAGTCCATAAACTGAACATAATGTAAATCAGAGATTTATTACATTGCATTTACTAATTCATACTGATAAGTCTGGCAAAGACTGATGGCTTGGTAAGCAGGTGGGAAATAAATAGATGACTGAGAGTTTAAGAGTTAAAAGAACAGGAGAATGCAATAAACACAGTATAATAAACACTTATGAAGACTGACAGCAGCACAGATACTATACTAATGGAAATGGGAATGCAGATTGAATTTGTATCGCATGTTTGATCTGCATAGTAGTTTGAAATGCATGTGATGTGCCGCTTTTTCAGTTTTGCATGTACATTCACGCAATGATTAGCATATTCGTGGCTTGATTAAATACACACTGATAATGAAAACTCAGTTATGGTAGTGGGCTTTTGTTAACTAAGCAAATGTTGGGCACTTGAGTTAAAGTCACTGTGTGTGTGTCTGTGTGTGTGTGTGTGTGTGTGTGTGCTCTGTTTTACACTTTGTGGAGAGGAGATGTCCTCTGTATTATTTAATCTAATGGAAATGGAATATTTAGCTTTCTGATGTTACTTTAAACAAAAAAGAAACTTTGGTTTGACTATTGAAGTTATGGTTAGGATGTTTATGGTTAGGTGTAAAAATACTCCCTTACTATTTATTATATTAGTTATCAAGTCATCTATTTATTTTGTGTGTGTCTGAATATTATATGAACAGGCCCAATAGTAAAAACTAATTATGTCAAGTGCATAACAGCACAGGAGGAAGGGGAAAGAAATAATGTTAAAAAAAACAACCTTACGGTACTATGGGAACATAAGTTACAAGTCCGATATTATTGAATTAAATAAAATGGAACTGAAAAAGACTGGTAGAGAGAGAGAGAATGAGAGAGAGAGAGAGAGAGAGAGAGAGAGAGAAAGAATGAGAGAGAGAGAGAGAGAGAGAAAGAAAGAATGAGAGAGAGAGAGAGAGAATGAGAGAGAGAGAGAGAGAGAAAGAATGAGAGAGAGAGAGAGAGAGAGAGAGAGAGAGAGAGAGAGAGAGAGAGAGAATGAGAGAGTACAGATGGGAAGTGAAACCAATAAGCAACAGTAGTATGGCCACCCCAGAGCCAACTCAATTACAGAGTCCACTTTGTCCCAAGGCCTCCAGAATCCTCCATCATCTGATTCAATAGCACTGGAAATTCCATCCAGCTGCATCCATCTCCCAAATGAAATGACAGCCTTCATCTTTCTCCTTTTTCTTCTCTTCTCTCACTCCACAAGAGCTGCAATGCTGAAAAGGTCAGATGAATCTACAGAATTAAAATGAGGACGCTTACTGAAATCACACTGTTTCACCCAATAACGTAGGTATGTGCGTTTATGGGGTTTCAAGAGATGAAGTTTGGGAAATGTCCATATCAACAGCTTCACAAAGCCCTGTCCATGCCAGACTGACAAAGATCTGCATCTAGATATTAGCCCAGATTATAGAGTGAAGCTGCATGTATAAAACTTACTTGTGGAAGTTGCAGAAGGCCAGTTCATTTGAATATAAATGAACGTATGAATGTAAATAAAGGTACTGTTACCTTGTCTTCCCGATTTGCACCAAACATATACTAAACAATATAGATGGGTAAATAAGAGCAATGACGTGCTGAATATATAAAGGAGACTGAAAAATTTGATGGCGTGTTTGACTTTTTATGTGGCAGAACTTAAATTTAGATCTTGCTTATAACCCTAAAAGGTGAAGCTGAATAATTAACAAACTCAATAAAAATAAGTCTTAAAATGAAACTGAAAAATAAGCCTAGAGAACAAGGGTTAATATGGAACCCTTCTAAATTTGGGGCTAAATTTATCTTTAAATTTTATCTTCATCACTTCATCACAATTTATTCTGGTATAGTAAAGCCAGTTACGAGGTAAGTGCTTCTAAGTAAGTATGATGCTATTAAATGAAATAGTTTCAGTGTTTATTTTTCTTTTACACAATTTCACGTCTTCCAAATGCCTGCTGACCTGAAATGAATATTCATGGCCTCCGTGATTATATTATGGTAAATTAAGTGAAATCGTGCTCGATTAGCATACATAAAATGTCTTTTCCTCTTAATGGTACTCTTTTGAACATGCAAGGTTTGATTATGACAGCTACAATACGGGAGCACATGAGCCCGTGTGTGTGTTATCCCATTTCAGGTACTAACTATATATAATTGACAGACAGGGTCAGCACCCCAGTGAGAGTGGGAGGCAGAATCTCATCCCCAGCCGTTGGTACAGGGCTGCCATTTCAATCAGCCAAATGAACTGGGTTAAAAGAGCAGGGCTAAAACTCATACATTTTAACCAGCACTGCTTCTCGCCACTTTTGCCTCCATCTCTCCCTCGTTCCCTCCATTCCTTATCTAAGGGCCTTATGCTGTCTGCCTCCATCAGGCAGTGGATAAGACACACACACACACACACACACACATGCTCTCACACACGTCCGGGTTAATCAGCACCGTTAATGGAGGATGGTACTCTCGGAGGGATGGCCATTACCAGGCGAAGGAAGGATCATTGAGAGCCAAACGTTACCGTCAGATAGAATTTCAATCAGCCACCCCACAGTATGTGCAGAAAATGTGTCAATCTTTCTCCATTCACTTTCTATCCATCTATCCTTAATGTGAACCATTTATCTTCATTTTACATGTTCTGTGATCACTCAGAATCTCAGTGAGTAATTAGATGGATTTATTTCCTTGATTACTCTTTATGCAAGAGAAGAGAACACTTTCAAATGGTCATGCGCAGTCCATATGTGGACACTGAAACATTCTGATTAAATTCCCTGTTCTAGTGGTGACAATGCATTTACGTACACTGATTAGCTGTAACATTAAAACCACCTGCCTAATATTCTGTATGTCCCTCTCATTCATCCAAAACAGCTCTGTCCCTTCGAGGCAAGACCTCTGTAGGTGTACTGTGGTAGCTGGCACTGACATGTCAGCAGCAGACCCATTAGGTCCTGCAAGCTGCAGGGTGGATTGGATTAGTTTCTTCAGCACATCCTACAAATATACAATTGGATTGCAATCTGAAGACTGTGGAGTCAACACCTGGAACTCTTTGTCACGTGTCTCAAACCACTCCTGCACAATTTTTTCAGGGCAGCAGGGAAAGAGGTCACTGCCATTAGGTAGTAGATTAGAAAACTACTGCCATTACTTGATATTCAACAATATTTAGGCAGGTGAAAGTTACATTGACATGAATGCCAGGACCCAAAGTTTCCTGGCAGAATTTTGTCATCTTTGGTATATCTCACAAGCCATTTTCAGACACAATCGTCTAGCCATCAAAAACCAGTCCATGTCAAAGTCACTCAAACACGCTTTTTTTCTGCTTCCAGCACATCAACTACAAGAACTGACTGGTCACTTGTTGCCTAACATCCCACCCCTTGACAGGTGTCATTATAATGCCATTTTAATGAGAAACTTTACTCACTTTCCTTGACAGTGGTCTAAATGTTGTGGCTGATCTGTGTATATATACAAGTCTATACTGTAGAACGCTGCAAAAAAACACACATTGCTGTAGGCCAGAATGCCTCTTTAAGACGCAACAGTTGTCAATATGAATGCTAAATAAGACAGATAGAAACATGTACATCATCCAGAAAATAAAGTTTGTAAAGTATTTGTTAAGATACTCTTACAAGAGATTAAATTTAAAGTTGTAAGTTTTCTCCTTTTTTAACTTGAGTCTGCATATGTGTCCTTCCTGAAAAAGAAAGCTACAGCAGTATTATGTGTATAGACTTAGTCTGAAACATGCTTGGTTCCATGGGGTGAAAAATCATGCATTGCACCCTCTATTTGACTTCCGCACCCTTAGTTAAGCTTTGGGGAACATTTATCCAGTCACTGGAAGAGGAATAGTGAAGTATATTGCACTCATACATCTAAAAGGCCTCAAATGGTTATATTAGTTGAGTTTCTTATTTTTTGCAGCATTGTCTGTGCTATAGGCAACACAAATGAATGTAATCTATGCCTGTTCTGCTTAATCATGCTGTAGCATTTAAAACAGGTGTCAACCCACTTGAAAATGTTAAATAACTATCTAGGAGACCCCAAAAATGTGTGACTATGATATTTTTCTTAAGTCAGGTTTGAAACAAAACAAAAACAGGATAAATAACTAAAACAAACGTTCTCTGCTTAATCAGGACTGTGCCAGTATTTCTCATGACACATTGATTAACAATGTAATGCACGGGTCAGTGTTTTACTGGGAAACACTGGGTCTAATAATTCATGTGGACTCGGAAGGTGACGTATGCTAATAACCTAAACATTATTGTAGATCAAAATGCAACTTCATGGCACTGATATTCGTTAACTGCAGTCCAGATGCCAGATACTACCTCACACTTTCAGGGGTCCAGGGCTTCAGTACTGGCAATACAGGTCCAGATAAATCAGGTAGGTTTATTGTCATTTTAACCATATACGCATTGTCATTTTAACCATATACAGAGTACACAGTGAAATGAAAACAACTATTGTCCAGGACCATAGAGCAACACAAAAACAATACAACAAGAAACAAGTGTGGACAGGACTACACAGAGTGTAAAGAGTGCAAGACTGAAAACAACAAGAGCAAACAATACAATATTATATACAGGACAGCTGACAAAAGGCAAGAGGGGTTAAATATAATACAATATTGCGTCAGACCCTGCATTCTCACAGCTAAGAAGTGTAAATGTGCAAAACTGTAAAAGATTTATAAGCTAGGGAATAACAACAAAAACAAAAGCATTATGCATTAAAGGGGACATATTATGCAAAACTCACTTTATGCATCCTTTCGTATTTCCATTTGGGTCTCTACTGCTCCTATAAACACTCAAAGTGCAAAAAAAACCCCAAAACATCCATCTGTTTTCTGTGAGTCAATTGTGTGTGTCAGGAATCACATGCTTCTATGAGCCGTTTGATGCAGTTGACTGAATTTGATCTGGAGTTTTTCCTTCATTGTTATCATATATGCGTTGTGACAACTGTGCCCCTTTTCCTCTTACAGAGACACATCTCCATAAATACACCATATCACCCAGCCCATATTATGGATCAGGACAGTATCACTGCCCTTTCTGCAATTATTCGCGTGCAGAGGAACACCTGGTTGCAAACCACGTGCGGCACCGTGCAGTGTCAACTATAACGGCATGTATATTTGCACAAATGTAATAGAAAAGGCATTATTGAACAAATAAGCAAAATATACCTTTTCTAATTCATGTTTTAATAATATTGTGATGCTGGTTAATTAATAATCAAACCTTCGCGCACAAAAACACTGCCTTGTCTGATAAGTTTAAGACCTGTCCCATGTTCACTCTGTTATATATAAACTAAACTATGAATTTTAGTTGATATTATATCTCAGTGATTCAACTGACCTATGCACTGAAAAGTAAAGTTATTAATAATTTAATACCTTTATTTGTAAAAAATAAAACCTGTTTTTAATATCTTTTGAAGAAAAAAAATAAAAACAGTGAATAAATAAAAAAAGTGTAGAGATAAACATGTAAAAGAAATCTTACACTCAATTACCTGTTCAAGCACATACTAAATATGGTCATTTTGATATAATATTTTAAATGATTTCTCTTTTTTAGAGTTTATTATAGTAAAATGTGGACTACATTGCCGAAAACACTCCCACATTCACTGTCCCTTGTGTGCCACCACATTGATCAGAAGAGAGAAATTTTTAATTCATTTAAATCGCCATACACCGACTGTGCTACGTTCCATGCCAGCAGCTTCACTGGACTCCTCCCCACATGTAAGGAACCCAACAAGCTCCTCACCACAGCTAGCATTCCCAGCAGGCTCTGCCCATCCTCCAGTAGGTACTGTTGTATGTGAATACTGCAATTTACACTTGAAAAAGAGGAACTTGAGAATTCACATCAAAAGGAAACACACAGAACAAACAGAGATGATTTCAAATGATAGGTATTTCACCCATCAACTCCCATACATGTAATCAAAAACACTTGGTCAGAGACTCATAGATCAGAATGTGAACTTAGCAAGTGCTGTGAACTTAAATGCTGATTTTGCCAAGCAAAGTGGCCTTCTACCTTTTGAATGTGAGCATATTCGTTCACTTTTTCTCTGTCCTCCTGCTACTAACAACAAAGTAGCTCTACTGGAAGAAGTGTTTAACTTCATGGTCCAAAACCAGTGGTTTGGTGTTCAGCACAAAGCAGAGCTTTTGAAAAGACAACAGGAAGCACATCAGCATGACAAACCCCTTTCAGTTTTGCTAACTCTAAGTGCATCTGAAATTAAGTTGTGTGTTTTGGTGTATGAACCCAGGGTGGTTCACTAGAGCAAACTTGGTAGAATTGTTGTGGCCTATGACACAAAAAAAAACCCTTGGCACTGTCCATGTGTTACAGGTCAAAGGTCTTGCATACACAAGGCCACAGTTAAATGGCATCTCTTTCAAACTAGACTGGAACTGTTTCAAAGGGTGAAAAGCACAGAAAATGAGAGTCCCTGTCATGGACTGACTACCTCTAAAAATAATGCTTATTCATACAGTGATAAAGTAGTTGAAAGAATGGTAAAATATTTGATTTCACGGAAGAAAATACCTGCTGAACTGAACAAAACATTGGTAGAGAACAGGAGAGATGCAAAAGCTCTGCATGCATTTCCTAGACATCTTATTCCATCAGAAACAGTGTGCACTGAATGTAAACAGCCCAATGTTCTGAGTGAACCTCAGCTAATCACATCAACAGACAAAATTTTGACTTTCTCAGGTACAGTCAAAGGTAAGCAAATGATTGCAAAACAGTTTTGTACAGGAAAAGTTTGTCTTTAGTCTCACAAGTTGTTTTGTCAAATTTAGGTATTTCCACATACAGGAAGGCCTGTCCCCACTGCAAAACGGTGTACAGGCATCAAGATTGGACAGATGGTGTGCATAACTTCGATGATCATCTGTTGTTTTCACTCCATTTTTGCCTGATTTTAAGAAGGGCATTGCAGGTTGGTGCTTAATGTAAATTGGTGTATACATATTAATATCTGAGTGCCATTCTGATGAAGGTTTACTCACATAAGTCTGTTTTATGTTTTTTATGGTTCACAGACTCACGTAGCAGTAAGTCGAATAACTGAGATAATTGAGATAATTGAGAATGTTGAACAGGAGTCTTTCCCTTGTAAGGAAAGAATTTTGCACATATACCTTTCCTTTGAGGCACTCACAGATCATGACTACACGTATGCTGGCTTGTCCTGTGGGTACCATCCTCCAGATGTAATTATGGACCTGCATAAAAAAGGAGTTTTCAGCATGGCAGGTACGTTTGGAAATTCAAATCTAATGAGATAATTGACAGTTAACTACTCAGCATGAAATCCTTACTCCCAGTGTTAGATGATTTTATTTATGTTTTTTTGCTATGAACATTTTCTCTTATGTTTAATAGTTAGTGATATAGCCCACCATAAGACTACAGCAGTAGAGTGAACTCTGACAACTTTTGGGAAACTGTGACTATGGACATGCTGAGTCGAGTGTTTTATTGTAGTAAGTGTCTGGCTAAGGTAGCAACAGAAGTAACAATTTTTCAAGGGCTTGATGCCAATTTTTTTATATGTTGCTGCGCTCCCTCTAAAACCCACACTGATGATGGAGTCATTACTGTACCACTGTACCACTACTGGTCACCATGGGTAGGACCCAAGACACACCAGTCCAACATACTGTTGAACACGGAGTTTGAGAAGATCAGTGTGCCTGAGAATTGTTCTGACATGGATGAGCTGATATCGGAGGAGCGGCTGTGTGACGACACTCTCAGTCTGAAGGTTAATTTCAAATAAGAGTGTGGTTAAATGCAAAATACTCTAAAATAAAAATACTGGCATAGCATGCTATTTTTGTTATTTCAGATCGGAGAAGTTAGAGCACTGTGTAAACACCGTGGCCTTGACAGCAGAAGTTCGAAGATGGACCTATGGGACAAGATGGCCAGTCGGGCAACATGCAATAAAGTATTCAAACAAATTTGGGGTGCTTCTGGTAAGAGCGAATGCTTCTTTTCCTGCTTCTTTTCTAAAACCTTATTGACCAACTCTATCTCTGTGTTGTACAGTAATCTTTCAGAGTTCATTTAAAATGTAATTTGTTTTGCTACTCATTGACTCATGCATCTTTGATAATTACCTTTTTTGGCAATCTTATTATTTATGTAAAGCTTTTGGAATTTAATTGTATTTTCACTTTTGTAAGAGAAATGTGTGTGCTTTTTCACAGGTGGGTTTGCTGGAATCACATGTCCATGTGGCGGTGTTTGTTCAGTTAAATTCAACCTCCGGGCAGAGTCTCCAAGAGATTTTGCGGATATGCTTCTTTCGTGGAAGTACTTTCATAATGTCGCCATCTATGGTTTTCCTAGGGGGCTTGTTAGTCACATTAACAGGCATTGCCCACAAAATCAAGTCTTTCCCAAGAATCATGGAAGACTAGTAGATCACACACCAGAGAACCTCAAACTTGCTGCAGAGGGAAGGCTGCAGGTAAAGCTGCCATGGCTAAAGCACAAAAAGGACCCTGAAGACAAAGACGGTCACCCTACAACTGGCTCTTCTGAACACTATTGCTTGAGTGATGTTTTCCATCAGCAGAATAGCAAAGATGAAAAGGATGTCCTCTGAAGAATCAGCTTTGTTCCAGAACTAGCTGGTCGCATAAACAGCGAGTGTGCGGAGCAAATATTCTCTGGAATGAGGAAAAACAACTATGCTTACACCTTCTGCACATGTTTTCTTGCAAAAAAATATTTTGCACCATCTCAAAGTGGAAAGGAACGCCAAAATCAAAGAGCAGTTTCAGAAAGTTGTCGGATGTCATGCTGCATTGAACATAGACCTCCTTGGCCGCATTGTTTTGGGTAATTAACTTTTTATGAATTATGTATTGGTGTAGAAAAAAAATGTATATGTATACATATTTGTTTACTTAACAGTGAATAAGAATGAGAACCAGGTGGCACCAAACCTGAAAATGACTGAGGAACCACCAATGGAGACTGCCCTGATAAATTTACAAACTGTGGAGGCAAACAAATCCTGTTGGGGACAACCTCTACGTCCCACACAGAGGGATTTGGTAAATAATTTGAATAATCAATAAAAAAGGAAAGAAATGTGGGTTTATCTTCATTTGACTTTTGTTTGTAGCTTTCACAAGTTTTAGATAAAACCAGGAATCCAGCTGAACACCTTGCGTATGTCAGCAACCAGGTCCTCACACGGTATGATTTCTGCACTTTGGGACTACAAGAGGATGTTGATGGAATGGTAAGATTAAAAAGTGTTTTCACAAGCCACTTTATTTATTTTTTTTGCTGTGATAAGTAATTCCACCTTTCTCCATTTTCCATAAAGATCCTGAACTGTTGCCTGAAGGTCATGGAGATGCTGTCTTCTGACAAGGTAATGGTTAAACACTTAAAAAAAAAGGGGGAAAACACCTTTTGTTTTTTGGTTAATTAAATAATGCTACACTTGCTGAGTTGTAAAGTATTTGCTGGGAATAGCCATGTTATTCAAACATGGTTTCCACTGACATCAGCGAATCCAACACTTCATCTTCTGGTAAATTTCACCTTTTAGATTCTTAACCATAAAGCCAATTAAACCCATTAAAAGAGTTGAATGTAAATCTCTTTCCTTTTTCCAAAGCCTCATGCATCTAATCTTGAGTGGATACTACTTCCTGTTTGGCAACCAGGACATTGGACTTTAATGTGTTAGTACTTCTAATTTAGTCTAATGTTTTTTGTTGTTTTTTGCTGTAACTTTTGTTGCTATTATATTGTCAGATTTTTGTGTCTCTTTTATGTGAGATTTTCACTGCTGATTTCCTAATGCATTCATTGTAATACATTTTACAGATCCCAAAGCCTCAATTTAAGGAAATCTTTTTCCTGGATTCACTCTGTGGTACCGGTTTCAGAGGCAAAAACCACACCAAAATATTAAGGTTCTTTGGTGTTTGGGGGGGGGGGGGGGGGGGGTGTTTTTTTCAGCTTTGCCCTTTTTTTTTCAATTTTTT
>JBBPCX010000114.1:19871434-19880610 GCA_037974365.1 Hydrocynus forskahlii | reverse complement strand
TATATATAAAATTCCTCCCCTGCATCGTTGTAATGAGTATGATGCTCCATTTGCCCTCTCAGACATAATTAATGGAAACATCTGCAGTCATGAAGAGTGCGGTGAGTGAAGGCACTTCTGCAGTATGGTTTCTGATTTGAAGCTAAAAGTGCAGAAGGCGCTCTGTCAGTGATCAGTAAAAAGAATGAGCTATCGCCCTCAACCAATCATTTCTTCCAGATGGGGCCCTGATGAGCTGTCTTAGCTCCTGCATGTTTTAAAAGCTTCCCATCCTTGACTCTAACAGATTATTTTCAGATCTGGTGCTTTTCAGATGGGATTATAAAATCTGGCACTTATATATCATACCAAGACACAAATGTGTTACATAGTTACAAGGTAATAGCCTTTGTTTCAAAGTCTCAATCCTCATGATACTCTTCAAGCAGGCCTCAAGGTTATTTTAT
Organism: Hydrocynus forskahlii; assembly: GCA_037974365.1. Classification (NCBI taxonomy): domain Eukaryota; kingdom Metazoa; phylum Chordata; class Actinopteri; order Characiformes; family Alestidae; genus Hydrocynus; species Hydrocynus forskahlii. The sequence goes on along the minus strand of JBBPCX010000114.1, from coordinate 19,880,164 downwards.
ATGATAATTAAGCTAGACACAAACAGGAATAAAAGGCCAGACTCATGGTGATTAAATGATACCCAGGAATTCAAGTCACCTTTTATTCTGAGCCAATATCATTAACTGGCGCCTACATCTGTTTTTTAATGTATTTGTTGCTTGGAGAGTGGTGGTACAATGATCAGGTGTTATTGATTTAATTAGAGCTTGTAAGATGTGTACACTCTCATTGCCTGAGAAATAATAGGCTGTTTTGGTTTTATTTTTTGAAACATGAGACTGTTCATGAGATTGTGTATAATATAACCACATCAAGTATGCTTGTGAATTTGCAATCATAGTCAGTTTAAGGGGCTGTCCTTTTGCTTGTAACTTTTTTGCAAATATGCAATGATTGATTTTTACATTACCGTTTTCAAACATTAATTAAACAGGCAATTTCTGTTCAGCCTTTAAAATTCTTAGAAACTCTTTTATTACTGCAAATGTGTGTAATTGTGCTGATTTTTATGACTTTACAAAAATCAGTGAATTCAAAGCAGGCCGTTTTTGCGGTCCAGTTGTCAAATATAAACTGTATGAATGGGAGAATTAATAGAATGTTTTGTGTATCTGAAAGTGTGTAGACAGTTCTGTATTTTTTTAAAGGAAGTGTTCAGACAGTACAGTATTATTTTAAAGGGAGTGTTTAGACAGTACAGTATTTAGACAATACGGATATTACTTAAAAAGCGAGTTTTCCATGAAATGGACCCTTTCAAACTGACGTATGTGAATGTATGCAACACCTTGTGTCCTAAACGTGGATGGCTAAACTAATGTAGGCTAAATAAGAATGATATTTGTTCTATGATGTATCAAGAACGTTGAATACAAAACATCCTGTTTTTTTCATTTCCATTTATGCACTGAGGAGTAAATGGTATGCTTTGACAGTCTAATAGTGATGCATATGATGCAAACACACATTTTAAAAAAGTGAGAAAAAAAAGTTTATAAAAATAATAAATTGGCCCTTAAAAGTTGCTGGATTCTGATGTATGAATTCTATTCATAGTCAAGTGTTTTTTGACTGACTGCCTCAAACCCCATGCAGTAGTTCCATATATTTGGTCTAGCTAATATTCAGTTTATGATCAGTTATGCCTCAGCTCACATATTTGCAGTCTTTAAGGCAGATTTTTACCACTAAGGTAACACTCACAAACCCTAACCAGAGTAAGTGGAAGGACTGTGCAGAGGGTGACAAGAGGAGAAAAAGTGAGAACGGAGGTATAATTATCTCTCCTTCTCCCTCTGGGGGAGCTATTAGGTGATAAGTCTCCAGGCAATCCATCTCTCTTAGAAAACCAGTTGGCTGCTCAGAGAAAGTTCAGGAAAACCAGGCAATTCAACCTACTCGAGCCTAGAAAAAGCTCACTCTGTCAAGTCATTCTTAATAATTATTTTACAATAAGCATATCATGCATACTTGAATGAGGGTTATTCATCAATTATTTGAATGAACAAAGAAACCAACTGATCTATAGTGGAAAGAAAGGTTTTTCCTCTTACAGGGAAAAGGGATTTTGTTCCTCAAAGCTATTAAACCATGCTTTAATTCTGGGACTGAATGGAAATGATCATAAAGAAAGTCAAACCAGAAGTGCAAATGTGGACAAATCTGTGTATACAAGTTTCACATTTAGTAGTCTAGAGTGATCCAGCTGTACTGTATCATTCTACAACTGATACACAATTCCAGTTGCAGTCATTTTCCTGAGACTTTGGGGGTTTCGAGTCAATCCCTATTCCAAATAGCTTGTAACAGATATTTAATGTGTTCAAGCTTTAGTTTAAGTAATTTAAGTATGGATAAAGAAAATAAAAACATAAATAAATGAGAGTTTTGAATGCTTAAAACTTACATGTTCTCAGAACAAAATCGAATTACTTTTATTGTAATATGCTGTATTTACACAGTCAACCACAACATTAAAACCACTGAAACGTGAAGTGAATAACATGGATTATGCCACTACAATTGCACCTGTCAGTGCGAGGGATATATATATAAGAAAAAAGTCATTATCTGACAGTTGATCTGTCAGATGCAGGAAAATTTGCAGGGATAAAGATCTGACTTAGTGATGCAGGGTGTGAAATTTCATGAAGTCTGACCTTTTACATCACAAGATATTACGCAAAGGCATGCCTGGGCCACTGTATTTGGTGAGCCATTTTGTTGATGGCGCCAAACTGAATTTTAGGAGATGTAGTCAAATATAGCCATACATTCTGCGGCGCCTTCTGTGGGGGAATAAGAAAACTTAAATGACCATACCTTATCTTGACTCTGTGTTTCAAGATATTTTTTGTTAGTTGTTTTTCAGTATTATAAAAGAAAATGTCTTATAGCAATTGAATTTTTCCCCTCTCTGTTCCCTGTGATATGTTCATGTCTGTCAGCTGGTGTTGTGTTCATATTAAAGACTTTATATAATAATTTAAATGTTCATATATCGAATCACTCACTGAGAGATGCTGTAGGGTGATTCCTTTATGGCAACACCCCAAAAAAGCATCTTTATTTTTAAGAGTGAATGTGAACTTGTATTTTGGTGTGATCACAGACAGGGGAAAAAGCTTATATACCGTAGCCTTACCTTTCAGTCTAGAGTGGCCATATCAGTCCCGCGCAACCTCAGTTACGCTCTTGTATTATCATTCATCAAGAGGGGGGTTAGGTCCTCAATCCAAGTTGAGTCAAGGTGGCGTAGCCTTTACTCCCAGCCATGCCCTCCACACCCCTTTCCTTCATCTATCATTCATATCAACTGACCCATCAGATCCGATCTGATAGCTAATCTGTCAGGCCCTTGCTCCTCCAACACCCACAAGACAGCTATATTATCTAGTGACAGTCGTGTAAGGCAAGAAAGAAGGGGATATAAAAGGTAAAATGTTCTGTGTATGGCTCGATATATATATATATATGTGTGTGTGTGTGTGTGTGTGTGTGTGTGTGTGTGTGTGTGTTGGCGTTTGTCTGTGTGTCTGTGAATGTTCCAGTGTGTGTTTTACACCCTGTGTTTGTGTGTTATCTGAGTCACCCAGCTGTGCCCCACTTCCTGCAGAAGGAGGAGAGGGCGACAGGAGCCATTTAGTTCGCGGTGTTTAAAATTAGCCGCCACATCCATCATTTCTGCCCGGTGAGGTGCGCCCGTGCCAGCGCCGAGCACCGGCCATCCGTCAGCCCATGCCCGTCTACGCCAGAGAGACACATCATCAGTCTGGCCCGCGACCCTGTCAGCATGCGACAAAAGAGCAGCCCCACGAGAGCGAGCCCAAACCCTTACACACACGAGAGCCGCAACAAATGCACAAACAAATGCTAACACACACACTGCAGCACACACAGATGAAAGCACTTTTCCATAAGCATAATGGAGGAGGACAAAGACAATGATGGAGTGACAAGTCATATTTGCAATGAGCAGTGCAGTGGGTTTATGGGTGTTATTTTTTGCAGTTTCACAACTATAACATTCACATGCACACCAACTGCTACACAGCTATTTGTAATATAGATGCATATATTATTCACAGAGGTGAATTTGGGGTTTCTGGGGCCCTGGAGCTCAATCAAAGACATTTGATTCTTACGCAACTGTTTATCTTGTAGTGCTTCTTACTGCAGTCACAGCAGAGCCATCTTGGTTTCGCCTCAGAAAAAAGCTCTGATCATGTTCTCCATATTGGTCAGTCAAACTTTGTTTCAATTTTGATTACCACATTAGTTGCAATTACCATTACTATCATTTAACTGCTGCGATTGTGAAATTTCAGAGCAGACACCAGCAACTTCAGCAACAGATGCAACTTATTTGTCTGAAAACCTAGCTACTGATACAGTCGTTTCAGAGTTGATTTTAAGAGAACTGATTAGATAACTAAGGCCACAAGGGGTCATGCATTTGCCTGATTTGTAAAGTGGTAAAGACAGCCTGCCGCTGATAGTTTATACCCATATAAAGGTCAGAAGTTTGGCCAGATGTTCGCTCACTCTTGGATTGAAAAAAAAAAATATATGCTGTTTTTTCAAAATTTTATCACAAAGAAAAGATTAGGAATAAATGTTGCTAAGTGATTTTCAGTATTTTATAGTCTGTTGCTGGAAAGGATGACGTGGCTCTTTGTTGCTGTCATAAAGGCAAGGGGTGGTTACTTTGATGACATTTCAAAACCAGTTAGTTAGATATGTTTTAAGTATTTGTAATGTTTTCTTGTCACAAACATTGTTCTATTTTTTTTTTATCCCATGGTGGACCCAAACGTCTGGAAAACTATGTATCTACAAAGATTTACCACACACCGGATACCATGCAGTGTCCAAAACTACTGTTATTATTGGAGGTGCACACACACATTTGCTGACCCTGAGTGACTTCCAGCACTGCTCTTTGTAATATGTCTACTATGTGAATTTTTAGGTTTTTAAAAATACCTTTTAGTTCAAGAACAGCAAGTTATCGCAGAGTTAATTTACTGACACAAAATATAACACATTTGTTCAATTATGCTAGTAAAAGGTTTTATTCCATGAGAACTTTGTGCACTCAGTAAGGTAGAATGTAATAGTTGAACGTGTCCTAAACTTGAGACAAGTTTGATCTTGACTTGCGTCCTATTCACTTCAGCTGTGGTCTGTCCAGTCTATGCCACGAGGCTGCAGTGCTTCTCTGCTTCTCCACCAGTGTGTGAAACCACTAACATGATAATAGCAACCCAGATCTAATGCAAGCCTTGGTGTCTTTGATTCCTTTAAAACATGTGGGGCAAATCACAGGCATAGTGGGGTGACATGTCCCTTATATGGAAGTGGAAGAACTGCCCCCATACACCACGAACAGACTTTGCTTTTTAACCACATGATTGATTCTAATTTGTTAAATCCGCCTCAAAAAATATGGGGAAATACACTCTGTATATTGTCCCTTCCATGGTACTTTACTGTAACAGACTGAGCAGCTCCACTTTTCTAACATTAAAGTGTCATTCTAGCCTTGTCTAGCCCTGTCATTACTCTTTTCTCGCTCAACTCTGTGTCTAATACTCAACTGAGCCATATAATGAAGAAAAGAACAGCCTGACATTACATCATCAAAGGCAAACTGTGATTGTACGGAAGTGTTTTAACACAGAAAAAAACATTCTTGGTTAGCCCATTCAGTGTCTTATAGTATTAAAGTGAGACAAACAAGCAGATGAAGCTATATTTCATACCTGGTGTTGTATAAATACAGTGATATTAAAGTGCATGTAACACTTAAATTTCTATTTCTATTTCTATTGAGGTTGGTGTAGTATATAATAAATGTGTTAATGAAGTTAGTATAGAAGACATGGTGTTACATTTAATTGTGAAAGGCTCTGCTGAGAGGAACATCGTTTGTTTAAATGTTATTATGATTATCTGAAGTGTTGAAGGTAAGGATTTTTGGCGTACTGAACAAGCATTCGATGACACTCCAAATGTTGCTTATCCTTAATGCTAACAATTAGCATAAAACACCAGGTGGGTGTTAGCAGTGTATTGTCCAGAGTTGAAATGAAACCCATGCCACTGGGACAAATGATCTCCTCCTTCCCATTAAAACACTTCAAATATTCTTAACAATGTCTTAAAAGTGTGTGGATGGGTGGAGGATAAATAGGTCCCATAAAAAAACCCTTATGTTCATAAATAAAGAATTGCATTTTGAATGAATCATTTGTAGTCCCTGATAACCAAAATGCTGGCATGTGTCATGTGTTAAACTAGGCCAAATTTCTGGCATGATTCTAGTGCATAACATGGTGCATCGTTTTACATGGCCTCGTCTATCTTGTGCTAGAAAGAAATAAACCTTCATTGGCTTTTAACGACTAACCTCTGCATCATTAGCATAGTAAAGGTGATGAAGAGGCCCCCAGGGCAGCGGTGTGATGAAGAGCCTGGAATATTCTGTCATTATTAAATAAAGAGGCTATACACGTGGGTACAGCCATTACAGGTAAACAAAGCAGTTCATATACTTCCACTGCAAGTGATGGACACAGCTAACTGTGTTAAGGACACTATGGAAATGTCCATCTCTGCTTATTAGTTTCTAAGGGTGACTCCAGGGATTTTAGTTTGCACCACTGTAGAACTGATTGTTTTCATATAATCACTGCTTTTAACTGATATTAGACTAGAGATTCCTTTGCATTCCCTTTTTATCTTCTTAGTGATACACACTGATGAACCACTTCATTAACTACACCTATCTTGTATCTGCACTCATTGTCCATTTTCCCAGATTCTCTTTGTACTGCAGATTCCACTACCACGTCTGTGTCATTTGTAGTGTTAAGGCTCAGACTGACTGGTGCTGAGTTGTTGTATATTTGCATTATATTGAGTTATTGTATTTTTGTATGTGTGTGTGTGTGTGTGTGTGTGTGTTTGTTTATGTGCACGTTGCGATTTCAGGCATGTTTTACATTTTGAATTTAAGTGTTTTCCCAATGATTGCAAGAGATTTCATACTTGAACAAAGTATATAATTTTAGAAACAGTGTGTAGTGTTTTGCAGAATTGTAAACAATGGTTTTTGTCATGAAAATGTGTTTGTCCATTTTTTGTCCTTTATGAAAGCCATGGTTACACAATGCTTTTGTATTCTGCTTAAAGCATTCAGGAAAACTGTCCAAAAGATGGCGCTGTAGTTTTGACCCAGTTTAAGATTCTAAGAGGTATTAGATTGACTTTTTAAACAAAAATTCAATAAGTCAACAAAAAATTCTGGAAGAGAACAAAGTCAACAAAAATTCTGGAAGAGATAAGGAAGAAAATAATTGAAATATATCAGCCTGCTGAGGGTTATAACCCCTTTTCTGAGGTGAACCACAGCAAGAGCCATCTCTGAAAATTTGGAACGGTGGTAATTCTTCCCAGAAGTGGACGGTCTACTAAAGTTCTTACAAGGGCACAATGGTAATGTAACCAGAAACTCAAAAGCAGAACACTACAGGCCTCTCTCACCTATGATAAGGTCAGTCTTCTTGATTCTATCATTTGAGAGAGGCTGAGTGAAAAAAGGTAATCCATAAGAGAGTTGCAGGGCAAAAAAAGGAAAAGTAGGCGTACCTCACATTTGGCAAAAAAAAAAAAAAACAACTTCAAGACCATAAGCCTTTTGGCTAACACAGAATTGCAAAATAAGAACATTTTCCAGCAGTCTTACATTGTGATGATGTAGGATGCTTTGCTGCTTCAGGGCCAGGCAAACTGACATAATTGATGGAACCATGAGTTCTGCTTCCTATGAGACCATTCTGCAGGAGCATATTCTGTCATCAGTCTGTGCTGGGTCTTGCACCACGACAGCAAACTGAAGCACAATATGCAGGTCAACCTTTGAATCACTCCAAAACAAAATGAGTTTAGGAGTGACTTTGTCACTTGCACCCCATTGAGCTGCTGTGGCTGTACCTTAAACAGGCAGTTAATACTCCAAAGCTCACCAGTGTGGCTGAAATTTCTGCAAATAGTTAAATTGTGATAATATTGTTTTAACACCTGTACGATGTCCTTCATTCCTTCAGGCTGAGGACATGAAGGATGATCCTCTGCTGAATCGATCCATGCATACAGGTTTGTGGAAAGTGTAATGTCAGTCGATGAAGAACACGGTCAGGGTTAAAGGAAGGGTCAAGCTTTTCAATCACACCCCAGGATTTCCTACTGTCCCTGTGAGCGTCCAAATCAATATCTCATTACTGTGTACCTTCCTCACACACTCTCTTTCTTGCTCTCTTACACGCACGCAATGTACACAAAAAAATCTGTGGAAATGAAAACAGTGGCTGTCTTCACCTCATCATTTGACCACTCGAAGAAAGCTGACCAGACATTACATTTACAATTTAACCATCATGCCAGACACATACTAATGTTAAATGTTTTTTAATGTCCATCTCTGCTTATTAGGTTCAAAGGGTGACTCCAGGGATTTTAGTTTGCACCACTGTAGAACTGATTGTTTTCATGTAATCACTGCATTTAACTGATATTAGACCGGAGATTCATTTGCGTTCCCTTTTTATCTCATTGTCCATTTTCCCAGATTCACTTTGTACTGCAGATTCCACTACCACGTCTGTGTCATTTGTAGTGTTAAGGCTCTGACTGACTGGTGCTGAGTTGTATATTTGCATTACATTATATTTGCATTATATTTTGTCATGAAAATGTGTTTGTCCATTTTTTGTCCTTTGTTAAAGCCATGGTTATACAATGCTTCTGTTTGAAGCATTCTGCTTAAAGCATTCAGGAAAACTGTCCAACAGATCCTAAGAGGTACTAGATTGCCTTTTTAGTACTTTAAAAGTCCTGCACTTTTACCCACCTCCTCCTAGACTCTTATTTATTCCCTCACTTTCTTCAGAATCATGAACAGAAATACGCTAGAATGACACAAACTCTGTCTACAAAAATGGTACCCTTCCAGCAGTCTATTTGTGTGTGTGTGTGTGTGTGTGTATACATGTGTTTAGGTCCCTCATCTCTATCAGTTATTTATGTGCCACTGGAAAAGAGAAAACAATCACTGGCTATTGATCTTACTGGCTGACGGAGTACTTAGAGCACTTACTGCGAAAAATTACCGAAGGTCTCAAGTGCGGATGTGCCAAATCTGCTCACACACTTTGAGGAAATAACTAGAGCAATAAATATCTCCA
>JBBPCX010000114.1:19846434-19866434 GCA_037974365.1 Hydrocynus forskahlii | reverse complement strand
AGAAAGTACACTTTACAACAAATTCAAAAAATATAAATATAGACATTTGTATGTGTATATTTAACCTATGTATGTATGTATTCATGAGTTTGCTACTATTTTCCACTGCTTCTCCTGTAGCACAGATTAGCCAAACCATACGTAGTTCCTTCAATGTAACAGAACATCTTTCCAAAACAAAATTGTACAAAAAGCACCTACTCACTATTAAACACTAAGTGACCTTAGAAACAACAGCAGAATTTCTAAGAATTTTCATTTAATAGCAGGAAGTTTTTAGTATATTCTTTTTTGATACACGCTTGGTCACCAACTGAAGACACGGGCTGAACCAGTGTACTATAATCAAATTAAACGCAACAAATGACTCAGAAACTAGATGCGAAATGTTACTGACATTCCTTTGCGGGCAAATATGTCTGGGTATTGAAAGTAACGTAAGTTTACATTAACATTAGTTTGACAAAACGTTATTTGAGCGCATGTAAATGAGTAAATGGAATGAATTACTGTCCACCTACGGTAAAGCATTTGAGTGTTAAGTGGGGTCCGCTTCAGTGGTTCACGGAGGGTTTTTAACCAGCTCTTAAGATACTCAGTGAAAGTTCATCACTGTCACGCTCTGTTAGGCGCTGCTGATCTGTAGTGGTGAGATCTGTCAGTGAGTTGATAAATCATGGAAGAAGGAAATGTGACAAATTTAGTGAAGGGCTGGGGACAGGGAGGCTGCAGTGTGCATTGAGCTGTTCTCTTCTCATTAGCCTTCCATTAAGGAAGATCAATAACAGCTGCAGCTAATGCAATCAGAGCAACACACACACACACATACACACACACATAAATGTATTTCCTCGGAGAGAAAAAAAGAGGGCAATTGCTTTTTGGAATTTTTCCATTTGGCCTTGGGCTGTAGGTGAGGTTTGTTCTCACAGAGTGCGGTTTCTTTTTTTACAGTCCACACTTTTCTATTGTACTCTATTGTAGGATATCTATCTATCTATCAATATATCTATATCTCTATATATATATATATATACAAACACACATATACATGTATACATACACACACACACACACACACATACAGCACTTCTACAGTTGACTGAGGTCAAAAGTGTAGTACTGCCAGAACCAGGACTATTAGCATATTTCCTCAAGATTGGAACTCACCTATGAAGCAGGATCTACACTTACTGAGCTCATCCCATCTCCTATCTCCTCAGTGTTTAAAAGTGTGCCTCTACACAAACAGTGAAAAGCAAATGTCAAATATTTAGTGTGACCACATCCCATTAGTGCTTTTGTATCCAGGCAGTTTTCATAGTATTTTAAATGTTACACTTGCCCATGTTTATTTTATTGATATATTTATTGCCCGCAAAACTTCCAGGCCTGGCAGAAGATAACCCGTGGCGGACTAAAGAACTATATTGCCCTCTATTGGACAGCCTACTGTGTTTTCTTCAAGAAAAGAGAGAGAGGCCCTTTTCACCAGGAAAGGCCAATTAAGGCTGGTTTAGGATTAATATTTAAAGACTTTATCTTCTGAATTTGCCCAATTCATCATCCCATAATGAAAACAAAATACACCATGAAGACAATTATTGATTTATAAACAGTAATTTATTCAGTGGTTAACACATAACAAATGAAACATAATACTTCAAAGAAACAAATGGAAAAATACATATATAAATATTATAAAGACAGAAAGACACATAAATAGAATACATACTTCATAGTGCAAGGGTGGCCAGACCTATTTATAATATTTTACTTTTGGCCTAAACATTGATAATATAATAAATGTGAAATGCGTTTGTTATCACTACAATGAATGCAGTTACAACAACAGAGCAGCAAATAGATAAATAATATTAAGTCTGTGTACTGTTTACTGTCAAACACATCAGGTATAAAGTACAGTGGTGGATAATAATGAATGACTCATGGTTTTCGTCATCATGCTGATCGGACGGTGATGGTTCTGAAGCCACGGATAACAGCTGGATTGTTATTCAGCCACAGGCTGGCATGCAGCATCTTGACTCCTACCATCTTTGGAGTGAAGTTGACAACAGTTTCCATGTTTTGTCCAGGCTGAAGCTTAATACTGTGCCAAGAAAGGACAGAATAGGTTACGAATGATGATGTAAAGTTTCTACAGATTTGCTTTATAAAGTGTGATTTTAACCTCATAATCTCAGGATTTTAACTTTGAGTGTGATTTAACCTAATTTCTTGACACTTTGGGAGAAATAAAGCAGGTTCATTTCATTCTTAGCTGTTAAGACTATCTGGTCTAAGGTCTATATTTGACTCATACGGACAAAAGATCATGCAGCATAGAGCATATCTGACAAAGCTTAGAGTGCTGCTTTGCATTTCAACCTGCTTCACTCATTCAGCAAACAGACAGCGATGCATTCCATTATGATGTGATGTCAAACATCAGACAAAGCTTTAAATATCTGATCTCTCTGTCAGCCACCACACCTAGGAAACACATGCTTTATAGTTTATATATAGTGAGAAGGAGGAGTGGGAAACGGTGTAGGTGGTTTTGTCGTCTCTCTGGTACATGGCCAAGCAGCGAGGAATGTGCATACGCAATTATACTTGACTGGATCAGACTGGTGTGGCTTCTACTGCAGTGAATCTAACTGAGTCGGGCACTTTCGAAGTGCACTTTCTCAACAGCACACTGTTCTAACACTGTAAGATACAGGCGGATGGCATTTGTTTGAGGTGACCTTGAAAGCCTGGGCGGTAGTCAGAACAGAACAGAATGAGGCTAGATTGAACTGCATGATTGAACTGCTTGGAACCAAAAAGATCTCCACATACTTGAAGAGCACTTTGTCCTCCAGCAGACCCGCACCAGCCACAGTCAACACTCCACTCACTGGCTCTGAAAACGGATTGGTGAACGTCACCATAGCAACCTGGTCCCTCTGGGCAACAATGGAATCCTCATTTGCAATCTGGGGGGAAAAAAAGAAGGAAGATCTTCGGTTCAAGCCCAGGAAGCTTCATGTATGTTTGTGTTTCAATCCATTGATTAAGCACTCGCTCTGTTTATTATTCACTTGTGTTCAAGATGCATTATTTTGTAACTACTATTCAACTAATATATATTGTGCACTTCAGAGAGCGAGTAATTGAAGTGTGGGCCCACATAAGGGCTTTCAAATACCACTTAAGGCATACTATAGATTAAAACAACTGCAGGTAAAAAAGGTTAACCATTTTGAAATGACTTATTCCGCCAATATTTCTGGAAATATTTCTGTCTCTCGTTCATTGACTAGTGGGCTGCCGTACCCGTATGTTGATGATGGGGCTGCTGAGGCTGAACTCTTCAGAAGCCAGAACGCTCTCCTGAGAGGCCACATCCATCACAACCACAGCCAGGTTCACTAGCTGCCCATTCCCCAGCGCTGCATACCGGCTGTAGGAGATCTGGTGCTCCAGCACCTTACCTGGAGTGCAAGAAAAGAATTCTTAGGCTTAACCACACAAAAAGATGTCCTATTAGTTCTTTGTCTTTTTTTCTTTTTTACACCCTTTAAAAACAGTTTTCAGTGTGTGAACATGTCATGCAAAATGGACCAACAGATTCATGGACTAAAAATTAAGAAGGACGTTTCTTCCCGCTTCTATAAATTTATCACTTTGTAGATACCAAGTTTGTTAAGATAGAGAGAATATTTTCTTTGTATTTTGGAATAAATTGACAACACATAGCACTATGTTTCATTTTCAAATGTATTCTGCTCAAAGATATCCAACTGTGTTTACGTAAACAAAGGACATCCTCAAAGTTGAGTACATGCACATAAATACTTACTTTCATTGGGAGCAAGCTTAATGGTATTATGGGCTTCCCACAAGGTATCAGATGGGCTGCGGTTGTAGCTCTTTGCTTGAGCGTTCACATGTTCCCTCACTGTTTTGGGGCTCCCCTCCTTGTTAGTGACAGTGACAGAGAATGAGATGCTTCCTCCCACCACAGGCGGTTTAAGAAGATTCAGCGTCACAGAGAGACCTTCGGCTGGTTCTACAGGCAAATATAAAGAGATCGTTTAATGGTATTTATTCACAACGACCCCAAACTTTAAGCCAATGACAATGGTGCTCAAAAGAAAAGTGATTACACTTACTGTTGTTCCTGACTGGATTTGGTGCAGCCACTGAAAAAAAAAAAAAATTGATGCTTATTAATAAATGTGTGCTTGATATATAATCTAAAAATACATGATTACATTAGATATAAAAATACATCAGAAAGGTGATAGTTTACAAAATCTGCATACTTATTCGCTGTTATGCATGTACTTTTCACTTTAAAGTAAAAGTACACTGTAAAGTAAAAGTGCACATCCTCTGCACATTTTAATGCATGATTTCTGTAAGTTTTACATAAAATATGAGCTTTGCAAAAATGTATTGCACATTTTATATTATTTGTAGTGTTATTTTCCACTGTGTTATGTTGCACTAAAATTTACGTTTTTTCACTCTCCTATTGTATTCTGTTGTCTGTCTCACTGTATTGCGCATTGGATTGCAACACCCTGTCAGTTTTCCTTGTGCCAAGCCCTACTCTTGCCCTGCACCCGTGATTAATGTGTTCACCTGTGTATTTGTCACCTCTTCTTACATAGGTGTTCCCCATCCTTGCCCTGTACAAGTTCTCCTATTTCTTTGTTCAGATTGTCAGTCCACCTTGACACTCCCCTGACACTCCCGTCACTCTCCTAACACTCTCCGAGATGTTTCCTGCAGCTCTTATCCTGATTATACTTATGCTGATTCTGTTATGTATCTTGAGTTTGGTTTTTGGTTAATGTCCTCCTTGCACATACATCCTCTCTACTCCTCCCTAACCCTCCTCACATTTATTTATTACAGTGTGTTAGTTCTGACAGACCGTACAGCTGCAATGAAAAGGAGAGATCTTGTATTTCAAAATATCTGACATTCCCTCTTCCACGAACTTATACTTTCTCTCTGTTTCTCACCTTTGGTGTATTTGTAAGTGGAGGTGATGTCCTGTGGGCGGTTGGAGCCCACGCTCTTGGTGCAGATGAGAGATCCCACTCTTTCTGTGTCTACTTCATAGCTCAGCACTTGACCCTGACGCACAATGCGCATGCACACATCAGCGTTAACTTCAGCATAGACAAAGGGGATGTCAAAGGGCATGTCCATCCGTCGATCCCGAATCGCTTTTACTGGAGCAGGTCCACACCTGAACACTCCTACAGAGGCACAACACACAGAAAATTCAATGAATTACTGATGCACAAAGAACCATCATTAATGTTCCGAAAGAACCACTCATTAGAAAGTTCTTTCTACAGTACTGCCCAAAGTAATATTTTCTGACACTTTAAATTTATGAGTGCAGGCATTCTGTGAATAATTTTAGAAATAAACGCGTAAAATACAACACATACAAATGGAACAGGACTGACCTGCACTTCTCTCCTGCGGAGTGGGGTCAAGTACCTGCCAGCCATCAAAACCTGCTCCCAAATCTGCCCTCATCATCCAGGACTCCACCCACACGTGGAAGTTCCTGAAAAGAAGGTACAGACATCTCCATAAACCTCAAACTTTCTGATCAAATTGTAACTAATCAAAAAAAAATATTAAATGTCATATACTGTAAAAATGATATTGTTGTATTTTATTTAATGATTCAGCATGTTGATTGAGATGTCAAACTCAATGCCAGAATTGATTCTGGATGCTTTCAATGCACTGATATGCATATAAGAACCAACTCTCGATTCTATATGTAATAAATTACCATTGCTGGAAGTGCAAATATTACTGAGAGAATCAACTCACCAGATGCTGTCTTGACCTTGTGGCAGTTTCTCCCCTGTCTCAGTGTAATACTCCTCAATCACCAGGTTCCCATTAGTGTCATGAGCGGAGTCAAAGTTTGTGACCACGCGAGTAGGGATGCCTAGTGCTCTCATCACTAAAAACACACGCACAATGTTTTCAACACATATTCCCTTTAGAAGCAAATGTGCCATTACTTGTAGTCATAAGCTCTGTCATACAGTACCTGTACACATGACGGCAGCGAAGACCCAGCACTGTCCGTATTTGACTGGACTGCAGCGCAACTGAGCCCATCGCTTCAGAATCTCTCCACTGCCGGTCCATTCTGAAGGGTGGACTCCACCGCTGTAGTCTTCTGACCAGTTACCCAGCAGCACCCCACAGTCGTCATTACTGTTTATCTGTGCAGAAAATTCACTGTCAGTGTAAACACAGACTATGTGTCCAAAAGTATGCAGACATCCGTTTTATTAGTGAATTCAGCTACTTGAAGGTATTTTTTACAGGGGTTCAAGACAAGCACACACAGCTTGTGTAACTGGCATTAAACTAGGACACTCTGGAACAGCTGCACATGAGCCTAAGGTCACCATACATGATGCCAAGTGTTGGATAGAGGGGTATATAGGCCCCCAGCACTGGGCAGTAGAGTAAAGGAACTGCAGTCTCAGAAGTGATGGAGCTCCATCTAAGACCTGGTATGAACTGGAGTAATGTTTTTGAACTAATGCTAAACATTTGATTTTAGAGCACAAACTCACTAATGATTCTGTGGCTGAATGCAATCAAATCCTCACTGCAATGTTCCAAAATCTAGTGTAAAGTCTTTCCAGAAAGACAAAGACTGGTACTACAACAAAGGCAAAACAAGCTCCCTGTTATTACCCCTGAAGTCAGAAGGAATTTTAGATCAGTGACTACAACATTTTTGGACATACAGTGAACGTTTTTCAAAAAAAGGTACCAAAGGGCTGTTTGGAGCATTGCCACAGAAGAACCATTTTAACACAATGGTCTTTAAAGATCCATCTTTGTAAATGACATGCAAGTGTGCAAGAAGTTTTTTTTAAAGCATCCCACATCCAAGCTCAGAACAATTGAGGAGCCTTTGTTTTTAAGCTGGTACGACCAGGAAACAAACATAAGCGGTTTCTCACCATTGCCGAGACCACTCTGCTGATGTAGACAGGATCAGCGCGATTAATATAATCAATTCTCCAGTTGCGGCTGTGTTCTGGGCTCACTTGCAGCATCATCATGCAGATGTCTAGGATACCGCTCTCATACTGTAAACATACCAAGACATAATACGTCACTGTCATGCACCACCTTCCACTTTACACACCTGAACATTCCAAACTGGCTTTCACTCCACTTTACATAAACAATGTACACACCTATGCACACCTACAAGACATACATGTTGTTCTCACCTGATCAAAGCCCCAGGGTCTGAAGCTGATGTTTTTGGCTGTGCCTTGATACAGCATACCAAAGTCATTCCTCACATACTCTTCCCTCTGACTCTCATCAGAAATGTAGACAGAGTCCGCTGATATGCAAAAAGAAAACAAATGTTTTTAAAAAATCAGTCTCTTGCAATAGTCTGAAAAAAAGGTGAACAAATGGCATCAATTTCAAGGACAATTCACTTCTTCTGCCTCATGAAGAATTGCCTTCATTATAGGATTAATTAAACTTCAAATGTATTATTATTATGATTCATTAATTATGGATCTAATTATTAGTTTACATTCAGATTTACATTCACATATGCAATTAGTTAAATAGCCATCAACAGTTGTAATTAATAACCCTACACTTTAAGGGGTTATGAAAGACCTATTTCATTATGTAATGGAGGGAAAGTGTCCTGTATCATATACTGCACTCTCACTTCTATTACATTGTATATATGTAACTTGAAGAAGGCTAACTCACCTGGGCACCATGGGTTGCAGAGCAGGGCTAACTGGCCCACCTTGATACTGGATGGTCCAGAGGATGACATCAATAACAGCTGGAGCTGATAGACCCCCACAGAGGCATTTGCAGGACTAGACACTAACAATGAGGCCTTATTGGAGTCCAAAGAACCCTGTTGAAAATATGCAGTCCACTGGGACTGGAGCAAGTCTTTGGAGAAAGTGATGGGAATGTCAGTATAGAGGCGATCTGCAGAGAAAAAAAAAAGGAGGAAAGAAGGAGAGGATTATGGATGAAAAACTGACAAACGTGTGCAGAGGTTAAATACGTGCACATATTAAGTACACCTCAGCCCTGCTCTTGGAAAACTATCACCCTGCAGACCGAATTTAATCAAACAGCAAACACTTGTCTTCTGTATCTTTGGTTTTTCACAAGAGCTAAAAAGAAAATGTAGCCTATATGTAATAATACACGCTTACACCTCATCAATTAGCAGTGGACAGTCAACACACACTTGCCTTAAACCACACTGACTTCCCTGGCAATTTCCAATAGACTTTGAGATGGCTGCTACTACTTTTATGTACTTTGAATGTAGCTGATGCAAATATGTGGGCTATATTATCCTCTGAGCTCCACTGTAAAAATACAATGAACAATCTTGCATTTTGAATGTTCTGCCTGACTGACTACATTTGGAGCGAGGGGACAATAGTGTAAACTGAAGTATTTCTTCATTCAGTAGCATCTGAAACTGATCTCTGCATATCTCCAGAAACTGACTTTAGTTAAGCCTTACATTAAACAGTGCTTTGAATGAACTTGATTTACATCAATTACTTGTGAATTAAATATATTCCATCATCAACAATCATTGCCAAAGGGGAGGAACTGGTTGATTCAGTGTAGCAGAGGGGTGGTTAATTAGGATAAATTAATAATATGGATAAGGATTAATAATATGGATAAATAAGCAAAACTAAAAACTACCAAACCAGCCCTACAAGCATGCATTCAGATAAAGAAACACCATACCTAGCTCCACTCTGAGCATGAGCCGATCTCTGTTTGGTCTGAGAGGTCTATTGAATAAAACGTTGAGTCTAAAGGGCTGTCCTCTCCTTACTACCAGAGAAGCAGAGTTCAGCCCTTCTGTTTTGTGCTCCTTCTGGTTCTGTGCCTGCTCCAAGCTAAAATTCTGAACCCTAAACACTGCAGAGAGAGAGAGACACACACATGTGTGATCATACAGTACAATACAAGTAAAGCAGGTAACCTCTGAAAGCAGTTACAACCAGACACAAGCTTGCATCGGAAATCATTTTCATAAAAAATCCACAGAAGTTTCTGCAATATGTACATGTCCAGGACAGAAACTTACCGTCCATTCTTCAGTGTTGTCTTTGAGGTTGACTGCTGTATGACTTAACCCAACACTTCTCCTCATCTTTATATACACCTCACTGCCACACCTTTACGGGAGAAAGTTCAATAGAAATTATTAGCTGACTTAACCGGTTTCACTGTCAGTACATAAGTCATGTGCCTCTACAATGGTTCTGGGTACAAAACGATGAAGTCACACATTGCGTGTGTCTCTGCGGGTGTTTTATGGGCGTATAGCAGTATCCCAGGGTGACTAAGGCACTACACCCAAAACTAGAGGAGTAGGAGAGGAGGCTCCAGTTGGAAAGGAGACTCCAGTTGTATATACGTACACAAACACACACACACTTTTTATTTATTAGATAATATACTATATTAGTTATATTAAGCCTGTAACTGTAGTGCAAAACTAAAAAAGCCAACTTTTTCCCTGCTCCCAACACATTACCAATAAATAAAACAAGTTTATTCTGTTCCCAGCTCCCAACACTGCTGATTCAACTCATCAGCTGGTGCACGGTTTCAGGATAATACACACAGCTAAGACTGGTGTACTGCTGAGGCCCTTATGCAGCAGACTGGGGTTGCAGGGCAAACACACTACACTACACCTGTAAGGGTTCTTTGTACAAAAGTTAATGTTACATTCATTTACTGTAACATGGTTAAAACAATGCGAATCTGAATTAGGCTTAATAAATATACTAAATGTTTAACCCTATTAATCTTTATGTATTTATCTGATTATTTACCTGTTACATTTGTGTGAACAGATGCATGTATATTTGTATTTCATTCACTAAATGTAAACAACATCAGATTAAGTCAGTTCAATAATCGGATTATTGGATATCAGCTTTTTATTCCATGCAGGCACTCTTGGTTTCACTTACATCATGGAGAGATTCTGCTCTGACATCATCAAGAATCAGTAATTACAGTTTTGCCACCAATCACTTTTTCCAGAACGTAAAGGCAGAACGTGAATCCACATGCCCAGAACATGAACAGACACATTCAGATCAGAAAAAAGTGACACAAAGGCAAAGTCCCTCAGCAAACACAGAGGCGAGGTAACTAGGAGGTTTTTTTTAGGAATGTTTCACTGGCATGGGCCCTGACAGTGACTGACACCTTGGTTTACACACCACCCGGTTTCCAGAAAATAATCAGTTGTGTAATTAAGTCTGAAATGCTTTATCAAGAAATGCTCAAGGGCTAAAGAAAGAAAAAAAGGATTTTAATTATATTAGCCTTTACAAAAAATATCTATACTAATACTATTGTATGCAGGCAATTGGACACCCCTGATCAAATTACATGTTTTGTTAATTTTCCATGTTTTGTTAATTAATTTGTTAAGACAAACTAAGTAAATAGTAAAACAGGCCTTTTGTGGAAGAGGCGTTTGTACACATTTTAACTGCACAATTGCCATTTACTTGCTGGATTTAAAATTCAGAAAATGTATAAATGTGAAAAGGGTTGGGTAATCTTTCAGTTGATCCAGAAGGGTTAGATTTGGCTCATTAGGTCTTAATCCAAGTCAAGTCTAGACAATTGCAGAGTGTAAGAAATTCTGTGACCTTTCACACCTCTCAGGGTGGCCTCTCAACCAATCATGTTAAGAATTTGTATCTCACTAAGAATCTTACAGAGCACTAAAAAACTATAAAAGATCACATATTGTCCCAAGTGAAATTTTCACTGTCTCAAATGCACCATAATAATTCCAAGTGATGAAACACCAGCAGCACGGCTGCAAGAAAGGTACTGTAAAATGAACAGTATAGTTTGAAAACAAAATATATCCGTAATTTTGCGCTATTTGTCGTTTTCACTCCTTTTGCTATTTTCTCGGTTTATAGGAGGATTGGAGTGACGCTATTGTTGTTAGTTCTACAATTGGTCGGGAGTTGCTGAATGAACAGTAGTATTGTGTCTGCCCTTTCACACAAAAGTTGCTTTTGTTCTCACTGTGAGGCTGCACTGTCCAGTCGTAGGTCCTTCACTCTCGTTGCTGACCCTATGTGTAATTCTAGACTGCTGTTTTTTTTTTTTTTTACAGTGGAATTGTTATGGTGCATTTGAGATGTTGAAAATCAACTTTTGATCTTTTATAGTTTTCTAGTGCTCTGTAAGAGTCAGTGTTCTTTACTTTCAGATTCTTAGTAACATGGAAGGATGAGGCCATGTCTGTCAGGTGTTGGAACACCCTGAGAAGTGTGAAGGGTCACATGATTTCTTACACTTTGGAATTATCTAGACTTGACTTGGATTAAGACCTAATGAGTCAAATACGCCCTGAGACCTTACAAATATAACAACACTGGATCAGCTGAAAGACTGCCCAAACCTTTTCACAAACCTTACATTTATTTTCTGGATTTTAAATCCAGCAAGTAAATGGTAATTGTGCATTAGAATTTGTACGAATTAGTCAAAAAGTATGCAGATTTCCATGAGGACTATTTGCCTAGTTTGTCTTAGAAAATTAAAAAAAGACATGTAATTTAATCTGGGGCATCCAAATGTACAGTATAACTGGCAGTATAATTTCTGAAGGAGATGAGAAGAAATGGAAGTAGAGAACTGTTAGTCAAGATAAGATCCTGAAAACTGGACAGGCTTATAAAACAAAATTCACACATCCAAGGATCTACAGGAAGATTTAGGCTGGTACAGGACAGCTGATGTAATACAATACTTAGATAAACACTCTGATCACGTGCTGTGGTCTGCTGAAACAGAACTGAACTCCTTGGCTCCAGTCACCAAAGATATGTTTGGAAAAACAGCATGAAAATCAACCCAGGCAAAAGAACATCTTGTCAATTGTTAAACATGAGATTTATCCATTATGCTCTGGGGGTGTGTGGTAGCCTTTATGAAAACAAAAAAGGCAAATCCTGGAAACTAATGTTTCAGTGAAGAAACTGGATAACAAGAGTTGGATATTACAAGAAGACAATGATCCAAAACCTACATCAAAATCACCCATGAAATACATAAAGAAACAAAATGATCGAAATTTTATAATTTCCAAATTTGGATATAAAGCATAGATTTTAATCATGTTCCAGACTTCGGTAAATGCTGCATTAGTGGCCTTGCCCAAGAATCTTATTGGTGTAGTGTTTTTGCCCAGGTGGAGAAACTGAACCCTAGTCATCTGTGTTGAAGAGTGTCACCTACCATGTCACACCAACCATTTGTTCAGTGCAGAAGTGGTGTTAACTTCTTCACATTTAGCAAATTCACAAAATATGTCATTTAACTAGGGGTGGCCAAACGTTCACATGTAACTAAAAGAATGTTTTTGCCAGTAGTGTTCTAGTTTATATCATGCATTTTGCAACATTTCTGAATGTACTACACGATTTTTGAAGAAGTTTTGTAGCAGTAATGGTTTTGTTATTTTTGTGTTTGTGCAAATATGTTACATGAACAAATCTGGAAACCTTTGCACTGGTATGACAAACAAGGTGGGACCAAACCAATATACACACATTCATAAAAAAAAAGGTCCTTCAAGGGCTCTTTAATAAAGGCTATGGTCAGAGAACTGTGACAACTCAACCAACCAGTTGAATGCTCTACAATGAAAACCTCAAAATTCTTTAAAGAACCTTTCAAAAAAAGCTAAAAGCATTCAGCTATTGATACTCTTTGGTACAATATGAACTCTCTTCTAAAAAAGTATCTATGTATTTGAACACAATTATTTCAGTACTACTGAAAAGTTTGAGAGCCTTGTCTCAAATAAAGAAATACATTCAGGCACATAAGTGCTTATGTAAGCAACACAAAATGCTGAAAGAGGATAAGGTATGTTTCACCACCCTAAAGTGAGTAACATAAGAAGAATGTTCAACTGTACAACAAAAACAAAAGTTATGGCTTGAATGGTAACCACTGTTGTTAGGGACAAAGACTGTTTATGTTAGAGGTGTGATGCAGAGTTGACTTTAGACACTTAAGAATCTCACTTAAGTATGTGAACTTTACCTTAGTAAACAAAAGCTTTTCATCTTCTGACACCAGTTACATTTTTGGTATGACATACAAATATTATGTATTCATTCACACAAAACTACAATGCAAATATTCAGTATATATACACAATAAAAAAGATAAATAGGGCTAAACTATCTTTTTATTGCCTTTATTTATCACAGCATATTTAGTTACATTTCAGTAAAATACCAGAAAATCAAATATAAAATAAAGATAATACAGATCTCTAGTACCCTTAATATGCTAAACCTCATTTATTTACTAGTGTCTTATAAAAAAAGACATGTTATCAAATGGAATTAGCACTATATTCCCCAGGAATCAGGAATGCTCTCCTAGACACTGCCTGGACCAAAGCATTAATACACTGTAAACCCAATATCTATTCATTTTCTAATAGATACAAAGATTTAATGTCATAGGTACAATGTACAGGTTCAAGTACAATGAAATTTACTTGAATGTCTTCTTGCAGACCATAACAGAAAATTCTTCGTTATTATTTCAGACTTACACCCACATAAGAACATCAGATTGCACAAAGTTAAGGCAAAACAATTATCAGTTGCTCATTACATAATTGCAGAACGCCCTCTTTTAACACCTGCATTATTGGAATCCAGTTTATCGTGTATGGATTAAAAATAATGGCTGACTAAATTTCAAGACCAACAGTGATTTGCACCTGAAAAGCCTTTTTAGCCTAGATTTAAGCCTAATTTGAGCCTGGGAAACTGGCCTTACAAGACTTTACTTTCCATTACAACCACAGTTAATAATTCTGATTCAGTAAAGTTCTCTATGATGGTCCATTTCACAATAAACCACAATGAATGTCTCACCATCTCTGAATTCTAAAGACTTTTTGGAAAATTGGTGGAATTGTGCCATCAATCTCGTAGCTATAGTGACCCCTAGTGGAACACAGTAGCAAATACACACACGACAGAGGTAACGAGGAGTGTGAATAATAATCAGAATCAGAAAACGTGACACTTGCTACTCTCTTGCTACTGTCTCCTCCCATAATTACTGCCATAAAGTACAATAAAATGTTTCACATTTTTGCATATTTTCTTCTCCTGAAATTTTTGAGTTCTTTTGAGGTGCTGTTGTAATTGCAAAGCTTCATCTTTTACCCTTGTTTGGTATGTAAAGTGAATAAATACTCTAAAAATATAAAAACAGTAATTAAATGCGCAAAGAAAAAAAAAAAAACACACTTTACACATTGTTTCTGTTTTTATGTATTTTCCTTCACCTGTAAGGTTACTATTTAGAGAGACAAGGATTTGTTCTAACAGTGACGATACATAACAAGAGAGCCTTATGAATGCTTTGGAGAAAAACATTTGCAAGAGATATATAAAGGTGATCTGAAAGATGCACATAATTGGAACCGGAGGGAAACTATTAAAGTATTTTTAAGGCAGAACTCCACAGTTAGTCTTTATTCAAATGGTGAAAACTTGGCACAGTAATGTGGATTCCAAGGGACGGCAAAAGTGTAAAAAAAACAGCCATGCAAACTGCTAAAACAAACTGCTCGCAACAAAAGTTGACTGAAGACATCATTGTGAAAAAGCCTCCAGACAAATACAGAATTAATGGAGAAAAAATGAAGGAAAAGTGTTTGCAAAAGCAATAACAAACAATGTGTACACACAAATATCTATTCTGTGGACAGATAAATCAAAAGTAAAGCATTCATTAAACAGACAATCTAGGCATGTTGGACGACGTGCCATGCTTCGGTGCATCAGGACCAGGCTGGCTTGGCAGCAGTGGCAGACAGTATGAATAATGCATTTACGAGAAAAAGCCAAACCATTTGTCTACATGCTTATGTTAGCCAGTATCACTGAATTATACTGTAGCAGGGCTTGAAAAGCAGTTCAGCCTTAAAAACCCACAAAAGTGACAGACTGAAAACAACTGTGTGTGAAGAAATTGGCACCGCTAGAGGTTGTAGTCACTGTTGCGAAAGATTGCTTGATCAGTTAATAAACAAAGTGGATTTCCCCCCCCCATGCAAGTACACCCCGTACACATTCATTTATTAAGGAGAACAGGGTGTTGCTGAACTGATATTAGTGCTAAAACATTCAGTCCCAAAAAAGGGTGAACACTTTCAATGTATTTATAATTGTCAAAAAGAATTTTACCAGTGTTTGACATTAAGGAGAAAATTGTTTAGTATTCACCTGCTTAAGTCCGTGGTCTGTTGTATATAAGAAAATCAGATATGTCGTGCCACACGTTGCTGTCGTGGTAGAGGTAGGTCATGGAGGACTGGAGTGACGGCTGCAGGGTGTGGGGATAGTACTCAAACAGCCAGAGGACTATGCCCCATACCAAGGTGGCAAAGAGTGGGAAGGGGTCTCGCTTAGGCTGAGGGATGTAGCCTTTCTCCACAGCCAGCCGAGACAAGGCAAACAGAATTCTAGATAACAAGTACATGTTTATCTAGGGAGGAGAAGGTAAAAAAAAAAAAAAGCATTTAAGCCACATATACATTAGACAGACATGAAGGCTTGTTCTTCCAAGTTGCATAGAAATTGCTACAGATTCATGCAAATGAAATGACAACTACTCTGCGCACAATCACCAAAACTACCACGACACTGCCTGACTCGGCAGTGCCCATCACATGAATTGATTTTAGAAGAAATATCCCATAATGAATGTAGGCATGAACCAATACAAATTGCAAGTGCAGTATTCAGGGTTTCTAGCTGAATCTGCCATGACATTTGTCTATTCATACTTGTTCTCACAACTGAAAGACTAAAAACAAATAAAAGATTCAAGTCTGCAAATACTGATTCACATTTATAAATGACATTCTGACAATATTCCAAACAAATTGCATCCTCATGTACACAATTATTGATATTTTCTATTCTTATTGTTAGTACTGAAATCTGACATTTAACTTCAAATTAATGTTAAAATATTATGCCCAAATATCATGCACTCCAACCACATTTGTTTTATAATTGTTTTATATATTTCAAAGATGAAACGAATGACTGACAACGTAAATTTACAGTTAGATTTGAATGTGGGCCACTCTGACGAATAAGGTCCTATGTGCTTAAATAGGCCTTTCCATACATTTTTACTGGTGAAAGCAAATAACTGACCCATACTGATACAACTGAAATTCATTTCATTGTTCTAACACAATGCTGTAAAGAGGAAACTTGCCACATAAATATGCTTTTCAATAACCCCTTAGCACCATCTACTCATTCATTCATCCAGCTATGCATTTCTCTACAAACTCACAGATCTCATTCACCCCCTAGTGTTAACTGCTTTACTCACCTGACTGTTAATATTGTTATTGTCACCAAATACAAGCCAGCCTCCAAGGCACGCAGCCAGGAATGCGTGAGACTGAAGACTTTTTCCCTGAATGTGTTGCTGCAGCGCCTGCAGTCCTTTATAAGTGAACACAAAGAAAGCCAGGTTCCTTGAGTGTGTATACGTAGCATGGGCTATGGCTTTCAACTTGGATTTCAGGCTGGAAAGCAGAAGAGACATGCATATAAGAAACAGTGTAACCTCTGTTAAGAGGACGTGAGGGCAGTGAGGACAGTAGGGGCAGGCTGACATGCCCTTTTGTACCGTAGCTGATTTTACCTGCCACTTTTAAAAAGAAATGTCATCACTAGGGCATGTGGGGCGCGGATCTTGGCACCATATCTGTTCAAAAAAAGAAAAAGAAAATTTTACTACAAGAAGGCACTGCAGAGGTGAATACATAGATTATTATATAAGCATTATATAGCACAAATGAGGACTTAGTGTTTATCCAGGATCTGTTTAGTGTCTATTTATAATGGTAAATATGACGTCCGATTTAAATCTCTGATGTAATTCATGGACAAACATCTTAGCCCAGATATGCAGAAGTGACACTCACAAAGCGTTTTATGGAATTCAAAATTAAGTGAGAGCACTGTTAGGTGACCTGTGTCCTACTCCCCCTTGTTAGCCAAATTAGCAAATTAGCTAACAGGCCGGAACTGTGAGATTAAAACCAGTTATAAGAGAAAGGGTGGTCAAGCAAACAAGCGATACATTGACTATTTACTATTTTTGACTATCTATGAATACAAAAGTTTTAAATATGCATAAGAGAGTCTGAGCACACAGCCATCTACGGCTGCAGAAAGAACAGACACTAGGCTAATGTTTCTGCTGTAAATAAACACATGACACTCACACCGCGCCATTCCTGAAGCCTTTAAGCACGGCGAGGGCTGCTCTGTATTTGTGCTGTTGAAGGAGGTTGTTGACTGTGTAGAGGAGAGTTTCTAGGAGCCCCGAGCCGGCCATTGTGGAGGAGGAGAGGTTTTAATCATGCAACCCCAACACACACACACACACACACACACACACACACACACACAACTGAGCTTCGGTGAGAAACTGTGGATAGCAAGATGGTTCCGCCTTACAAATCCAATGGGGGAAGCAGAGTTTTCTCTCTACAGAGGTTCCACCCCGCACACCCACCCACTTTATAAAGCCACTTTATAAAGCTTCAGTCACTCCACTGAGCCCTCAGTACATAGATTTTAATCTAGAGCTGATCTCCCACTTTTTACAGCTACTGGAAGTAAGGGGGCCTAGCCCAAACTCTGAAAAGCAGGTTTGTCCCAATACTTTTGTCCATATAGTGTGCACCTCCCAAGTGCTTTTAAATTCTGCAAACTACTAATTTGATCCTTGGAGAAATGTTTGTCTATCTAACCATCTTTGTCAGAGTGCATTATAGCTCTGATTATTTTAAACTATTTTCAGGCATTTACTTATTTATAGCCAATATCTGCAGTTACATTTTGGTCATACAACAGCAATGGGGCTAATAACTGCCACATGATTTAGTCAAAAAAGTTTCTTTTCTTAGACTAAACTGATTTCAGACAAGTGTTTTTCTTGTTTGTTTAGAGTGAGATTTCTGAAATTAATAGTAAATACTTTTTCCTGAGCTTTTCTTTTACGTATCTTTATCAAGGGTGCCAATACTCAGAATACTGTGTAATGTCATGCATTGTGCTGTTTTTTTTGTTGTTTTTTTTGTAAACTATTCACAAGTAACCACTTGTGTTTCCCTACAGTGAGCAGTTTTTGTTTGAGGGAACAATTCCTTGCTGTCTGCTTGCCTGAGTACAGTGGCAAATAAAGACTAGTTATCAATTAATGTTCACTGTATGGCTTAGGTAGTAATCTGGAACACATCTAGTAGACCCATGGATGGCCCATGGAGTGTCAGGATCAAAGAAGAACATTGATAAATGTTTATGACAGAAATAGTTTTATGTTTCATATAGGCAGTCGGCGCAAAGTAAATTCAATTCATTTTAATTCAATTGTATTCACAGCACTTCCTGTAAAGCAGCTTTACAGAGATCCCTTACACTGAGAGCGACAGATGCAAGGAGAGGAGCTCTAAATCTATTTTGAGGGGCTCTGGATAGTGGAACACATATAAGATAATAGAGATAGGATTTAAACAGAACCACTAGGACCGTACAGAGAAATATCAATTGATAGAAAAGTCTGTGCAAGTTAGGTTGAGAATATCAGACCAAACAGCATGAATCACTTTTAATCCTTTTTGCCACATTATTAGTTATCCTTCATCATTTTGTCATTTTCCTTTCTATTTCATTCATTTTGTCTGCTTTATAATGAATGGTAACCATCATTCAGTATTTGTTGGATTATTTCATCAAATAATGGCAATGTTTATTTCTGAATCTTTTACAAAGAAAATCTGCAACTAATAAATATATCAAATAAATACACACACACACACACACACATTAGGAAAACATGCAATATGCGATAATGTTGAGTATTGCGATGGCAATATCACATGCGATAAGTAAAAACTTAGCCTTTATACTGTAAATGTTTTTCTGCTTTGGATTTGCTGGTAACATAGACTCCAGACACTGACTAGTCTATGCAGAAAACAAATGAAATGCAATATTCTCATTCCAATATGTTTTTTTGGTAATAATTTACTTAAACAGAGCATTTTAATTCCTCCCATAAAACACTTGAACCATTGAACATTGCTGAAAAAAAATCTGAAAATAATTTTTAAATAATTTTAAATCTTAAATAAATGTAAACATAATTTGAATTATAGTAAGTTCTTAGCCAGAAAAAAATAGTAAAAGGAGCAATCTATAACAATGTAGTTTACTACACGCATTAGGGAACAGTCACAGTAGGACACTATGCAATGTAATGTACCGTCTCTGTGTGTGTGTGTCTCTGTGTGTGCACACTTGTGTAAGCGTGCTTTATTATGGCAAGTTTTTTTGCTAGGAAAACCAGCATGTTTACTTTGCTAGGCTTTAAACATGTGCACTGGCATGTTACAATATTTCCTGATGTGCTAAAAATTCTCTTCTATCTCTCTATTCTCTCTTAAGCCTCTTTAATGTTTGGAGCTCAGAACGTGGTGTTAAAATGCAGCAAATGTTTATTAAAAGTGTTTAGCATGGTCTAAGTATGCTTTTAGCTTACAAACTAATAATAAAGGTAAAAAAAACCCAGAACGACTAAAACACAACAAATACGGTTGATGTTAGCTTCTAACTCGAATTATCCGTTCCACCTTAAATGATGGAATGGAAACAAAAGCACGATTTAAGGTGGAACGAGTAATGCGAGCCAGAAGCTAAGAGGCTAACTTTAGCCGCTGTACAACCGATAAATACACGGTTCTGAGTGACAGAGTCGTTAGAGATGAATTATGACAGTTTATTAGTAATAGC
>JBBPCX010000114.1:19819982-19846334 GCA_037974365.1 Hydrocynus forskahlii | reverse complement strand
TAAAAAACATGGAAATTAGAAAACTTACAGACTATAATTAAAGACCTGAATCAATACCCAGACCAGCAAGAATCTCTCACATACCACATCTTTAGATCCTGAATATAATGCTGTGTTGGGTTTTTTTCTGATCTGTTTGATAAGCCTGTCAAAGGTCAGGGGGAAAAAAGGCAGAAATTACATAATATACGGATAAAGTGTTATGAGCAGATAAGCTGGCCAAGTAAATCACACCTATGCCCACACTGCAGTTTGACTGTATTTCATTACCAACATTAATATTCAGCTTTCATCACAAAAGATGCTAAAGTTTTGAATTAATTTTTGCTCTTCTCTATGTATGTACTTTTCTGGATGATGTCTGCCTTGATATGACATAATTTAAATGCAGACAGAACTGCATGAGACTTTGTAATCAGGTAAACATGAAATGTTGAATACTGTATGCTGTGGTAATATTCAGATTCAACATCAGCTCCTAACAAATGTGATCATGTTCAGGTGTTGAAAGAAAGAATAAAATAAATTCAAGGCACACTGTCACCAGAAGGTTTGTAGACACTTACTCATCCAACATTTCCCCTGAAATCAAGGGTATTAACAACAGCCTGTGCTATCTGGGAAGGCTTTAAAATAGATTTTAGAACGCCTTGAGGATTTGGTTGCATTCAACCTCAAAAGCATGAGTGAGTTCTGGTACTGATGTTGGGTGATTTTTTCTGCAGAAAATAAGTTAAATAAAATCCAAAAGATGAAAATATTGTATAATAGAAAATAACAATTGCTTGTTATTATTATTTTTAGCACAGGATTTTCATGACTAAGAGCAAACAGTAGAGAAAGTGAAGAAAGCTATTAGTCTAGGAGTGAAATAGGAACTAATATACTGTATGATAAGAAATCTTACAGGTTTTGGAATGTATGAAAATAAACCTATACAACAATAACTCTAAATGCTCTGTGCCCTTTTGTCTATCTTTTGAATCTCTCCTTTTAAAATTTGTACTGGTGGACCACAGCAGAAAGACATTCCAAAAAGTAATAAATAAATGAATGAATACATAAAGAAATGAATGAATGAATAAAGAAATATACGTACGTACATACATACATGCATGCATACAAAAATAAATGCAGGGCAGTGGGGATTTCTTTCCTGATAAACAGTGAATTTGCCATGAGCCATTTATAATAGTTCACTGTCTGAAGTCAATCTTAGATGATCAGCTTGGACAACTGAATGAAGTTCCACATTAAAGCTGAATCTAACAAAGGGTCTGGAGGCAAGTCTAATTTTTCTGTTTTTCTATTACGGTCATTGTTTTCTAATTTTTTCCTGTAATGCTCTCACGTAGGATAAACTGACTTGCCTCCTAGTGAGTGAGAAATGTACAGAAACTTACATAAATGTGCAGAGATACAGGTTCATAATGAAGACAAAATGTAAAAAATTTAAACACCTTATAGATAATAATAATGGAATATCTATGTCTGAGTCTATATGCGTGTATTTATATGTGTGTATGTGTGGTACTTCAGGCATATTCTTGTTTTCAAATAGCATTTGCCTTCCTTATAGTGTGCCAGGAAATTATTTGTACATACATATTTATATAAATAAATTAAATTCAACAAAATAAAATTTAATAAAATTAAATTCTAAAAATAAGATGTGTAACACAAATGTGTGTCATTTGTCGTCAGAAGTAGATCTGGATTGCGCTGCAAGAACAGCCCTTGCTGTCTCTGTAGATGGACATCATGACATTATTCTGTCTTACATTATAAGTGTTAAGTAAGTCAGTCTTCCCTCAAGAACAGATCATTTGAGGCAGTGGCATTAGCATTAGTTAGACTATCAAACAGAGATGACTCATTCACTTACACTCAAATTTGATTGTGAGGCTGATTATAATAATGTGCATTAAAAACACAAGCAGAAACCAATTTGCCAGGATTTACATATAAATCCTTCTTCACAGATTAAAAGTTATCAACAAGAACAGTGTGTACAATTGCCTGCTTGTGGTCAGAAGGCAAAATACATTCTCAAGAGATTATTGTATTTATTTATTTTTGAAATGCTATGTCACTTATGTGTGTAGAATTCTTGAGGTAATGAAATGGCAGATCTTGTGTCATCATTACCCAACTGTGTTTTCAGGGCCATATCTGCACCATTTTCACCATTTTACCATTTGCAAGTGTCCTTCATCTCTAAAGAATTATAGAATGGCTCAGAGATGCCACGCACATCCTTCTAATTCTGCACAAGGAAATGAGAGTACGTTTTGTTTGTAGGCTTAAATGTGGTAATGGTGTTTGTCAGACGTATGGCCTCTTGTCCTGGTAATCTGTCTTTGAAGGATTTTCAGTGAACGAGCCCTGTAGTTTAAAACCTGAGGCGTGTGTTGACAGACCAAACAGTTTGGGGGTCAGAGCTGGATCTGAGGGCACCAGTTATGTTTTCCTCTGCATTTCATTAAATCCACTGAGTAGCCCACAGAATACCTCAGGTGACACAGACTCTCTGGAAAAGGCTATAGTGTAACTGAGAAAAAAATAGAACTTCAACAGTTGCATTCTTAAGTGATCCAAACTGTTTTTTTTGGTTTTTTTTACTAAGGACACCTTTTGTGTTTTTGTTTTCCAAATGATGACATTGATGTGCTGCTCATATCCCTCAGTCTTTTTATATATTTGTACTATCTTTAATGTCATTTCATCTCATTCCTTAATGCCTTATTTTATCCTGAATGTTATGCCTGCACTAATGTACTAGTCTACTGTGTTTGGTACTTTATGTACTGTCGTTGTGTGTGTCACAATATTGGCAAAATAAAAAGGTAGGTTAGCGGACCTCATGTGTTGTTTTAGGATCTATGATTCTGAGGCTGAGGATTATGCAAGAAATCTTGTACTTCGTGGTTTGCCATAAAATTACATAAATTCACCCCCTTCACTGAGACCATTCTTTTCTGATTTAATGCAAATTCATAATTTGTTACAGATTATGTTATCAACATATTCATTGGAATGAAAAGTAGACTCTTTGAAATATTTCAGAATGTGTATTCATTGTGCCCTCATTTTGCTTTAATCACTGTGAATTTCAACAAAAGCTTTGCATAGTCAAATCCACCTGAGAGTCATCAGAACACATGCTTCAGTAGAAGGGGCTGTTTCTTGTTAATTGTAAAAACTTTTTTTCTCATTTCTTGAGCTTTACGTCATTTTGAGATTTAATTAAAAAAAAAATGCCTACATGTTTAATATGGCCTTGGATGTTTTAACCCACAGTAAGTAACCTTAACCCTAACCCCAACGCTAACCCTAACATAGCCTGTTGAGATGTATGTCATTTAGGGTAGCACAAATCAATGCAGTGAGCAGCCCTGGTGCTTAATCAAAACATTACTGATTCGAGCCTAGAGGAGGGCATGAATGTACAACCATTGTTTACCTGCTGTCTACCTTCAAGCTAATAAAGCAGAGGAAAAGAAAGTAAGTGAATTGTAATGGGTAGTTTTGTAGTAAAACTTTATTTTAGGTGCCTATTATCATGCCTTTAGTAACATTAACGAAGCCAATAGACGGTAATTTATGTGCCTCATTACTACTTTAATAACACAAATTCTTTTTAGGCTTATTCTAGGTAACAGGAGTTTGGAAACACCAACAGAACCTGGTGGTTTAAGTGGTTTAAGCGATATCGCGGGTGCATTTTCCAGAGTGCCTTGAGCGCGTTGGTCCCGGGATAGGCTTACAGAAAATAAATGAATAAATGAATTAATTAATTTTCCAGAGCATTAATGGCATGCATAAATGCATTACCAGTGCATTTTAATGGCCTAAAATAACCTAAATGATGTGAAATGACATGTACTACAAATTACTATATAATAGTATAAAATTAATTGAAAGAATGTAATATGTAATCTTCAGTCGGCCAAAGGGGATGTAAAAAAATGTTTAACTAAACATCCAGTTGCCGAAAGCCCACTCTTTTGATTCCATGGTGGAGCAGAGCAGCTGTTCTCTTGATTGGTACACTAATGCATGGCACACTTGTTCTGAGCTAATACAGAAAGAGCAGCAGTGGGGCAGAAAGTGTAAACTGGTCTCATGATGTTTTCTCCATTAGTTGATCTCACAAAATTTGCCCTTGAGTGCTTCAGATTTGCAGTGCTGAATAAACTCCCATAGTGCTAAAAAAAAAAGACATCGGTCAATGGGCTCAGCAGGAAGTTCGACTCTGATAAAACAGAACATATGCAGACTATCTCTGCATAAGCCATCAGAGAACAGCTATAGTGCTGTTATTTAGGCTTGGAGAGTATCTTCCTGTATCTACAGCCCAAACAGCAGATTATCTTGAGGTGATCACAAGCACTTTCCTTGGTTTTTGCACCTAAGCATTTGAAAGCAGTTCCAGGATTGAACTGTTCTGGAGCAATATTTCATTTTCCATATGACATCAGGGTAAGAAAGAAAACTTTTTGATTTTTGCTAAAGAAAAGGCAGCCCCTCATAAAAATATTTTTCAGAAATCATTAACTTAGAAGGACAGCATTATGGTCAAACAAGATGAATCGCACAAAGCAAAATTAGTTGTTTTTTTTTTTTGTCTGAGCCGGAACACCGTCCACTGCAAAATGTTTATCTTTCTTTATTTGTTCATCATCATCATCATCATTGTTGTTGTCATTAGTGGTAGTAGTAATAATAATAATAACAACAACAACAACGACAACAACATCAACAACAATAATACAAAATTTGTAATAATGATGATCTTTTACATGTGACTTATCAGAGGTTGTGCAGAACTGATTAGACAAAGAACTGTTGTTTCAATTATGGGTGAGTGCAGGGTGAACACAGGGTGAAATGGAACATAGGTTATTATACAGATTCATGAAGCACATAGTCATGGTCTCGTTTCATTTCTTTGTTTGTTTCCATAGCAATGTGGCCTGCAAATTTTGACAGGTGTCTTGTGAATATTCATTGAGGTTCATCCTAAATCCGACTTTTGTACCATGAAAGTAACTTTTTTCATCCTAAATGCTTATTGATCACGGAGCTGTGCAAATCACTCCACTGGTGGCTGTAGCACCATTTTAAAGAATGCAGTCAAAAATAGTGAGAGCTGGCCAGGTTAAAGTACAGCCTCCATGTGGCTGAAATGCTCACTATCCACTTCATTAGAGACACCGACCTAGAGGTGAGGAAAAATTGAGGCAAAAAAGGCGGCAATGAGTTTCTTAAACTGGATTAAATCAAGTGGAATATGTAATCAGCTGTGTGTGCCCCCCTTTCATGATTGAGTAGTTAGGGCACTGGGCTGGTGACATAGCATTCTGGGTTCAAACCCAAGCAAAAGCACTCTTTTTTTTTTTTTTCTCCCATGTGGTTTACTGGTTATTGCATCGTGCTGCAGGAGGCAAGGCTGAATGTTAAAATTCAACTCTGAGTAGATTTTTTGGCCGGCTGGGGGCCTAGTGGTTAGGGAGTTGCCCCTGTGACCAGAAACCTGTGGGTCTGAATCCCAGGACTGCCAGTTGCACAATTGAGGTACCCTTGAGCATGGTACCATAACCCCACACACTGCTCCCTGGGTGCTGCATCGCTGCCCGCCCACTGCTTTACTTGGAGAATTGGTCACATACACAGAAGAATTTCACATTGTTCACACTGTGCTCTGTGGTGAGTTTGCATGAGACAACAAGGGCCACTTTAATGAATTAATACTTGTGTAATATCTCCAGCCACCTTTTACGCAGCCTTGCCCTCCAGTGCATTTGCATGCCCCCTACACTAATTTCATGCATAACTCATGGACAGAATGCATTTCCTTCGTATATCTTAGTACATATCTTAGTACATCTGGCCCTGAGGTGTTAAAAACACCTAATAAAGTGATCAGCGGGTGTACGTGTCAGATAAACAAAATATTTTAAATTTTTATTAATCTGATGTTTGATTTTCTACTTTGTAATCAAAAATATTTTACATAATACCTCAATAAATATGAAATACTGATTTTATCTGCTGTGGTGTAGTTCTGACAGCACAGTCTGTTCGGCGCAGGTGGATTCTATACAGCATGTTATTTGTGATAACAGCTATTTTTTTTCACAATTACTATATCATTTCAAGTAGCAGCTAACAACTTGCGTCACGTAGATAATCATTAAATTAGCATTAAGAAAATTAGCAAACTGAAAATGGACACATTAGACCATTTTTGTAAGATAATATTTTACCTACAGCCCTCAGTGTTGTAGCCTTAAGTGAGGGTTTTATGTGGGTTTGTCCAAGTCCACAGATCAGAGGGCCACGTTCCGGAGTGGTGTCAGCGTGAGCTTGCCCACATAACACCCTGTGGGTTTTGTGTGAGTTTGTTCAAGCCCACACTGCCCACAGTCTTACTTTGTGCCAGTAGAGGCTTGTTTTTTAGGTTAGATCACGCACCTTCGGCTTGTGTGAGAGAATGACACCCATGATATTTCACTCCCTCTTAAATCTATTTGGGACAGATGGATCATTTAATACAGACTTCAATAAATGTGGATTTCATTTGTATCTGTGTCTCCATCAGACTTTATAGTGACTGTTACTAGCTCCACAGTCTGTTACAGTTGTCTGCCTTTACTTCATAAACACAAAACAAAACAAAAAAAAAAAGTCAGTGTCTCTGGCTCAGTATAGGGGGCAATATAGACAAATAGGGGCAAAATGTGCACCCCTGCTTTTCGGGCTGAATCTGCATTCATTGTAAGTTCAACAGCCTTAAAAGTTTGTCTCTAATACAGCTGAGCAAATAACAGTGTTATGTTGAATTTACAGCATTTTTATTATTTAGACAACAGGTGGAATTCACTGCTGCCCTCCCACACGATCACACTGTTCCCTTTAATGATCCCACTTCGATCTATAAAGACATACTGTCCAGTACTGGTCCAGCTCTCTCAAGGTTTGTTTTCAAAGGTTAATCTAATACACTCATGTTAGCACTGATATCTGGCACTAACCCTGCCATGACTCTGCATGCTTCATTTGCACTAAATGTTGGAAAATTGTCTTTGCCTGTGTTAGGACTGTTCAGGAAAAATGACCATGGTAGAACAGATACTATATTGTTCTGTTCAGAGCTATATCAGACTAAAGTAGGCATTTCTCTTTACTTTGATTTGACCTTTTTCAAGTCCAACATGAATCTATAGAAGAACATTCTGAAACTGAGCATTTTAGAAGAACATGTGGAAACCTTTCAAAGAATGTGGTTCATGAAAATAAGATTAGTGTGTGAAGATGTTTTTTTTTGTTTTTTTTTTAGTTTAAAGAGGTCGGAACTCCTTTAATATCTATATATGTCTTAACTAAGAACAATTTAGGAATAAACTTGTATCTTCAAAAGTGGAAAAAAAAAACTTTAAAAAACTTTCGCAGCAATGCAGCACAGATTAACACACACAAACATGTGTACATGTGTAAAGTGTAAAAGTGTAAAGTGACCATTCTGTCATACGTGAACACACCACAGCAGCGTGCAGCCAGGAACACAGTGCCCAGGATGTGGTGTGTGGGGAAGTAAATTTCCCAAGGGAACCTCAGAGGTGTCACTAGCACTCTTGGGAACCCACTTTCTGAAACGCCCTAACCACTCGGCCACCAGCTGCCCCATATGTACAGGGTGACACAGAAAAACGGGAACTTTTGGCAAACAAATAAAAATAGAAAACATATTTATCGCGAAAGCATGCTGTCTACCGTTCCACTCCTCCATTATTACTGAATGGCGTGATTGTGTACAGCTCACAGTCCCCCTTCCGTAGTGCTGCCGACTGTACATGGCTGCCACTACGCACCTCAAAAGTTCCCGTTTTTCTGTGTCACCCTGTATAATACATGGCTTTACATTACTGTGACTGCGTGGCTGCGAGTCATTGTGTCTCTGATCAGTGGCAGTCTGGTCCATGAAATCACTCTATCCAATTTGGATGGACACTGCATAAATAAGATGCAAAAAATGGGTATAAGTAATAACTGTTTATAAGCCTCCAATTGTTTCAATCCAGAAAATAACTAAGTGGGCATTTCCAAAAATGTATGCTTTTACAACCAGATATGGAAAAAGCTCAGTAAAAAGACACCCACTTATGTGACTGTGAAACATCTTGTAAATAAGTTAATTTGGCGGAATATACTTTTGACAGTGAACCTGGATTTTGTCATTAAAGCTGGATAGGCCATTGCTGTTTGGAACAACCTTGGGGTAATTGGACTTATGACCTAGAGGAGATGTGACACTTATGGCCCCCAACTAGCGAAATAATGCCAGGCCCTGTCACCGACTTCACAAACAGAGGCCAAAAGCCAGGATTTGCAGTACTTTTCTTCTTTATTCACAATTATACATATTTATAATTAAATGATCAAACATGTCAGTACATAAGTGCACACACTCTCTCACACATACACAAACAAGATCAAATCACAGTAGAGTAGTATATTCAAAAATGATTCTGTCGGTTCGAATGGTGTCCGTATGCTCAGCATTTTCATTCAAAACGTTTTCATTTACTTTGTCTTTCGATGGGCAAGGGTAAAAAACAAATCATAGCAAAGAAGGTAGAATGTAGAAAATATCAGAATACATCATTTCCTCCTGAGAATGGTTACGCCTTGACGTCACTTTTTGAACTCTGATGGTTCTTTTACCTTTCACCACATGGGCTGTGGATCCATAGGTTTTCTCCACAGAAAACTGCATCACTCCAATTCTGCATTACCTATAAAAATACATTTATTAGTATTTCAGTTCCAGATTCATGACACATGAAACTAATGGCAGTACTGTTTTGTAACATTGTTTCCATGGCACAAGCCCAGACCTGTTACAGACCAGATTTATAACAATATGTAAGCAAGTAAATAAATAAACCAAATGACTAAGGATTACCATAATGTAATGTCTTCTGCTCTGGTCAGCTGGGGTGTTTTGAGGTCCATTACAGTCCAAGTCTCTATGTAAATCAACTTTTGTCATCTCGAATCAAGGGCAAACAGCTGACAATATGACATACTGTTATTTACTTGTCACATCCAAAACACTGAGAAGGCAATCCTGCATTGTCTTTAAAAGACATCTGACCAAGCTTGAGGAGCACATTGGAACGAAGAGGCAGACTAAAAGGGTGTTTGGGGTGATTGACGTGTTCAGCACAACAAACTCTCCACACCGCATTTCAGAACACTGCGCAACCACCATGTCAAGTCCTTGCTATGTCCCTACTCAGAATATGCAAGTGGACATGTAGTTGTTCAAATATCAATTAGAACAAAGAAGCATTGCATACATGTTTACTTTTACATTCTCTGGTTTACACATGCACCACTGTTCATAACAATTTTTGGGCAGAGGATTCTTTTGGGCACCTTTCCCAGAAGGTTCATACCAAACCTCTACTGTACACTGAAGTCCACAGCAGTGACTTGAATTTGCATCTTGTGCTTTTATGGTTGGGCAGATCCTTCAGGAAACATTTTGAAATAACTGTTGGGAAGATCCTCTTGCAATACGTGGATGAAGTTTTGAGCTATCTTTAAATAGTCTTAGTCTCTTAACATGTCTCTTTAGGATCTTCATTTGATACCCATTTTATTGGAATGTGGGGCTGCTCAGGTTGTTTTTTTTTTTTTCAAATCTTTGTTCCAAATGAAATGCAAAAAAGCGATCGACTGTTGCGCCGTCTTCCCAACATCATGCTTCTCATTTTTTTCTTCTTTTCACTTTGTTAGGTTGTGTGGTTGCTGTAGCTGATGTAGGTCTGCTTGGGGCTGAGTCCTGAAAGAGAAGAGATAAAATGGCCTATAACATGAAAGTCTCCACTACCCACTTGTAGTGAACAATAGCTTCTTCTGTTCTGAATAAATCATTCTGTATTCTCTATGGTACTTTAGCATGTGAAGACTTTATCTCTCCATGGACACCCTTTGAAGCTTTCTGCTAACTGCAGATGCATAATCACCCGAGTTACTTCTGCTGAGTCAGTCTATTTATTACTGTTGTACAAAGGTCTTCTATATTTTTCCCCGTTTCATTGATGTTCAGGCAGTGGAACATGAGTTCCATAGGGGAATACAAACCTATTGCAAGCACACCAGTTTTTCTCTTAAATATGTGTCATGCATAAGATTCCATAAACTCAAAATATGCCAAAGCCATATAAAGTCGGTGTTAAGAACCAATGGCAGCCTTGTTATTG
Organism: Hydrocynus forskahlii; assembly: GCA_037974365.1. Taxonomy (NCBI): domain Eukaryota; kingdom Metazoa; phylum Chordata; class Actinopteri; order Characiformes; family Alestidae; genus Hydrocynus; species Hydrocynus forskahlii. The sequence goes on along the minus strand of JBBPCX010000114.1, from coordinate 19,836,060 downwards.
CAGTGACCTAATTCTGCTTTCTGCATAACAGTAGGAGCAATGCAGTTCACTGAAGCTTTGTAAAATTCCTTCAATCTTGGACTCCTGGTTCACATAATTATCTCATTTGTTCTTCTATTGTTGGTATTTTTGAGCATTTGAAAAAAAAAAATGGTGCATAACAAAAGCACGCTCACCTTGAGTTTCCAGGTTCTCACACAGCTCTGTCTTGGCCTCTCCGTTGGGCCGCAGGCTGCCCTTCGGGTTGAACTTGTTGGACATGGTGGCGGCAGTGACCACGGCTTTCAGGCTGCGAGGGTTTCGCTTGGCCACATTCTGCTCAGGGTGGAGGAGGACTACATAAACTTTAGGCATGTAGAGCAACCCCAGAGACACGGAGGCACTCAGGCTGACCGAGATGGTCAGAGTGGTCGTTTGGATGTACATCTGCCAAGAGCACACACAACGAGCAAGTAAGCCACAAATGTACACTGCTTATTCAAAAATGTCTTCATGGCATTGGAGACTATATGTGTAATTAGTTTGCTTTAATTATTTAGTGCTTCCAGAGCTAAACTCCCTCACCCCTATCAATATGTATACAAGCATGCACAGACATGTCTCCAGTACTGCTCCTTGTTTCTCCACAGTTGATGGCCTAAAACACAGGGGCAGATGTTCCTACAGTGTTCTTCAGTGGATTCTTTGTGTGTGGTGAGTAAAGGTACAGTTTAGATCATGTTCATGTTCATGGCCATGATCACTCTGGATATTAATACTCTTATTCTAAAGAACACATCAGCCTGTCTCAAAGTGGATTTTATGTAATCTAGCAAATTATATCTCTCACGATAATCAGTGCCAGTGATAATTATTCAGTCAGAAACGCATAAGTCTTCAAAATAATTTATGGCACATCTACAGAGATCTATTAATAACATATCCTCCCTCTTCACAAATATTCCAATTGTAACCAGACAGAATTTTGCAGGATTTTGATCACAGAGTAAAAACAGAGGGTTTTAGGCAGTTTCACTGATTTCCAAGAACAAATTTCCAACTGATCAGATAAAATAGGGCTATGCTGCATCCATTATGTTTTTAATTATACTGCCTCAATTTATTCCCAAGTACTGAATTTTTTATGTCTCATTATGTAGAGATGGGTATGATGATTTTTGTGCTCAGTTAGTACTTGAATTCAAAATGTATGGAACGTCATCAACTAATTTCTCGTTTTTGTGTTCTGTTCTCTTCTGTTGATTCAGCAGCTCTCACTGTCAAGCTCTAGCACAAGGCTGGAGAACTCTGGCCCTGGAGGATCAGGTTCTTGTAGTCTGTGATTTACCTGCTCAAACACACTTGATTGAGCTCAGCAGTTAATCACCAGGTTTAGTGGTTGTGTCAGAGCAGAGAAATCATCCGTTCTGGACTCCGGCCCTCAGTTCTCCATTCCTGCTCCAGCTTTATTTTATTTTTAGAGCAAAAGTGCAGCAAAAAAAGAAGAATAGTGCCTTTGTTGATGGATGCTGTGTCTGCTAAGAAGTCTCCCTGCAGTTCAATATGTAACTCAGTACTTGAGTAGTATTTTTTTGACCTGAAACTTTTTACTCCTACTCAAGCTGTTTTCGGTATGAAAAAAAAAACCCACTTGAGTAGGAGTAAGGCGAAAAAGTTGGAAGAATTGTTCATTCTATGGCCTACTTCCACTGTCCACATAATTCTGTTCCTTAGTGTAATAATCAACTTACACATTAAAGTTACCACAAAAGACCAATAAGCCATTATGAAGTTGCTGCAGTGTAAAGGATACTGGGAGAATGGAGATATAACCCATTCAGTTTAACATGTACATGATGATGATGCATAAGCTTCCTCACAGTAATTTGTGGTCTATGTTTTACATAATGTGCAATAATATAAATGTCCGTGTCATGTCATTTCTAGACTTCTCAAAATTGTGTTATTAATCAAAGTGCTCAAAATGTATTATACTTTAAACTTAAACTGAAGCATCTGCCAATTCATATCTTAATGATTCCAGTCCATTTGAATAAGCTTTGACAAAAGACAAACAACAGTTAAATTGATTGGAATACAGTATTTAAAACAGAATAATTTCAGTGTGGTTGTTGCTGCTGCTGTAACAATAATAAAAATAACAATTTACTAAATCAGTGGCATCAAGATATTGCAAATAATGTTTTCAACATGATGAATAGATCACTGTTGTCTGATAATATGAAATAAAATCGACTGAACTCATAAAAGTTTCTAGGTGACGTTGGAGGCACCTATCGGCTCTACTGCTCAAAAAAAAAAAAAAGATATTTCGCACGGTGTTTTCTTCTGTCTGAATGATGTTTTGCAGTGGAGTTATGTTTCTGACACAGCAGACACAAATTGAGACTTTAGGTGACATTGACTTTCATTACTTTAAAGTGACATAAAGTGACATAAATCCAGCATCACTCCATTTGATACATTTCAAGATGCCAAGAAGGGCCAAGCCCGTTAATATTCTAATGTGCTAATTATGCGTCTGCAGATTTTAATAAATCTATTGTACCTGAAGAATCTATGCTTCCTCTAGAACAGGAACAGAAACTGGGCCACCCCGAGGAAAAAACAAAAACTAATTACTCAAGTTGTTAGATTTATGTTTTGTTTTGTTTTTGTTCTGTTTTTTTTTTCTCTAAAGGAGCTCGCTAACTGTTTCTGCAACTGGCAATTCATTATGGTTAAGTGGCTCCGATTCTCTTCCAACTGCACAGAGAAGAAGAAAACTGTGCCAATGAACTTGTGGTTAAACTTGATAAGAAGAAAATGGGTTTAATTGCAATCTAGTTTCCTCTCTATTTGTGACCCACTGCTGTGATCTAAGGAGCTCAGTGTCAATGGAAAGACTCAGAGCACGAGTGGAGAGAAGGATTATACCCCTGAGAAAACTTCAGTGGGGAATAAAGCACGTAGACACTACCAAAGTCCAAAAATAAGTGATTAGAGGCGGATGTAGTGCAACATATTACTGAACTGAATACAACTGTTGAATAATTTTCATGCACAGTGCAGGAAGAACTGCACTGGTTCAATAATATGCTCAACATGCTTTAAGACTTAGACGGTTCCTTTGGGAGCTCCACTGCCTGGAGCAGTAAACAGGTCACTAAAGCATGAGGAGGAATTGAATAGCACAGCTGTAGAAACTGACAACTCTTTGTATATTGTGATAAACATGCTGTGCGTACACTGCTATATTGGCACAGACAGTTAACATGTGAATTAAATTTAGAAAAAAATTGTTTTGATAAAATAACAACTGGTCACAAAGAGCTAAACCTAGAAAAGGCATGCATAAAAGTAAGTGATATAGTAATAAAAATGTAGATTAACATGATTTGCTCTAGAAACAGGCCTTTTTTCACTAGACAAGTGAAAAAGTGTGTGAACAGGCTGAGCTGAAGGTATTTTTTTTTTTTTTTTACATATGTCTACAGAACGATTAACCAGTTTTACCTAGCTCGCTAATGTGTGTAACACTGTGACAGGATGAGCTAATGAATGTTCAGTCTTATTTGGAAGTAGCCTCTAAATGAACCTCTAATTAACAAAACCGATCCAGATTAGATTACTCCACTGACCAGTGCTAATAATGTAACATGGATATCTCAATTACACTGTAAACGGAATGTCCTCAGAGAGTGGCTGCAGTTTGATTTGTCACAATATTGGCACTGTTTACTTGCACATGTCATATGTGACTAACTTTTGATGGTAGTAGCCTAGTGAGTAAAACACTTGCCTGTGAACCACAAAACCATTGTGTCCTTGAGCAAGACACTTAACCCTCAGTTGCTCCAGGGAGACTGTCCCTGTAACTAAAGATTGTAAGTTGCTCTGGATAAGGGTGTCGGCCAAATCCCCCCCCCCCCTTTAACTTTTACCATTTTAAGAATGAAGAAATATTTGTTGTTTTTCGTAATACAGATATTATCAATAATGTGAAATAATTGTTTCAGCCCTATTTTCAATCACTACTAATCAAGTTATAACAACATTTTCTCTCTAGGCTGAATTGTATGTCCCCACTGATCAGCCACGATCAAATACACACTGGTGCCCAAATATGAAGTTTTACTATCCAGAAATGATGACTGAGTGCACAGCACAACTGTGCACAACACACACTTCACAGCAGTGTCTCCGCCTGAGGCGATGTATGTGCAGATACCACGACTGCAGTCTAATGAGGGATTGCAGACAACTGAAATGGGAACACGGGACTGAAACGGGTTTAGACCTTAGAGACTCTGTCCCAAGTGTCTCAGAGCATACAGACTGCTCCAGTTTCTCTTCCAATTCAGGAAACTAAAATTAGACGTTGACTTTGTCAATCACGTAACCCACAGGTTCAGTAGGTGACTTGAATACTTCACTGTAGGAGATGATTGGTGCAAAATTTAACTCTGAAGGTATTCTGAAGGGATTTGTTCGCGCTCTGAGACTAAAAGACATAGCTTTTGTTATGGATTATTAACCCAGAAAGATAATGGACCTTATCTTCCTTACAGAAATGAACAAGATCAGTTAGGTTTGAGATGAAGTTGCACACTTTGACCTGTTTTCGCTGAACACTGATTTAAGGTTGTGACACTGCCAGTTACAGGAACATATTAACTTAATATATTTTAAAGGCTGTAACTCAGTGGGCCTAGAGGGATAACTGGAAATGTGATAATAGTAATAGGAACTCAAACTTGCATTTCCAGTAGTGGAGACTGGTCCTTTTTAGACTACCCCTAGTTTTGCCCAGTTAATGAGACTATTCATTTGGATTTGTTTATTTGTAATTATATGTATTTAGTCCAATTTTAGTCTAATTTCACTTAGTCCATCCTGTTTAATACGTTAGCTAGCTACGTAAAACTGATTAGCTTAGAGCACAAACTCATTCTGTAAACATTTCACAAGAAAAAACATTCCACCGGCTTGTGCTGGAAACCTACACACACACAGCTTATCTGGTGAAATAAAAATACCATCATTCTGGCCCATTAAAATGTTCAACTAGTTAAATGGATCTACAGCCTACATTCATCTATGTATATGTTACTCTATAATTTATTTGTAGCTATCATTCATCTTCTGCAGAATTATTGACAGTCTTTATATAGACACATTAGTGATGCATGTTTTCTTCCACATCAGTAACTGAGATCTTCATAAACTGTATCCAATGTTGTAACTGATTATTTGTCAATCAGTTGACATGAATAATTGGCATTTGCAGCCCCATATAGAGTAAAACATTTCTTTAGGGTGAACAGTCTGGCAGACAAACAGGTTATCTGTTTGTAAAATAACAGCCTGTAATTTTTTAAGTTTAATTCTCAAAATGTCTTACAGAAAACTATCCAGCTATCCAGGTATCTATGTGTATAATGCTAAGTGAGCTCTCCCATTGGTTAGGCCTTCAGGTACTGTACTGAAGTCCTATTGCAACCACCAACATAATTAAGTGACAGAGAAACCAACCATTTTTGGGAGCAAAAATGTTACTCTTCCAGACATCCCACACATACCACTGACTGGTAAAGAGCTGCAGAAATGCTACACAAAAGGTAAATTAACATCTGTTACAAGCCTCAGCTAAAACACGGAGCGTCTTTTATAAACTTCAGATGTCTGTTTAATCTAAAGCAACCAAAAGCATTTATGTGCAATGCTGTTGGCACTAACTACTAGACTCTCATAGGAGTTCTAACAGAAATCAACATTACCATGCAGGTGTGCTATTTCCTAATTTTTTGATTGTGTTTTGATATTCATGGCCCGACCTGATGGCCTGGTTCTAAAGTCATGCCACTGTTCATAATAGCTTTATGACAGAATTAGCATTGCGGTCCTCATATTCAAGTTTACTACAGATCCTTAAAAAGTTCTCAGTGAGGAAATGAACTGACTTAAAAAGCATTTTTTTACTAATGTCTGTAGATGCCTTGCATTTTACCGTTTCCTATCACTGTCTTTCAAATTAACAACAGAGCAAGAACTTTGCACATATTTCTATTCACCACTGTATGTTAGAATACCTTTTATTTTTTAGCTGAAACTGCAAATCAAATTCCATGACAACATTTCTCTATAATCCACACTAGCAAATATGCAGTGTTGAAAACCAGAAATAATGACTGAAGAGCATAGTACAACAGAACAACACCCCCACAGAGAAAATAGCTACCTTCGCCCACGTGTCAAGAGACAGGAAGGGATGTTATTCAAAGCCTCTTCCAGCTCTGCAACACACCTGTATGTAAATAAGAGTTGCTGGCCTCACTCTCAAAGAGACAGTAATTATTTTGTCAAGCGCACAATGGAGGAAAATCTCCAGCAAGTGAACCATTTAGCACCACTCTGTCAGCCTGCAATTCTCCAAGGTGGGAAAGCATACAAATAGCAATCTGTGCAAGTAGGGCGGCTTGCGCTAGGACCTCAGTGTCGGGACGAGTCTCTCCAGTCCTGACTGCCAGACTAACACCTATCTCTCCAGCTGCGACATGCATTGGTTCGACCTCCCCATTACGTCAGGCATCTCGTCCACTGATCACAAACTATAGAAACCGGACCAGATGCCTTCATTCAGACGATGCAGAAAGCCTCCAGTGACATTCGTCACATTCGCTTTGACACAAGCTAAATGAGCGCGGGCGGCAGAGTGCTGATAAGGCGTCTGGCAGTAAACGGGCGATCAGTGAACAGGTAGACAGATAAAGTAAATCAACAGTGAGGAGGAAGCGAGGCGTTTAATTGCTCTAAAAAGATGTCATCACTGACTCCCTGTGTTTTTCAAGCTTGTCAGTTTGTCATTGTAAAGCATTGTTTTGATATGTTAATTGTCTTCAGTTGTCCATGTACTGCCACATGCTCTGTGTTTCTTTTTTTGTTTTGATTTGAGCTTGTGTTTTTGTAATGGTTTGTGAGACAAATTGTATATTGCAAATTGATGCATTAGCCATCTTGCTTGGTATAGCTAACACAGTCATGCTGACAGGAAGTTATCGTGTCATGTGCTATAGTCTACCATGTGCAATTTCATGTGGGATTTTATTATCAGCTGCTAGATCATTATCGGGATGCGCAATATGTTATTATTATGTGCAATTGTCTCACCATGTGCAATGTCATGTGCAGTTTTCTTATTGGGTGCTAAATAATTTCCTTACATGCAATATTTTAATATTATGGGCAACAGTCATCCATTGTGAAATATCACTACTTATGTCAATATTCTACTTATCTATGTGCAAAAACTCCTAACTGCTATTTGTGTTACTGGTAATTCTGTAAGCTATGTATCTATAGTGTTAATACTCCTACATTTGTGCATATATCACAGTGAATTTTGTATAGAGTATTTTCTGCAGAAATTTTACTGGATTATATTTAGACTTTATATTTTAAATTGTTCTTGTCTCTGTGTCTCTGTGTGTCTGTGCAGTCGTAACATAAGCAATTTCCTCTGGGATCAATAAAGTTTTTGATCAGTGAAGATTCTGATTCTGATTCTGATAATATAGTGAACTTCTTGCAATCACACACTCACACAAATGTCCATAATTGCACAGAATCATGTGCAGAATCAAGTAAGGCATATCTTTTGTCTGAAGAGTAGCTTTTCCTAAGTAGTTCACCTTTGCAAACTCTTTACAAAGTAGTCATTCTAAAAATAACAATTCTTAATTCAGCATGCCATTCTAGCTTGCATTCTGCTTCACTTCTTGGTCATGCAATAGCGCTTAATTACTTTATCTTCACTTGGAAAAACATGAAAGACAGAAGAGAACAGACTGTGCTGAGTCCTGAGCAGGTACCACAAAGCAAAAAAAAAAAACGAAACTGACTAGACTGACGCACAGCGGAAAAAGTACCAAAGTGTCATGTTAATATGAAGGAATATTTTGTATCAGTTTTTACAGATGTTTACCCGTATTTCGTATTATGCGTTGTGGGATGTGTTTTATTTGGAGAGACCATTCTCAAGTAACAATGTGGTTGGAAAAAGTTGAGCTTTTGTTAGCCTGTGTCTACCATTTCCAGATAAGCCAGGAATATGTTACTGACTTATTTTGAAGTGCAAGTAATTTACATTTTATAGGTTCAAATGTTACTTTAGCCATTTTAGGTTGAAAAAGTTGGGCCTGCTAGTCAGCTAACCAGCTAACTAGATAACGGACAACCATGGTAAGTTCTTATTAATGTCCAGTCCTGTTTCTCCCAAGTTAACTTTGCCAACATACAATTTGGTACTGTACTGACTGACTACAGGTGTTAACTATGCTTTCTGAGCAATGTAAGCTACCTGGATTGCTTGGCCAATTAATTTAGCACATTTACCATCACATGTTACAAATGAAAAGGTTTGATGTTGTCATAAGTACTCTGCATGTGTTTGTGCTGTTATGGTGCTGTCACATTACAACTTAATATTCATGTGATGATCTTGGCCTGAATGAGTAAGGTGAGGAGTAATGTGTTCAAAAATTGATGGCCAAAACACCAGAGTGCTATTCCGCTGGTTGGTTTTTGAAGCAAAACAAAGTCTTCTGCTAAATAAGCACAAAATAAGCATGCTCAGGTGGTATATATACAGAGTGATAGATTATTTGATCATGTTGCTGTATTACCTGTTAAGTAAGTTATTTTAGTAAGGAGACCTATCATTATTAGAAATTTCAGTGGTCAGTTAAAGTTTACTGAAATATCTGCTTAAGGAGGGATAGAAGTGTCTGTGAATATACAACAAATCTATGGGAATTTCCACAGATTACAAACACAGTAGTGTCTGTGAATGGCACAGTAGATATACTGTAAATCTATTACACTTCCCATTTGGGGGTTGAAGGAAATGTGAGAAAACATAATGGAAAAGGCACCAGTAATTTTTGGCCATTATCTGTTTTCCACTTTCTTTACTCTGTGACATCAAAGGTTTTGGTATTTTGTGCAGTGGAAGAACGCCCAATTTGCCCAAAAGTTTGTAGGCAGTTGCTCATCCATCATTTCTTCCAGTATAAAGTTTATTCCCCCCTTGCTGTAGTCACAGACTCTACTGTTCTGGGAAGGTTTCACACACAGTTCTAAAATTACATTAAATTTGACTGCATTCAGCAACAAAAGCATAAGTGAGGTTGGCACTGATGTTCCCTGATTACCTCTAGATGACAAACTCCACTTTTGCTCACCACAAAGGTACTGAATGGTGTTTCGCTCCTCCAGAGAATACAGCCTAATGCTGGGGAACTTTATACCCTTCTAGCCTACACTTGGCATAGGGCATGATGAACAGAGGCTCATATTCAACTACTCATAAATATCTATTGCCAATGAATTTCTATGGTGATTATACAGGCTTTGTGTGCACAGTCGAGAACCTGCAGTGGATGCACTTTAAGCTGCTGAATTTGCTAATTAATAAAGGTTTTTGAATATTGTTTGACATGTAGTGTAGTAAGCCACTGCTATTTCAGTGACAAAGTCACATTTTTACTGACTTTGTAGTCACAGTCAGTCACAGTTACTGAAGCACTGGTGCAACATTTAAGCACTGATAGCCACCTATGCACAAGTAGGCAAAAATTCCCATACTCCTAAATACGTTGTTCCTTCCTTCTAAGAAGAGGGCTAATTAAATAACACTGAAAATGAAGAAGGAAGAGAAATCTGTTATCTTCAGGCCCAGAAACAGAAGGGCTGAGGCATTCTAATTGAAATTAGTAGAGCAGAGCAAGAAAATTGGAGTGTTCCGTGGCTGTGGATGAAACTGTGCTTTCCAGGGTTTCCTATGTGCAGCCTTTAAACAACATTTGTTATTTTATAACACTAATACTCATTAAATGATTTCATCAACAGTAAAGTTCTGCTCGATCTCTTTGCTATTGCAAAGACTCTTTCATTAATAAAGGCTCAGCACTAGGTGGAGAAGAAAATCTCCTGGAGTCTAGAGTCAACCCTAATGTGGAGAACAAAATGACATCAACGCATTCTGTCTTTATGGTCTTAATGGTGATTAAATGTCAGGAGGATCTTACCTACTCTTACCTATTCTTTCAGGTCTCAGTAAATAAATTACTATTGAATATTCTGAAGTCTGACGTCTAAATGTTCAGTTCCAATCTTTGATGAGACTAGAGTAAAAAATGCAGTCGGCAGCTTTCACTAGTTTGTGGTACCTTTTCCAGTGACTGTGACGTGCCAAAGAAGATAGGGATGAATGCCAGCCAGATGATGCAGGTAGTGTACATGGTGAAGCCAATCGGCTTTGCTTCGTTGAAGGTTTCTGGCACCCTGCGTGTTTTTATGGCGTAGACTGTACATGTGACCATCAGCAGCATGCTGTATCCTAGCAGGCAGATGAGTGACAAGTCTGAGATGTCACACTTGAGCACGCCCCGCGCGAGCTCAGGGTTAGCCATGCGCTGGTCATCATAGTCGATGAAGGTTTGAGGAGGGTCCACCATAAACCATATACACACCCCTAAGAGCTGGACAGAGATCAGGATAAAGGTGATTACCAGCTGGGATGCTGGGCTGATGAACCTCGGGGCACTTACTGACATCTTCCCCTGCTCGAAAATACGATAAATACGGTTGGTTTTGGTTAGCAATGCAGCATAGCTTATACTCATTCCAAGGCCCAGGAAAATGCGACGGAATGAACAAAGTCCAACACTAGGAGTGGCTATCATCAGGAATGTGGTGGCATAGCATAGGAAGATGCCTGTCAACAGTACATAACTCAGCTCCCGTCCGGATGCCTTTACAATCGGAGTGTCATTGTAGCGTATGAAGGTGACCACCACAAACAAGGTGGCCATAATGCCCACTACAGCAATGAGGACTGGTATGACCGCCCAAGGTGAACTCCACTCCAGCTGGATGATGGGGATTGGCTGGCAACCTGTGTGATTCTTGTTGGGCCTCAGGTCAAAGCGGCACATCTTGCAGTTAAATGGGTCGGCCTGGTACTGGTAGCCGTCGCAGCGCTCACAGTGCCAGCAGCAGGGGACGCCCTTCACAACCTTCTTGCGCCAGCCTGGCTTGCAGGGTTGGCTGCAGATGGAGAGGGGCACCTGCCGTCCAACACCTGGCCACTGTACCATCGACATCTGGGGAACCATCAAAAATATTTTTGCCATCATATGCACACACATAAACACAAAATTACCTTCTCTAAACAAATCTGATACAATGTGAAAGCTGGCCTTTAGAGGCCAGTGTTTAATCATTTATCATTGCAGGCATCAGGCTTAGATATTAACTTGGACTAAACTTGGTCAGAAAAAGAGACTTACGTCAAGGCTGAGCTTATCTGTCCAGCTGCCAATGATTTTGTACTCAGTCGTCTGGTTAGTTAGCTGGTACTGGAAGATATCATAACGGCCTGGGGCATCTCCATTCTCATTGAACTGCACTGGATTGCCAGCTGTGACTGGAGATAGGAGCAGAGAGGTACAATTAGACAAGCAGAAGATTCCCATGGCCTTACCAGGAACGGCGTGGGCACATTCATAATGAGCTTTTGTAGATCGAAAGAAAGACTGCGATATAATTCAGGGTGTGATAACATGCTGCACAAGAAATTGGGCATCTAAGATTTCCCAAGAAAATGCCAGTTTGTGTGAAGAACAATAGATTTTGGCTACAATCTAAACAATCGGTCTGAAGTAAGGCTATTGGCTTATGGTGCAAGTTTTAACTTTCAAAATCCTTTATCTGTTTTCAAATCATCTGGCCACGGTTTCAAGGCCCTTGCAAATGGAATTTGCACCAAGCAGGGTTTTCTCACTGGAAAGCAGGGGTGATCAGAAAGGCTGGATTTGGGTTGATGAACATCCACTTCCTTTGTGCCGGGCTGGAAGATTCATGATGCCTAATCCACAACATGACGAGTCAGCCCGGCTGGATTAAAGGCTGAAAATATTCCTCAGCCATGGTATGACGACAGTACAGCGCAACACAAAAACATACACCCAGACGTGGAGGATTATTGGATTCTATGAGGGTGGAATATTTATTCAAATAGCACTTCAAACACTTAAGTACACAACTGCAGAGATTTATACCTTGGGAATTTCTATAATCACCTAAGTGTATTACAAGACACGCCTTCTCAACCCAGTTTATCAGTTCTATCATTCTCAGAAGGTGCTAAGCAACTAGAAGTGATAATATCATTACGGGATCCCCCTGAGGACTGTAGCATGGAAGAGAGCATTTTCTGCTCGAACACTTGTACACTGCTCCTGCAATAACCCTGGACTCTAAACTCATATCATGAAGTGAAAGTTAAGAGTGTGCTTCAGAGCATTAAATGGTTGGCAGGTTGGATAACACTCATTTAGAGGGTCCTTAACATGACAACTTCTAGTCCTTAAACCAAGATGATAAGAGGAAATCACATAGACTTTCTTACCGAGAGCTCAAAGGTCAGCTGTTACCATACTTAACATAAAGTATTTACTCACCAAGACAATCAACCGATCTGAATATGATAAATGGATATCTTTATAATGGGATTAAATACAGTATAAAGTGTTGTAATTCTAGATAGTGTGTTGGCAACTGGACCAACATTTGTAGCATTACAGCAAGTACAATGAATGTTAAATATTTATCAGAATATGACGAATGAGATTACCAGATACAAATACAAAACAAGGTCAAAACTTTTAAAACACTTACGAGATAAAGGAATCAAGAAGTTGTTTTTTAGCCCAGATTATGCTATGTAAGCACAGTTTTGGTTCTCAAAAACTGTGTTTTCTTGTTGGAGAAGCACAGCCCTGCACATTTTAATCTTTTCACTCCCTTAAAACTCCCATGACAAAAGATTATTAATAAGCCGGTTAGTTGGGTCAGGCATGTTAGGTCCAAGACCAGGACTGGGAAACATTGTCCTAAACAACCAATTAGCGAATGGCTCTTTAATAATTACTTTTTAAATTAAATGTGCAAGCATGAATGACCTTTTTAAATGTTAAAGATCCTCCACATACTGCAAAGGTTTCACCAACACAAATGCACATTTATTTTGTAGAAAGGTGCATCCAAGCCAACAACTTTTTATTTCAGGAGAGCTGAAAGAAAGAACACTTTAATCAGTTCTGGATAACAGTCAGCCCTGACACTCATCTTGGCTATAGTGTGACTATAGTCATTGCTCCATTTGATACTTGATATAAAATTTTTTCACTGCCACTAAAAAGGAAATAATACCAGCATAGCCTATCAATGAAAACACCAGTGGAAGAAAACAAACCCTATGCTTTTGGAGCTTAACATCTACTAATGTTTCTTGCAGCAGTGGTGCTTGCAAAGACAGAAAACTGATGGGGCGTTTTGGGCCTGTTTCAATTTGCCCCTTATGCACTTTCACTTCACTACAAGTGGCACTCGATGCTTGCCCTTGTCGCAAAGAATTATGGGACATAAACTTCAGAGGCAAGTTTCATGATCTGCTTCTGTAGGGCTTTACAATCCACAGTTCCTCACTGCTAATAGTTAAGGACACGCTCCAAGACTGCAGGCCTTCACTAGAATGCAGAAATGGAGGCGGAGTGGTTAAAGGGAAAGCTTGAGGGCAAACTGAGATGCACTGACGATTTCAGACTAATGAAGTCTCTAATGAACCTCACTCAAACACTCATCAGAAGGGGGCTGGTGTGTTCCGGTGAAACAGCTCAGATGGTAAGTAGCTACAGAATGGGTTAGAATGATATGAAATCTCACAATCCTTTGTGGGGAGGGAAAAATATTCATATATTCTTATAATTTATAATTGAAGTTAATGGAATTTTTTTTTTTTTAATATTTTTAAGTTAAAAAAAAGTAATTCTGAAGCATCTTTATTGGTTCATTCATTATTAAATATGTTCACATAATGTAAAGGTCAACTGCTGTTTACATAATACATAAAAAGAAACAAAATAATAAAAGTTATGTTAGAAGATAGATAGATAGATAAATATACAGTCAGACAGACAGTCAGACAGACAGACAGATAGACAGATAGATAGATTGTGTCTCCCAGTTCCATTCATTACACAATTTTTGTGTTTTTCATGTTACACACACCGGATCAGAGCTTGGTAATTAGCTACTGTGTGGAATTAAGTGTGCTAGAGGAGACGAACACAAAAATGTGTGCAGTAATCAGGACCAGTACTGATAACCCCTGTGTTAGTCTGTTGGAAAGTAACCACAGTTTATTGTTTTTTTCATGTCACAAACATTGCATTTCCACCTATTCTGTATATATAAGTTTAGCACAGCCTAATTAAATTATATGCAGTGTTTCAGTATGGTCTGCTTTTTGAATGCAGCACAATAAAGGGCAGCCAATTACATTTACATATATCATTGTTAAAGACAGAGTAATAAATATAGCCTGTCTATGTCTGAGGAATAACATGAGGTTGGAAAATGACCATGTAAAAATAAAAGATGTTTTTGGTACTTAAACCCAACATAAATGTTAAAGCGTACCTCAGGAAAAAATGTAATTATGTGGGCTATTAAATTAAAACAGGGGGTGCCATATTTTGCCAGCATAGTTCACATGGATTTATTTCTGTGTTCCTTATTTTTAGTGCAGAAGCCATTAAAATTCTTAGCACAGTTTTTCATTTTCGCTGTCATTGAAGGAGGAGGATTGGGCCATTCAAAGTGTTTGTTAGCTCATTGAAACCAACTTTAACCGAGACAGAAGCTGCTGGAAGAGAGCCTTGCAAGGGTTTGGATGTGCTTTGCACATTTTCTACACTTTTCTGAGGAGCAGTCTGTTGTCCTTTGGGGATTTTTCAGCTCCACACAATTCAAACCCATCCCTGCAGCTAATCTTTGTAATTTTCTTTTATTTGCTCTGCCGTCTGTTGACAATTTACATCTGGAGGGAGAAGATTCAAGATTCAAATTCAGGATTGTTTATTTGTCACATACAGTTTATGTAGAATATAAAAGGCAAGATCCGTGGGCCACTTTCAAACATGCCATCAGTGTGTATTTGTTCTATTAATACCCGGCAAAGCTGAAAACCACACCGAAGCCAAGCAAAAATAACCAGAGAACTTCAATACAGATATTTTGTACATAAACTTGTGGCAGACTTAAAGTTTAAGTAGCATTTGCTTGAAAAGATGAAAGACGCTGACCTGTGACGTTGACTTTGCGGATGTACTTAAGTAGGAGGGTTCCATCGACAGGGTCCATTTTGGAGCAGAGTCCCACCTTGCCAGGACACAGGTCTCTGTGCATGTTATGAAGAGCATGGGCCATGGCGTAAACAGCATTGATCACAAACATCACTTTGCCCTCTTGCTCATATGATGAGTCCTTCCCGATCCGCTCTTGATCTGAAAGCCAACAGAGAGCAGCAGTAATTGAAAACCAATTTTGTAATATAACATAAAAAAACATCTTCCCTGCAGGGGTAAACTGCACAGAATTATGAATGAATTAAGATCAAAGAGAAATACCAGTTTGTAAACTTAAGATCCTTATTACTTTTGGTGACAATGGTCATAAAAAAACACGGTCTGCACAAAATCCAGTCAGACTGAACAAGTTAATTTACTGTAATTACTGGAGAGCGTCACTCATATTTTTTATTCAGTTCTGTATTAAACAAATGAAAATGTCATGAGAAGCAAAAGAACCATGAAGAAATAATACAATAAGAATAATTGTTTCAATAAATGCCTCATGTGTTAGATTCACTGCAATCGTTTAATGTATATAATAATACAAGAGGAATGTATTTAATAATTAGTTTGTGAATATATAAGCTGAACAGCATTGGCTTGCAAAAACTGAAATGAAAGCAAATGACTCTTGTTTACAGTATATCGGTATTTGATAGTGCTGTTAGTCTGATTATGGGACTTGTTTTCTGTGATGACATGCCTTGTGCCATTACAACTCAAGAGATGGAAGATCCAGAACAGCTCCACATTACGGCATCTCAGTAAAATGAAAAACAAATTGATGCATTAATTATCCACTCCACTGGATACTGTAAATACTAAATATCATTTCCTGGGGG
>JBBPCX010000114.1:19792648-19814206 GCA_037974365.1 Hydrocynus forskahlii | reverse complement strand
GGTAATCACTTTTTACCTTAATTAAGAACTATGCAGAACTATCTGATGGTTGGAAAATGAGCATTTTTGAACAAATAGAAGTGGCTCCTTAAAACTATTAGGTGCCTGCTGCCCCCTTTTGTTCTTCATGCCCTGGCGGATGAATGGAAGATTCTATCTAATCTATGAGGGTGGTATAATAGATAGTGAGAGAGTGAGCAAGATTAATTATCTCTTCATGCCTCTGTAATTGTGCCAGACAGCTGTGTATTCATTACAGCTGGATTTGCTCTATGTTTTTTTTATAAGATCTTAATTGCAAAGGACCAGCTTCAATTATGACTGTGCCTAAGCAAACTAGGAGGGAGCGACATATGTCAGAGAGACAGGATTAAATTGCAGGTTACATATTTCAGAACAAAGCTTGAAATGGACTGTGGTGACCTGGTCGTTTTCCACAAATTAAACAATAGTAAAAGTCACAAAAGAACTTGACCAAGGCTGTAAAAGGCATATATATTTTACAGGGGGTGGCTGGGGATGATAGCAGGCTAGTGCTTAAAATAAATATATATATATGGTGCAAAAATTATGGTGTATACTTTTATTTTTATTTGAACTCCCATAATTTTGTCTAATTTTGTTAACCTGCAGATAAATTACGCTATATTTTACTGTATTACTGACTTTTGAATTTTCAGTAGAATTCTGTTTCCTCTCTCTGATCTTGTATGTGACATGAAGAAAGCAGCCATGGTCCTCTCTAGTTCTGACAAGAATCAGTGTCTGTGTATGCGCATCTTCTGTCTATTTTTGAAGCATGAATTCTCTCTAAGGGCCCCGCAGTGGTGCAGTGGGTAGCACTGTTGCCTCACAGCTCCAGGGTTGGGGGTTCAAATCTGGGTCCTGGTCTTGTGTGTGTGGAGTTTGTATGTTCTCCTCATGGTACCTAGGATTTAATCTAGGGTCTCCAGTTTCTCCCACAGTCCAAAGACATGCACGTCAAAAACCAGACATGCAAATCAATAACCACTTAGGGAGATCAAGTTTTAAGATTTACAAGCTTTTCTTCTTGTAATAGTAAGGTATAGAACAGTGTGTGTAATTGTTTGCCACCTGGCACTAAGCTGCTATTTTTTAGCACCACAGAGTAACTACAGAGCTGAGTGGAAGCAATAACTATAGTGATAACACAGGGAGGCTGACCAGCCCACACACTCCACTTCGTCTTGGTACACACACACTCCTCAAACACGCATCTTTGTCTTGTCCACAAACGCACACTGTTCTCATACCAAGTCAGAGCACGCCCACACACACTCCACTACTTCGCTTTCAGCCTTTGGAGAAATCCATTCACATTAAAAGAGGCATCACAGAGGGGTTTTCTGGGGCCTGCTAGTGTCAGAGGTAGAGGCTGTGACTGAGTACTACACTCCTGACCCCATGCACCTCTCACCGCTCATGGGTTGTAAAGACCCGAGCTCGCTTCCTCTCAAGGCTCGGCTCCCCTTGGGACTAATGGCTCTGACTCTGTGCCAAGAAAAGCTCCAGAGGATTCTGTCATACTGCAGTGTGCCGCAGTTTTCCATTTGTTTCATCCTATTTTTTTTCTTCTGTGGCTTTTCATGTCCTTTTCTATGCATTTAACGTCAAGGAAATGACCTTATCCTCGTATGACAAGACCTCCCACCATTCTGGAGAACTACCATGCTCTTTTCAAAGGGCTTTCTAGATTATGTCATAATACACTGAGTTACCATTTACACCTACCATATATGTGGACTTTGTGGATATTAATTAGTAAGATCAGTTGACTCATATCAGCAATAATAGCAGCAACACTCACAGCGACTATTAGCCAAATTATGACCTACATACTGTTTTTCCAATAGGTCATATTGTTTTTGCCAATAATGTTGAAATATGAAAAGAGCTAGACTCTACACAGCATGAGGGTACATCTTCATAAAAGCAGCTATACAGCTGGACCCTTTTATCATCTATTCTCATTAGATTTGTCGCTAAATTGTTTGGCTATACTAAACAAGCCAGAAGCTGATAAGAAGTTTTACTAGAAGCATTTCTATCAGAGTCACACAAAATGTGATGAACATTTTAAGTAAGTGTTACTTATCAAAGTATTTGTCTTGTGTTAATTTCACACATCTTCACATTATAGTATGCTGTTTTGTGTTACCAATTGTGCTTGATCTTTAGAACACAGATGGAATGGTGGTCTAAACTCTGAAACTGACATGTATGATTTATCCGACCGAAACTGACATGTATTACTGACAAGGGTGACTGGAAAAAATGGGCTAGAATGGCTACATTTCCTTATAAAGGAAGGATTTGCAAAGCTATACATTTGCCCAGTCTACATTGCTTAATGTAGAAAACATTTAAATGGTTTCCACCATGGGAATAATGCTATTCCCATGGTGGAAATCAAATCTCTAGTAGCATGCTCAGTTCTTACAAGTTGTGTCCTTTTTAAATAGCCAGTCTCACAGTAAACATAGCAATCAGCCAGGACAGAAAAATACAGTAGTCTACAATATGAGACTGCTGTGTAACCGTAATGCAGAAAATCAGTTGTTACATGCATCAGGTAGGGCTGGCCAATTTTTATTGTTACTGTTATGAATTAGATCCCAGTACATTTCAGTCTGCTTTTCTGAGTATCCCGTGACATCATAAGTACTTGCAAACTGCAAAAATACACGCACACTGCATGTTCCATTATAAAGAGAGCAGAATTAAGCCTATTTAATGGGGCCAAGCGCACTGCAGTTAGTGAAATATTGAATTGGCATTAAATTAGCTGTAGTGGTAGTATTGTTTGAACGTGGCCCTGGGGTTTTTTATGTTTTTGTTTTTTTGTGATTAATAAATCATTGCTAGTTCTAAATGAGCAGACTCTGGGAATGTTATTAGCATAATAAAACACACTAAGATTTCAACTCATACACACAGTCACACAAATGCCTACAGTTTGCCACATTTATACATACTCATATAATGTCAAACAAATGTACAATTTTCTCTAGTAGGTGCAAAAATACAAGGAAAACCACTCATTCTCTGATTGTGAGCACACTGGATAATAGCTGTGGTGCTATACTTTGCAAGCTAGCTAACATTATACAGGCATAAATGTGACGTTTCTCTAAATATCAATAGACACATTCAAATGTTATCACTATCCACACCCAAAGATGTGAAAAATTGTTAAATAAAATGGTGTTATTGCACTTATTAGGAAATGCTTTTGTTGCATTTGTATGACCCGTGATGTGTTTCAAGGGATTTACTTTCGGTTTTCACTTAGATGACTTCCCAACATTCACTTGAAAAAGGTTGTCAAAGAGCCGACTCACTTGTGAATGACATTTTGCTAATAATTTACTGACTGTAGCCCATTTATTGCTGAACAATTCATCAGCACCCCTCTACCCCATCCTTCAGTGCAAAAAGCAATAGGACCTCCACAGACCAAATGTCATTTGAGTCGTGGCTTCGTACAAGTGTGTTGAGCACAGTGGTGCTGCTAGCTTATTTAAACACATCAGTGTCATTGCTTATCCATGTTTCCAAGCATAAATATCAGCCCAGCAGCAGTCTTAGTCAGAAACTGACCTTTGATAAAGGGTTTGAGGGTGACTGACACAAAAGCTACGTGGAAAATAATTAGCGATCATGTCTCAGCTGGTCGAATCACACAAGACACACTTCCAGGAGCTCAGATAGGTTTATTGTACACAATCAGGCAGGAAGAGGCATGGTAGCAGCACAGTCTGCAATACAGAGTTCATACACGTAACTCAAGAAATACCACCTAATTACTCTAAAGGGCAAGGGCAGACTAGATGTTTGTGCCAAAATCCAAAGTTCCAGTCCAATGCTTGAAGAGCCTGTTGTACCATTTTTCCAAGGTAGGATAACTGCTGAAATATCATACAAAAAATATACACAGACAGACAAAATCAGCTGTTGGTATGATGGAGAAAGGTGGCGTTTCCAGGTCGAGCTGGGCTTAAGCAGGGGAAAGTGATGAGGTACAGGTGATGCCGATGAGAGAGCTACCAAAATGAAAGTAACTCCGGGGGAGAGGAAGGAAGCCCAGGCTCAGTGTTCCAGTGACTGCAAGGGACATCAGCTAGGTGCACCAGTGAAGAATGTGTGTCTATTGCAGTCTGAAAGTCTACACTGTGTTTACAAGCCTGTGTCTGACACACAATTTCCTTCAAGTTCCCTTTGTTACGTGACGCCATGAACAACAACCACCAAAAAGAAACTGGCAATATATCTTTAAAACTGCATGAAAATACTTAACACTTAACTGCAAAAATACTTAACACTAACAACACTAACAATAATAAACAAAAATAACAAAGGGGTCTTTGCTGATGGATGTGGAGTGTGTATCACACTCACAAGGCATGACTGAACTGAGCTTATCATGTTTGTGTCAAAAGCAATCTTTTCTAAAAGTCCTTTTAAAATGCACTTTCATCAACATTTGCACTGTCAGTTATTGAGCCTCTTTCCAAAGGAATTTAATGAAGCAATCCATTAACTTTTGGCTGCAGAGGAAAAGCAATCAGAATGGACAGAACCATCATAATCAATTCAGAGAGAACGTTGACTGCTCCAGGTACTGTGCGTGTTACTTTGAATTTTAAACCATTAAACCCATCCAGTTATGAAAAGGTAATTGTTCTTTTAACAATAATCCAGGTGCGATAGCTTGGAGGGTTTTGTCTCTAACCTAGATGTAATCTTTTTAGGAGACGTAATGCAATAATACATGCCTACAGACGGTTTTATTGGAATGGGCTTTATTCTGTATTGGGAGCTACTCCAGTAAACAGAAATACTTATGTAATCTTGTAAAACTGTCTTTTTCACCTGGTTCAACGGATGAGTTATAAAAACAGCCTAGCAACACCCATAAATCCTAACCTGAATTGCATCCCTTGCCATAGAATAAGGTTATATAAATGAAAAGCACAATGACAAAGCTCCACAGCTGCTCTCTTCTTGGTGACTCACAAGGTTGTTCAAGCCTGATACAAACAGGGCAGAATGTTCACAGAGCAAATGAAGAAACAGAGCCAGTTTAATGCAGAGGTTTCCAGCTCTTTAATCCTCCAGTAACCACAGGGCTTTTGTGCAAGCTGGAAAATCACAGCATTGATGTTGCTCTCTGCTGGCTAACGCTGTTGAATCTTTGAGAAACCCAGGATCAGACCAGAACCGTCTTACATGAGCACACCAGCCACCACAACTGATTACAGTATACATATAAATAAGGTCAGAAAATGTTTTACAAGGTGTTTTCAAATCAAAACTAAAACCATGCTAATTCAGTCTGTTTTCTTCTTCAGTATATATTTCCATAGTAATGCTAATAGTAATGCAAATCTTTTATTAAAACCATTTCATTTTATCTTTCCAGTAACTGGATCATCCTGTGTAAAATAGCTACTATGAATTATGGTAACTACAATTAAAAGTGATGGATAGACAACTACTACTATTTCTACCACTACTAGCACCACCACTTATAATAGTAATAATAATCATATTTATAATAATAATAATAGTAATAATAATTGATGCCATCACCATTACCCCACACTTGGCCTTCACCTATGTAGACAAAAAGAACACTTGTGAGAATTACGTTCATAGACTTCAGTTCAGCATTCCTCAGCACCCAATACGTGCCTGAACACCTCAGTCAGTCAGGATTGGGAACGACATCTGTGCAGCAATACACAGCGGAAACCACATAATTAAGTTCTCTGATAACATGACTATGGTGATAAATGGGAAACAGTGTGGCAGTGTACAAAGAATCACCAACTGGTGTAAAATCCAATTTGTCTGTGATTTTGAACAAAACAAAAAAGATGGTTGTTGATTTTAGGAGGCATACCATACTCTCTGCTAAACATCAATGACTCCACCGTGGAGACTGTTCAGAAAAAAAAACAAGTGTCTTGGTGTTTACATCATGTAGAACCCCTCATGGACCTTCAACACCAGCTACATCACAACAAAAGTCCAGCAGCATCTCAGCAACCTCCAGAGACTAATAAGAGCACCCCTACATTACCACCACATTGTACAGAACGACTGTAGAGAGCAACCAGAGCAGCTGCATCATGGCCTATATGGGAATTGCAACCCATTGGACCCTACAGCAGGTATTAAATACAGCTGGAAAGAACATCGGGGTCTTTCTTCCCTCTGTCACAGACTTTTACGCCACACACTGCATCCACAAAGCCACCAGCATTGTGGATAACCCCTTTCACCCCTCCCACACTCTCTTTTCCCTTCCCCCTTCCTCTGGCAAAAGATTCTGTAACATATAGGCCTTCACTGCCAGGATAGGAAACAGTGTTTTCCCCAGGCTATCAGACTCCAAAACCAGAACTAAATCAGAACTGTGCTTACTACACACAAACACACCCTTGAACTGAACAGCTTTTATCTCTTAACGGAACTAGAGTTATTACACACAAACACTCTTGAACTGAACTGTTTCTCAGGCCTAACACAAATACACACACACACACACACACACACACACACACACACAAACTGTTGCCTCATAAACAAGAACAACACTCAAACTTCCACCACCTCACAAACATCACTATCGCCTTACCCTATTAATATAATGTTCAGTATTTTTATAGTGTTGTTGGTAATGTTTCCACACTAATAACTATTGTTATTCCTTACCCCATAAACCCTTGCATATTTAATTACTCTGCTGCTAGAATACAATCTGACTTTATGCTGTGTATGCTTTCAATACTGTTACAGCTTTTGTTGGCAGCACAGTGTGTTGCCCTGTGCTGTTGTACCCAGATGATAATAATAATAATAATAATAATAATAATAATAATAATAATAATAATAAATAAACTAGTAGTAGCAGTAGTAGCAGTTGTAGCTGTCTAAGTACATACTTGATTCTTCTTTTAGCATAACTAAATATGAAGTCAAAAATTATTCAAGCTGAAATAAGTAAATTCCTCTTGAAAACATGCTAAATTTCACTTTAATATATGTTGCGACGGCTCTTTTGTTTGAAAACATCCAGGCAGCAGTGCTGTGAATGACAATCATTGTAATGTATACTGCGCATTCTACAGTGAGCATATGAGCTTCCCGAGTTGTAGACAGTGGATTCTAGCTCAGCATCAGTATTCTTCTGTAAACACCTCATCCCTTAGAGATAGCACTCTCAGAAAATGCTCAGTGTTGTCGTTGCATTTCAACAAAGCAGGCCATTATTTCCACCCACTACGACTAGCTGTATTTGTACTACTATGTGCCGCTGTTGCTAAACCACAATATAAAAGGAAGGCAATTTTCACTAAATCATGGAACACATTTAGTCTGCATATGCATGTATGTCGGACTGTTCGCTTCACGCAGTGAAGAAACTGCACCTTCTGTTTCCTTGCTAAATCTCAAAGGCATCTGCACTGTGTGCTGGCAAGGCCGAATTACAGCTAACAACCAACAAATGTAATAAATCTAATGGAACGCTGTGGCATGCTCAGCAGTGGTTACCTCAGTGCCGGTAATGTGCACATTCAACACTCCATGAAAACAAAGAGGCACCTACCCTCGGCAATGCTTCATTTTTATGTACAATACCTATTGTATTTAGGCCTAATTAATGAAGTGTATTCTAGAAATTCAAGAATTTCAAGTGAGGTAACAATAACCTGCCCCCATTCAACAAAGCAATTAGATTACATAACTAAATAATACATTAGAATGCAGTGCAACAATGGAGCTTTCTCATGCCAGAAACTGTAAGCTATTGTGGTTCAGACAGCAAAAGGTGGTATATTGCAGTAGTAACCTATTTGGTATACAGTTACAACAATTAGATGATTATATTCCTTAAATCTTTTAGAACATTTAACAATCATCTCAGAAACAACTTCTGCTGAAGTCTTGATGTTCATACAGTACACCGTGCTAATTTCTCGTTGACTACATATCAAGAATTAGGCTTAATGTTGTAACTCTTCTGGAAGAAAATGCCTCTGGGAATCCCAAACCTCATCATTAGATTTCAGCTTAGAAAAGCTGAAAGCTGTTAGAAACCATATGCTCTCCAAACAGCAAACCGGTCAAGGTCCAATCTTGGATGAACCCATGGCTGAGTGCCAAAGCCCTTTTAAAGGAATGTAGAATCAGTTAGAGAATATCATCTCTTCTTCAATAAAGGCAACTGGATAGGTTCTATTGAGTTAGTGGAGGCAACATGATCCTCAGCAACAGAGGAATTCCGAGAAGAAATTATGCTGAGGAGATTTGACTAATTAGCCTCAGGTGTAAACAGAAGTGTTGCTTCTCAGATGATCAGAAGAGTGGGCCAAGACATTCGGTAAGGAGTTGGCACATGCTTTATTCTCTTTCTCTCCCACTTTCAATCAAAGTTTTCCATTATTGTGCTTATGCTAATTAAAACAAATCTTACTTGTGCATTTCTTAACTCCAGACCCCTTCTTGAAGGCATGGCGGTTGAGTTTGCAGTTGAAATTGTTCTCCCAGAATTCAGCAAACCAGACATTCCTTCTGTTGTTCTCCAGTGTTCGGCCAATGAAGTAGTTATCAAAACCTATAATCAGACAGGTAAGATCAGTGTCATTCAGTGCCTAGTCATTAAACTGCAGAAACTACAGGAGTGAATATGCTATGATATAGAAACCATGCTGTCAGGTTTCAGACAATTCTGTGTGAGCATCTTTTTTTTTCTACTGTTATGGATGCAACATTTATCTGCGTTACCTTGGCACCTTTATCAACAGGTGTTCATTTTAATTAGGCTTAGAAGGAGCTGAACAAATCATCTAATCTTCTCTTTACCTTTGATGGACTGACGTTTGGGCAGGATGGTGATCGCCCCCTCAGCCATCTCCTCCTGGTGGAGAACTGGAGAAATCTTCGAGCCCCAGCTGTCGGATCCCACCCAAATAAAATGACCTGTTTGATTGGCTTTCTTTGCTGCCTGCAGTAATCGCCTTGAAAGAGAGGAGGGGAACGTTCAAATTCTTAGTTGTTTTCACAGAAACTTTTCTAAATCTATTGCTTAACTTTCTGGATTCAAACTGTTTTAAGTTTTAAGCCCAAACACTGCATACATGTATGTGGTGATACTTCGGTTAGAATCAATTCAAATCATTGTCCCGTGGACAGGTTAACAACGAAAGTGAAATACTAACAATGAAATGCATTAACATGTTGTCTGAGATACAAACATTAGGGACTGTGAGTAAAAGGATTCATACACATCTGATTGGAAAGGAATGAGTGATATGGAGCTATTAAGATGACTAAACTACTAAAGCAAAACCAGGATGCTTTCACTTTCAGTCTTATGAATGAATTCAAATGTGCAGCGCTGTGGCACAATGTCACAACAGATCAATCATTTATCCTGAGCTCTCTGCCATAAATGACTGTGTGTTTTTCAATGCTTCAAATTAAAAATTTAATACAGTGCTTGAAGGAAGGCTCTGCAGTTCTGTATATGTGACCAAATGGACACCCATGATTAGTTACTGCCTCACTTTCAGAGCTTATTTACATATATCAGTCTTAAAATACTAAAAAAATAACACTGTTTAATTAAAAGGGCTACACAGAGGACAGAAAATTATATTGTTAAGATCATTTATGCCTGTTTTTGTAAAATTGTATGGTATCTAACTCTGCACAAAATGCAGAAATATCATTGCAGTAATATATTTGTCTACCCAACAAAATAACTTTAAAACAGTTTTTCCCCTGTTGCAGTACCGGTGTAGTTACTGCTCTTTGCTCCTGTAGGGCAGCCCAGTCATCCAAGAGAGCTGTGGGAGTCCTAAGAAGCGGAACTTGGGTTTTTTTTTCAGTCAACTCAGAAGTGCACTTTTGTAGCTATTATTACTCACCTTATATCATCTTCATTTGCAAAAATAATGACCACTCTGGCATTGGGGTTTTCTCCGAGGTTGTGGATTATCTTGTCAAACTCTCCTACTCTTGGCTCACGAGGGATCTTAATTGTCTGTGAGATACACACATTTCCTTCAGAAAGAAAAGGAGGATTAAATGAGGAGTGATATTAGAAATGTTATCATGAAAACTGCATGCCAAATGTCCTTTGTATGAACAAGTACAAGAATAGGCAGTAAAATTTAATATGCGCAAAACTGCTATTTATTTTTAAATCAGCATCTCTATGAGGGTGACAACCATTCCATGCCAGTGTCTGTTAAATTCCTACACAAGCACCTCATTCTGCTTTATGAGGTACCGATTAGGTAATTACCTGAATCAAATCTTATTTAATGAGGAAATGTATAAAAACCACTGCTGTAATCAACAGTCTCCTCTCGCAATGTGACCAGTTGGATGGCAAAACACTGCTAGAAACAAAAGATTTGTTTTCTTTGAGTCATTCTGTAAACACTGCATCATTTCTGTAAATACTGCATCATTTCTGTAAACACTGCATCACTTCTCTTATGTATTATCATTTCCTTTAAATGTATGCTTTAAGGAACAATATTTTAAATTTGGAAATTATTTTAGAAATATTGTCAGCAGTCATTAAAAACTAAGGTAAAGCTGTTCAGTTCAATACTTGCACCTATAAAAGATAAAACCTGAGAAACTAACCATTTTTGCAGTGGGCTTGTATTTTCTTCTGGAGCTGTATACATACATATATATATATATGTGTGTGTGTGTGTGTGTGTGTGTGTGTGTGTGTATAGACATGCTGCTACACTCCTTCATGGCAACAGTATTCCCCAAAGGCAGTGGTCTCCTAAGCAGGATAATGCACCCTGCAGCACTGCAAAAACTGGTTTGCGGTGTTGTCTTGGTTTCCAAATTCCCTAGACATCAATCCGATCAAACCTTTGTGGAATGTGCTGGACAAAGTTGTTTGATCTACAGAAGGCCAACTTCAGGACTTAAAGGATCTGCTGTTAATGTCTCGGTGTTTGGTACTACAGCACCTTCAGAAGTCTTCTAAAGTCCATGCCTCGACAGCTCAGAGCTGTTCTGGTTGCACGTGAGAGACAGGTGGTTTTCATGTCATGGCTGATCCGTGTCATACCTATAAATATATACAAGTAATTGTGTGCGTATTTGGGTCATTATTTGGATCCAGTGCTTTTTTACAGGGCAGGAGGCTTGTTTATTATTTCTTATCTGGCTTTTTTTCATCTACTATTTGATCAGGGGAATCATCTAAAAATAATTTCACAATGAGGTCACATTGCAGAGTCACAGAGGAGAACAGTAATTAAAAAGATATTTTTAGGCCATAGTTTCTCTCATTGTCTTACTTTCAAAAGGCTATTAAGCACTGGAACGGTGATTCAATCCTGTTTTGAGTTGTTATGTACCTAAGAACTGCAGAGTTGTTATGTACCTAAGAACTGCAGAGTTCATGCTTTTAAAGCTCTATATTTAGTGTTTAAGAATTTTAATGGGCTAGTACATCTATACTGACAGGGCACCTGATGGACTTTAGTCACTATCGCTGTTTAAATCTTTGAACACTTAGCTTTTTTAGGCTCCTTTTCACCGAAAGCAGTGAAGCTGCCTTTAATTTCTACAATTTCAGTGCATGGAATTCACTTCCAGATAATCTCTGTCAATCATTCTCAATAGGTACATTTTAAAAGTGATTTAAAACATATTTATTTGCTACAGCATTTAATGACTTGCTGTCATGCTGTGTTTCCTTATCTTTTAATTAATTTAAGAAAGATAGTAGTTTTTTGGGTTTTTTTTTTGCTTTTTAATCAACAAACTCATTGTTTCAAAAATATTCTTTATTAGATTTTTCCCTGGCAAAGCATTCTGTTCTGCTTCTTTGCATGAAAAATGCTTTAAACAATAAACATGATTATACAAGCTAAAAAAGTTACGTTCGGTAACAAGCTTCAAATAAAACATGTAAAGTCTTTTACAAGCTTCAAATTTCTATGTTTAATTTTGAACACAAAGATTTTCATGTACATCATCATCAGTACAGGACTTACATACTACTGGATACCCCTTGAAGGTGCTAGCAGCATTAGTGGAGAGCTTTTAGTCTTGTTTTTTTTTTCACCTGAGTTTGACATTTATTATCTGAAGGCCTCTAACAGTCACGGTTTCCCACTGTCTAACTCCCTAGTAGCTGGAAGTGTTTGAGAATTCGTTTTCTGCAAACAAATACACACACAGACTCACATGTCCTAAAGAGAGCTCAGTAACCTCTCCTTTGGTCTCTTTCCTCTCTGCAGTGTGCAAACCTCGCCAACATTCAGACAGACAATTTGTTTCCCACCTAAAGGGAGGTATTTTTCATGGGTTTGACCTGTCCTTGTTGAAAGGAGACCACTGCTCAGTGTCAAAGGTGTTAATTACAACAAAGACAGAATGCCCTCTGAGATGCCAGACAGGACGTGTGACCAGGATGAATCTTGCAGACGTGTGATGCTCCATAGCATGCAAATGCTTTTCTGAATCAGAGGTGACCGACGCACTGTAGAAGCATTCCACTTCAATGGCACCTTTGAAATGTATTTGTGTGCAAAACACATTCAAGTGCTTTTCAAAGCATTTCATGTTTGGATAAGTATTATAAATGGGATTATAATCACAATCGGAAGTATTACGCACAGATTAACAAATGTACTGGGGCTATTTCTAAACTCTGGTTACTAGTGTGTAATATATTTGCAGTTTTTATTTTGTTATTTTTATTTCGAAACTTCCACTTTCACTATATAAAAAGATGCAACGATCCCCTGGCCTTCATTCTAGCTCTGCAATAAACAAAGAAACATTTCCTGCAGTGTATAAAAGCTATAACAAGAAGCTTCGATTGAAATCAGCATGCATGTTTGCTGTCAGTAGGCAGTTGATGGCCTTATCTCTAAACTGGATTTTCTCAGTCTGCCTTTCACGGGTTCCGTTTGCTCCCGCTTCACTGTTAGTAAGTTAAAGCAACTTTTTTTTTTTCCATTGCAGTAAGCGGCTTCATTTGGGTGTTTTCCAGACATATCTATCCCTGTAATGCGCCATCTGCTTAATGGGTCACAGATTGCCAACAGTATTCAGTGTTTCCAGAAGTTTGGAAGGAAAATTATGTTAATAACGATAATGCAGGGACCGCATTTCTTTATAGATCAAGGATTCTTGCAGTTGTAAAGTAATGCCATGCATATGTTTTCATGTAAACGTTGTGTGGATGTGTGTTAGTCTTCTGGAGAAGTTAATTGCCGGCATCACCATAATCGTTACCAGCGTCATCTTCATCATTATCTGCAATCAAACTGACAGTTTAAAGTAGTACTGAATGGTTTAGTGTGGATATGCTATAGAATAGTTTAGATTATTGTTTATTTTAAGGGTTGAAATTAACAGCAAAAAATGTAAGCTTTTGGAACAGTATCCTTTTCCAATTAAATACCAGCAATCCTTATGAATCTCTTTATCAGAAAATTTGCACCTAATCCTATCACGGTAAAGTCTAAAATTAATCAAAAACCATACATTTAGATGCCAACTTCAGAAGGACATTAATTACTCCCCTTAAGGGGAATCATGATAAAAATGTAACCTTTACTTTTTTCTCAGTCCTATTACAGAACTTTCTGTGGCTGCATCTCTGAGTCAAAGTACCACAATGTCAGCGAAACCTGTGCCATAGTCAATTACCCCTGCCAGACACACAGTGAGAAAAGCCAAAGTGAAGACACTTAAAGCATTTATAAGTTCAAAGACCTCAGCAGACTGCCTTCAACCACAGACTTTAAATGAAGTCAAATCACTGTCCATTGAAAAGTTTCTCCCTCAGATTTAAAGTGTGATTTTCACTTGAGGCAGTGATACTGAAGTATTATTCATGCTCTGCGGAACCGCCAGGTAGAAAGACTGTGTGTATCTGATTGAGGTTATTATAGTAAAAGAAAGTCATCATCACATTTCAGTGAGACTAGTTTTTTAACTCTGGAGGCTGGATACTAGCCAAAATGAAAAAGAACATGAGCACCTTATCCAGCTAAAACTCATCTTTGAAAGCACTTTCAGATATCACCTTTAACTCTTTCATCACAAGCTGACAAAGCAGCTATTGCTGCACTACTTTCTACACTTCTTCTTTATTAATGTGATTTCTTAATGCTGTTGTCCTATTAAAGAACAGTGGTGACACATAGTGCTTTCCCTTATATGACTCTACAAGTAAAGGCATTAAATGTAAAAGGTTTATGCTATATAAAATATATACCATACTAGTGCTGTGACATTTAGCTATATTATAAAAGTGAAACCATTTATACAGTATACAAACTCTGAAAAAAAAGAGACCACTGCAATTTATTTTTTAAATCAGCATCTCCATGAGTATGACAACCATTCCATGCCAGTTTCTGTTACATTCTTACACAAGCACCTCATTCTGCTTTATGAGGTACTGATTAGGTGATCTTATTGAATGAGGAAAAGTATAAAAAAATCACTGCGGTAATCAACACTCTCCTCTTGCAATGTGACCAGTTGGATGGCAAAACACTACTAGAAGTACATCAAACGTTATTATTACCAATTTTTTTTGAGTGAACAAGAGATTTGTTTTCTTTGAAAAATTCCAGTTCTGTAAACACTGCATCATTTCTCTTATTTTGGTGTATTGATATTTTCTTTGAAACAATTCTTTAAAGAACAATATTTTTATTTGGAAATTAGGAGAAATATTGTTTGCAATTCTTAAAAACTAAGGCAAAGCTGTTCAGTTCAATACTTGCACCTATAAAAGTTAAACCTGAGAACCTGAACATTTTAGCCGTGGTCTCTGGTTTTCCAGAGTTGTATGTTCAAATGTTTGTAGACATGCTCATACAGTGTTTCTGAAATGTTTTAATGAGTCTGCAGCCTCGATTCGTATGGGGAGGTTCTACATTAGATGCTGAAACATTTTGGAGGACATAAGCAAGGCTTTTGCTAAGACCAAGCCATGATGGTTCAGTTATGACTGTAGGAAGGAGCACTACAAGTAAATATACTATATAGCATTATCAAATGTCTTTGATTGGAGCCTCCAGACATAACCTTCCTTGGGCCTCAGAAAGGAAAGACCCTGTATGTGCTGTGATTGCAACATCATATAATATAGTTAAATGCCACATTTACATTAATGGCTGAATTTTCCCATAACTTAAATTACTATCCACAGTGGCAAGTGCTGGGGATTTCACATGTGATCCAACATTATTTAACAGCCTGCTTCAGTGCTGCCCCAGTTCTAGAATGTAATATTTCAGTATTTATGCAACATTGGCCTAGAAAGTCACATGATCATTGCAAATGCTTTACCACCTGCAGACATCCTGACTTGATTGAATTTAGGCAGGCCCCTAAGGCTTGAGCGTGTAATGAATTCTGGATCATGTTTAGAGGTGGGCTAGTGCATGCTGGGTCTGGAGATTGCTCATCAGTCAGCGGTTGGCCATGTAAGCTCCACAGTGCTCCCAGCCAACAGCCTCCCTCTGCGACGCACATTCATCGCAGTCACCTTTAAAAGTCACCAAATCTATTCTGCCATTTCAAAGATCATCCCGTCAAGGCCTCTCAGCGGCAGGCACATTATAAATCTGGCCCATTACTGGAGCCCCGAAGATATTTTAAATATTGAGATTCAAAGAGAGTCGACGGGGCAAAATGGTGGGGGCTTGCATGCTACTGCTGATGCGCTCAAATTGATTAAGAAGAGTCACTTTGTCAAGCGACTAAGTGCTCGAATCTGCCAAGTGCCTTTGCGGACACCCAACTGGCAAAAATACCACTTATTCTGTGAGGGAGACCCCACTATTCCGTTCCATATGAGTGCACAGAAAGTCATAAAAAAATATAGTTTAACAATCCATCATTTGTGCAAGAACAGCAGATTATAAAAGGCTATTACTTTTTAAAAGGATGGGCTGTATACATTGTATATATATATATGTGTATGTGTGTGTGAATGTGTTTGTGTGTGTGTGTGTGTGTGTGTGTGTGTGTATGTGTGTGTGTGTGTGTGTGTGTGTGTGTGTTCAGGCAAATAAACAGTAATTGTTCATTAAAATGTGTGTTCTCTGTCGAGGATGTGTGCCCATTTTCACTTAGAAAATCAACAAAACATGTAAATTATTATCAGTGTTTTCTAGCCCAAGCATAATGCACTAATGTTCTGTAAAATGTAGGTGTAATTGTGTCTCTGTTGGGAATTGTTTACAAATTATAAGAGCATCAAATTCATGACCTCTCTCTCATTTCCCTTTTTTCTATTTCTCTTACTCTCGCAGTCTAGGCTTCCAGGGCAGATGTGCAAACACCCCTATGACTGGAGGGAAGGCTATTAGGAGGGAGCAGAGTGGCACGGTGAGGCTCATGCTTATTCATATCACGGGCCTCAAGTCTCACTCTGTCCGTCTAGCGTCCCCCTAGAACAGCTGTGGGACCAGTCTGGACAGAAGCCATGGCTAAATAACGGAAAAGAGTAATATTTTTAGCTGCTACTGTTGCAACTATCCCTATTTGGCCACCAGCATAGGAGAATATACTGAGACAGTGAGTAAAATAGCTAAGATTACACCTTTAGTGCGTTCATTTTATGGTCTTTAAATATTTACACACCAGCAAACTTATCTTTACTGTATTAGTCATTGTTATTTGATTTGTTTATGTCAAATCTGACAGTCACTCGCTTACTCACAAAGCAGCTCTGTGACTCATGTGTATCTTATTTTCCCAGCATTTGCAGCAATTTTTAATGTTTCACTGACGATGCTACCCATAGTCATTCACAACAGACAATTTGCTTAGGCTCCTGGGGCACTTAGTGTGATTTTGATTACAGTTAAACATTACGCCTAACTTAACCCAAATTTTTAAGTGAGTACATGAGTTTTAATCCCTGCACAAACTCATGACTCTGACTTGTAGGTAAAAGTATTTTGGAAAGGCTAGAGAAAAGTTTTAACAGCTGTGAACACTGAGAAACTACAAAAATATCCTGACGTTCTAATGGAAATGCTCTCACTCAGTTTAAATTCAGCTTAGTTATTTGACACTCATAGCTATGAGATATAATAGTTGATTTTTATGAGTCATGAATAGCTACTTAATAAATGTCTACTTCATTGAAAATACATAACTTACTGTCAATGATCTGATGACTGATCTTGAATATAATTTGATTGGTGTGCTGATAATGATCCACAACCCAAACAGTACCTGTACACTTGTGGTCCTGTGGAGGTCTTGACCACAGACGAAAAGGGCAAAGGGAGAAACTCCTCTACGGTAAGATGAGCTGATAAAACGGACAGTGTGTACAGATGCAAGGTAGTTGTGTATCTCCTGTGAGTATTAAGATAAAGATTATATGTACCAAATATGGTACCTGCCTCTGTTTAATAATGATTTGCATGTGCATTATAATATATTTACTTCCTTTTAGAAAGCTCTAATGCAGAAAATTCTCAAGTTCATAACTGAAGAAAATGGCTCTGGTTATGTGATCAGGTACGCATAAAATATTCCGAAGACAACCTGCAAGTGCTAATATGTGTTAGTTATTGTATATTTTTATATAAAAACTAATAACAACAAAAACACTTTTATGCCTTTACAAACTCAAAACAAACTTTAATAACTGGGACCTTTGCGTTTAAATTGATTAAATAGGGAGGTTTTTAAAGGAATCTTCCAGTACCTTTACCAAATCTCTATATGCCACATCTGAATTGTACGATTCAATTTAGTGTAAAGCAATTTAGACACAGTTCCCTGTACCTAAATGGAACTGAAAACAATGGGTCGGTTGAAAACTTGCTGAAATATGTCAGGAAACATTTATGTAAGACATATAGTTATAGAACACTTGTTGATTTAATAATTAATGAAAGCATTCTACAACTTTCCAGGGATGGAATTAGTTGTCCAGAGGCGATCATTCGTGGTAATATATTACCAGCACAGTTGTGTGGGCGGAGTTTACACAATCTCCTGCCTGACTGCACATCAAAACTGGAGAAGCCTAAGGACAGCAATCGTAACTGGAAATGTTTTTCCTCTATGCTGCTCCAGTGTTCCTATGTTCCTATGCTACTCGAGAGTTCAGAAATTGAACAGAACATAAGGACAGCTTTGGTAAGACATTCTCTCATGTCTGTGTCATGCTCAGAATTATTGTTAGTGTGTACATGTTTTGTTATTTTGAATTTGCCTTATTAAAGGCATGTGTTTATTCACAGAATTCACTGACTGCCCTTTGGCTTTACTCACAAATTACCAGTACAATTTAAGATTTACAATTTAATGGTCGTCTGTGTGTATGATTCAGATGTGGCAGACAGAGATAAGGTTGAAAAATGCTGTAAAATTTCTTTAATGTCTCAGGATGAAGGCAGTGTTTTTGATGCAGTCTCTTCTTAGTCCACACTAGGCTTGTCCCACACTAGGAGAGTTAAGATCTCAGGTTAATACAGGGATAATGAACAGCACCTCCTGTTCCAGAGAGAAATGGGTGTACAGACTGTGCTGGAGCTCTTTGCAGCCAGTCAGTGTCAACAACAGTAAGTGGGTGTCTATTACCTACAGCAGTATTATTTGAACCCGCTTATCCTGTTAGAACTTGGTGGTCGACTGATGTTTTTTTTTTTTTCAGGGCTATTATTAATAATAATAATAACAATAATAATAATAATTATTATTATTAGTATTATTATTATTATTATGAGTAGTAATAGTAGTAATAGATACTTTTATTTTATACTATTTAATTAAGAAAATTAAGTTTTTATATGTATACCTTTTTTACATACTGACATTTGGACAATGACTAAATCACACAAAACATAGGCTGCATCCAAACAGAACATATTACAATACAAAGGAACAAATTCTCAAATATTTGTGTGGCCCACAAGAAGAAAAAAGCATATACAGCAGTGGGTAGAATTGTGAAACTACTCCTCCCCTTGAGGGGTTAATAGAGCAGTGGGGTTTTGCAGGTTCAGCAGGGCTGGCCTGAAAAGCATTCCTCAGTCTCGGAATACTTGCTGGTGTTTTCAAATGAATATCAGATTAACCTTTGTCAAATCACTCCTGTTTACATTTTAACCACATTTTTAGTGTGTCCATTTTCTCCATTTATAGTTCATTTTAAAATTTAAATATTGCAGGTTTTATGCACTCCCCCCTTTTCACAGAGATGCTGAGGGAAGCATAACATTATGCTGTAAGTAAATATTCAGATAAGTAAACACATGAGTCTTCCCTGATCTAGGTAGCAGCAATGATAAAGAGGAATGTTTTAGGCGTAAATCTCTTTACGCTGCAGCAGGTAGCTGATTTTGCTATATGTGCAAAAGCATATAATAGATAAGAGCTAGACAATCCATGGAAAAAATCAGGCTCCTCTGGCTCCACTTATCATTTGTTGTGTTACTTCCACAGAGCTGGACAGTTTTTGGCAGCGCAGCCACTGACAGGGTGCCTGGGTCAGTCTTAATGACTATGGAGACGATATAGGATCATGCCCCCAAAACTTTCC
This sequence comes from Hydrocynus forskahlii, assembly GCA_037974365.1. Classification (NCBI taxonomy): domain Eukaryota; kingdom Metazoa; phylum Chordata; class Actinopteri; order Characiformes; family Alestidae; genus Hydrocynus; species Hydrocynus forskahlii. Next base: position 19,794,594 of record JBBPCX010000114.1, on the reverse strand, counting down.
AGTACTGCCAGGTGAAGCCACCCAGCGGCTGGGTCGTCTGCTTGGCTGCTGATTTATTTTGGTTTATTTTGAAAGAAAGTTTGATTCACTTTGTCAGCAAGCCTTTTTCTTCTAGTCCACCTCACCAAAAATCAGTTATGAAAGGTTTGTAAACACTTTTATCCTTAACTGTAATTTTATAAGTAATAGTTATAGGTCTTTTTGTCTTTTTAGCATTTCTTTAGCTAACAACCCATATCAACATGATACATTCTTAGTAAAACTTTTACCTCATGATAGTTGCGCCTTAAGTAAACCGTTGCTTATGAAATAAATATTATACACAATAACTGTCATCTGTTAAAGCTCCTGTCTACTCATTTCCTGTCAACTGATATCTGAAGTTTTTTGTGACTAATTGTCTATAATTATCAGAGTAAAAATGATGTTGAGTGATTCATTCATTGATTTTTTGTTCCATCTCCTTATTTAACCCAGCCACTGGAGTGCACGAGCCCGTGTATTTCTTAGTGATGGCCCAACTTTGAGTCGGATGGGATTAAATTTGACATATATGTGACATCATACAATGTTAAAAGTGTATTCAGGTTTTGGAAACACTAATGAGTATGTGCCGCTTGCAAAATCTGTTTGGGCAAGTCCTGTCATTCAGAGACAGGTCTCCAATTCTGAGCAGGATTATTTGGCACAATTAACTATTAACATGTATTCATATTTTAAGATTCCTTGAATATAACTTTGGTAATTGCTCTTCTGAGACATATCTAAGAACGATTTTAATTTGAAACCAAGTTGACAGGAAATGTTAAGTATGTTATTCTAAGGTTTAAACATGGTATAATCTTGCTTATCTAGCACAAACAAAATGTAACTAATGCTACATTTTCAGTTTACTTGACTAACGCAGCTCAGTAAACTCTAGACATGTGTGTGCTTCACTTGGGAGTTTATCCCCAAACCAGGATCTGACAGTTGCTGCAATTTTTAAAATAGTCCAAATCCAGATAATTGCCAGGTTTAACAAGGCTTCACTAAGACTGTCCTGTTTATGATAAGACGCTGTATAAACTCAACACATTATGGCATTTAATAATGTGAGTTAAATCCTTGGATATCCTCCTACGCCTTTAACCCACTAATCCACACCTCCTGATTCTCCAAGCTTTGCTTTTGTTATTTCAATAACTGGTTGACTTTTAACTTCCTCGTATTTTTCTTTGTCTTTAGATTGTACTGAACACGTTGGAGTACCTTCAAAGGGCTGTGGTGTCAAGACCATTCTCTTAAATCTTGTTTGAGTGAATTATGGCTGCTAATTAAGTTTTTGTGAGAAAAATGGAAATATGAAGAATGTAGAGAAAAGAACAAAAGAGTAATTGTACATACAAGAGTATATAAAAGACTACATGTATTTAAAAATGGTTTATTATTGCATGTATTTTATTCTATTTTCATTTCCAAATACATTTAGGCATATGGATACCTAGATATTTTTGCTATCCTAAATCTGCAAAGGATTGCATGGTTAATGTAGCTTGTAGGGTTAAATGGTAAATTCATCTTGCTGGGTTAGATTAGCCCAGCATGTGCTCTGTCCAACAGTGATCCATTCATGTGGTTGAAAACAATCCAAATTGGGGCATTTTCAACCCAGCACTTTTTAGAGTGCAGAGAATCCCATTAAGAACCCTTTTAAAGTAGGTATTTACATACATTTACATACTGCTTATCTTTCCCTGGTTGGTGGAAGTGTAAACATATTTATTCGCTGACTCATTTATCTTAACTAATGATAAAATGAGCAGATTCATTCGTACAAATTTAAATTGTCAAAATAACAAATATTTGCGGTGCTCTTTACTGAAAATCTGACACCTTGTAGTGACAGTGCAACTCATTTCTAGATATTTCTAGATATTAGAGACATCTGAACCACAGAAATAATG
>JBBPCX010000114.1:19775359-19792548 GCA_037974365.1 Hydrocynus forskahlii | reverse complement strand
TGACACCTTGTAGTGACAGTGCAACTCATTTCTAGATATTTCTAGATATTAGAGACATCTGAACCACAGAAATAATGTTACTTTAAAAAAACTGGATGAAGTTAATGGCAGACTCTGATTCAGCTATATAGGCTCACTATTTCAATTGAATTGTCTTGTTACAAGCCTATTCAGAGAGAGCCCAAAACCTACATTTCCTTTGCCTGCTGGCCAGAAATGGGCTTCAGCTTGTCAGTTACACTCTCAAGTTTTGTTAACAGCGAGAGATGGCCTTAGGCAGGAACAGCACAAAACTAAATCCACTACTATGTTTAGAATTCCTCACACATTTCTAAGAACGTTCCTTTTCAAAAGAGCATTTCCTCCCATCAGTGTTGGCTCAATAGGATTTATGTGAAAATCTCAAGAAAAGCTAAAAAATATAAGCGTTAAAAAAATAAAAAACCACAGGCCAGGAAAAAGTGTACAAAACATATGTATAGACAGGCTGAAATTAATCATTGCTAACCACATATCAGCTAATAAAGACAAGATCATTTGAAATGAATGGGCTTGGTACCTAAAGGTCTAAAAAGACCTGAACTTTTGTTTGGGATGCAAATACAGCCTAAGAACTTATCAGAACCTGAATACAGCCTCAGAAGTTCCTGACCCAGTTCAAACCACCTCATCAAGTTTTGAGTCTGAACCCAAACTGACCCTAAATTTGTCAAGTTCTGAGTCTGAGGCTGATGCGAAATCATTATGTAGATCATTTTACATAACATGAAAATATTTTTGGCAGAAGAAGATAAATGTAAACATCCCTTTCGGCTGCAATAAACTGTTCTTCTGAATCAGCTTATTGTTTTATTTCCCATGCATCCATTTTCTCAGAAAAATGGGGCTTGTGGGCTCAGTGTAAAATTCTGTCAAGAGCACGAATGCGTGACTCCAACTTGTCAGATTAAAGCTGTTTTAAGGTAATGAACATGTGGAGGAAGACTAAAGTAAGGAAAAAAAACTAAAGCAGGGGAAATGCAGTGTAAAATCTGTTTGAAATGGGAGGCAAGCGGTGAGAACCCAAATCTGAAATTTGAAACCAGCCCACGACTGACGACATATTCATGAAATGATGTCTAAACTTGACCGAACCTGTCATGGGCAGTTGGATCTAATCAGGTTTGGATAATTATTTCAACTTTTAATGGTACCTTCAATAGCAGCATTATGAGTAAGATGTAAATAAACTGCCAAATTGAACTTCAAAACGCCTTATTCTTCTAAAGGATAGTTCAAGGGTACTTTTGTAAAAGCAGCGGTTATGAAACTGCAAGTATAATTTGATTTACACAATCAAATGTTTCTTCTTCATGACAAAGATCCTGCTGAATGCAGTTCAGTGAACAACATCTGGAAAATGAGCATATGCTGCTCCAAAAAAGGGTCTTGTGTACATGAAACAATCTTATTTTGGTACTTTACAGAACACTTCCTTTACTGAGTGTGTAAGATGTAATGGTACTCCAATCAAGCCTATGCACTTACAGCTGTCTGGACACCTTGGGTCAACTTAAATGTTTCATTGATTTTCTAACTGAAAATAAATACACATCCGCTATAGTGAACAGACCTCTAAAGACACAATTACTGTTTATCCGCTGAATTTAACATTCTAAAAAAATAATTCAAAGTTTTCCAAACAACTGCATCTCATACTTTAGTTTATGTACCCAGAAAAAACTCAAATATAGGATTTGCATAAGTATTCAACTACTACACATTAATACTTTGTACAGAGCACATTTGCTGCAACTGATTCTGCAGTTGTGATTCTTAGTATGTACCAATTTACACATTATTCAGGAGTGATTTGTTCCCATTCTTCTCAGCAGAAATGATGGAGATCTTCTAGGTTGGTGGGATGGTGCAGCTGAATTGAACATACTAAAATATAAAGCTCAAAATGTAAAATCTAACATTTACATTTAGTGGGTTATTCAGCCCTGAACATGTTTTGACACTGAACAAGTTAAACTTGGAAATAATAGGAAATCTGCACATGTAATTTGACTGAGGTCATTCAAAGTTTTTCATACAACTGCATCTCATACTTTAGTTTATGTACATAGCTTGTTTTATATCGAAAGAGCAGAAAGGTTCTCACCATCCTCACGAGATTTCTGGATGAAGGCGTCAACACCACTTTCCCCGTAATTTCCCTCCGAGGCTACTGTAGAGACATAGTTCCAGCCCATGAACCGTACTATGTCCATCATGGCCTGGGCCTGGTAGGTGTCTGGAGGAACCACTCGAGAGAAGAAGTCATAGCGCGTGTTGTCACTCAACTCTGGTGCTGTTGAAGCGTAGCTCACTTGGGGGATCTGTGGAGGAGTGGACATACAGTCTTCAGTACACAATTCCCCCAAGCCTAGCTGAGTCCAGGCCTGCACAGCAACATTCCCAGTGTTTGAATTACCACCAACAGGGCTGAATTAACACCTACAGATGTCCGTCTGGACACAAATGAAACATATAAGAGTCAATTCAGCGCCAGGGATTTTTCTATGAATCTGACAGACTGCACGGTAGAGCATCATGGCATCACTTCTGGTGCTGTAAGCGGTCTACTTAACACTGTAGGGAGCATGGCAGATAACATGCTTGAGTCCAACTATTTCCACCCAGGTCAGCAGCAGCTGTCGCTAGACTATAGCTGCAGTGTTCAAATTGTTTGCTTTGGTATTTTGCGGCTTCTATTGACAAAACGGCTGCAGAAACATGCCAGCTTTTTTGTTTGCTTTTTCTACATAATAGACAATTCTTCATTAATTTAGTTAATACAGTGGCTTCCAAAAGTGGTCAGTCCCTTGAAAGTCACTACATAATTTTCTGCATTACAAAAGATTTGAACACATATTTTTTCTTTTAGTATTTTAACGTGAACTCTTGTAGTGTAACAATATCATGTGGTGTAACAAAAATTTCACAGTCAAAATAAAACATTTTGCAGATACAAAATAGAAAAACTCAAATATAGGGTTTGCATAAGTATTCAACTCCAACACATTAATACTTTGTACAAAGCTCATTTGCTGCAATAATTTCTCAGCTGTAATTCTTAGTATGTACCAGTTTGCACATTATTCAGGAGTGAATAGAGGATCTCTATAAAGTCTTCTCAGCAGACTTTATAGAGATCCTCTAGGTTGGTGGGGTGGTGCCTCTGGACAGCGGTTTTCAAATAGTGCCACAGATTCTCAGTGGAGTTAAGATCAGAGCTTTGACAGGTTTCAACAAACAGTTTAATTTTTGCAGCCTCTCTCACAAGTTAATGTCTTGCTCTGATTCTTAATTTTGAGGGACGGCCTATGCTAGTAAGGTTCTGGGTGCTGTGATGAATCTTTCTCTAACTTTAATTTGTCATTTGTGTCAACCTGGAGCTTCCAAAGATGACTTTCAAGTGGGCTGAATTATTTAAAAAAAAGTCACTTCAGACTGTATATTTACCTGATTCTTCCCATGGTTATTCCTGAACCTGTTATCTCCAAACGTCACTGAACTAACTCCAGCTACACTGTTGAATAATCTGTCGTTCTTCACTTACAATGACTTCATAATCAGCTATGCAGTGAAAGAAATTAGGAATTACTTTGAAACATCTCTCACTCTGCAATGACCTCAAAAGGTGTTCTCGATGAAGGTACAAACGGTTACAGTTGCTGACATGCCCTAGATGAGCACATCATTTTAAATTTTGAAATATGAATTCCTGGACAGCTGGTGCAAAGGAAGGCATCTAATGATAGCAACAGTTATCCGAAATAAATGTGTCTATGCCTCAGCAAGTGGATACGGCAGGCACTGAACATGAATATCTTTGCATAAATGTATATGATTACAGCATCTGCCAACCCTTTACAATCCACACTTAAAGTGCAGCAGCTAACTTTACAGTTGCAGAAAGTTCAAGATCTATATCTGTAATCCAAATTTCAGCATGCACAATTCAGGAGAATATATCATTTTATTGGATTACACAAGCAAAATCGGTTTAATCAGTGTGCAGAGCATTTTAGGCGAATCCACTGTTCACAGCTGGAACCTTCAGTAGCTTGAAAACTGGGCAGATTGTGTATTAACTAATTTGAAGCAAAAATTTCCCCTCCACTTTATAAAGGCAGTGCTCAATTGCTGTTGTTTACTCTGATAGGAGATACAATTTTCACATCTGTCAGTGTCAGGCTAAGTGGTGCAGCAAATGGCTGAGCAGCAAGAATGTAATGTCAAAAATGTTGCGTAATCGCTGAACAGAACAGATTGATCCTGTGCTAGGCAACAACACCAGCCTGGCGAAGCGGGGATACAGACCACCATCGGAATCCAATTTCATTTAATTTTCATATAGCGTCTAGCAAAGAAGGGCATTATTCAGGATTCCTAAATATAGACTGGCATCTTGATGCTGCATTTCATACTTCTGTTTTAAAATAAACTATTTAAGCAGAGTAAAATAACACCATGTCATTTCCAGTGAGGCAATGGTATGACTGTCATGTTTGAGAATGTGATTCTCATATTCTCATTATTCTCCATCAGAGCCCCAGAACATGTGCACAGGGCTGCTCCCCTAATAAGGGACAGCTGCACTGATTTAGGGGAGCAACCATGGCACTTTGGGTGTAGCCATGACACTATGAAAGCTAGTAGAGTATGGTTAGAGAGGGGAACCTTGGTTGACAAGCTGAGGCATGGAATATGTGTGTAAGTGAACCAGAATATTCAATATTTGCATTTATTTGCAACTTTCTGAGATATACAAAAAGTGTTGGTATGTGTGTGTTTCTGGGTTCCAGTGCAGCTTCCCAGTCTGTGTGTGAGAATGATAGAGGGAGTATAATTACAGGGGCTCCTCGGATTATGACACAGTTCTGTTCCTGCGACAGTGACGTAACCTGAATATTGGTGTATGTTGAAACACACCCTAGCCTGAGTCACTTACCTATCCTAACACAGTTGTGAAATCATAATCTAAAACATAAAAACAAAACTAAGCCACAGAAAAAGGAAAAGGACATACAGTTTTTTAAAAGGTTTTTTATGGGAGTGAGCATCGTAAACTCTAAACGTTGTATATCGAGACTGTTGTTACCTGGGGACCCCCTAGATATGTATTGTTTATGTTATATTGTTTTTTCTCTGTTTCTTAAAGGGTGCCAATCATTTTAGAGTTGACCTACATGTAGGTTGCATAAACTAGCCAACTAGTAAATCGGCAAGCTCAAAGTTCTTTATTAGTGTAGAAATACAACATGAGATGAGACCAATTAGATGAGATACCCAGTCATCTAGCCATCATCGATCCTTGTCAAAGTTGTCCAGATCACTTTCCTATTTTTCCTTCTTCCAACACATCAACTTAAAGAACTGACTGTTTGCTACCTAACATATCCAACCCCATATATCCTTCAGTAGGTGCCACTGCAACGAGTTATTCACTTAATCTATCTGTGGTTTTAATGTTGTGGCTGATTGGTGAACTTGATATTTACACTGATCAGCCACAACATTAAAATCACAGGAGGAGTGAAAAACATTGATTTTCTCAGGTGGTTTTAATGTTATAGTGTATATCAACACAGAATAGTGATCATTACAACCCTGTAACAATGTCTGACGGTTAATGGCAGCTAACTGGCTATCCTTTCTAATGGTATCTAGCTGTCCTATGATAGCTAGAAAGTGTTGAGGAGGTGTTGAGGACCATTCTCCCAATATATTTGGGAAGACCACAAATACTTGCCTGGTTTTCCACTCCTGATGGTGTGCCTCTGTTTGTGTGGAACAGAATCATGAATAGCCAGATCCAAGTTCTCCTTGTAAGGCAGATACAATAGGAGGGCTTTGTGAGAGGTGAGGTTCTGAAAGCTGTGGTTATTTTAACACACAGTTTACAGTCTGGCTGTCTGTGCACTTCTGTTACACCTACATCTCACACCTCAAACTGGAGCATCTGTTGTTAGTCCCAGATCATATTAGCAAAACCCGTACCAAAATACTTGTTCACAGCACACACACACACACACACACACACACACACACATATATATATATTTATACATATGTATATTTATATGTGTGTGTGTGTGTGTGTGTGTGTGTGTGTGTGTGTGTGTATGGGTGTGTGTGTGTGTATTGTCAAAATGTATTTTGGAATGTTCAGAAATGGAACTGTAGTCAAGTTCAAAGGTTGAAGCCTCATAAGCAGCCTGCAATCCTTGGTAGAATTCTTGTCTTCATTAGAAGGCCACTGCTGAGAATCGTCCATCAAACACGTACCATGCTGGCTATAAAGTCACACTGCATAGCCTAATGAGACCATTCACATTACTGATGAACCCTTCCTGACATCCGCAGAAGCTTTCAGACACAGAATGTGTCTAACTTCAAGTTGTGAAGCAATAAAATTGATCTGTCAGTATAATGGCAAGCCATTGCACAATGACTGACAGGAAGTGAGGAGCTCTCACCATGTGTTTCTGCAGTATGGATGGATGGAATGATTTGGTGCTCCCATTCATTTTCGAAAGAGCTTAGAGAAACACACTAGCAGTTAACAGAGGTTAAACTTCAGTTATTAATAATACACAAAGTCTGTTTTTATTGTGAAATAGTAGCGATTTAATTTTCCTTAATATTTACAGCTAAAGCCTCTTTGAAAATCAAGGTGGAAATGAAGCTCGAGCCACCCCTTACAAACAAAGTCAAAATAATATACTCTCATAGCATCCACTGAATGTTTCATAACATATCTACCACTCACAAGTGACCTTTGAAAATGTAGCAGTGCATCGCACCCTGGAAAGGGTATCTACTCATACTAACCCAAATGCATTGTCTCTCCTATATAAGCAGTCATGCTGTCCTCACTGTAACCCTCAGTCACAGGGTAAGGTTAAGTCCAAACTTGTGGTGAATCAAATATTCTTTTATTCAGAATGGATTCCAAGGGCCTGAACAATGGGAAATGTGGGACGAAAATAAGGAGGCTCCAAAAAAAAAAATGCCTCTGGACCCTGGATTCCAGAAGGTTCACTTTAACCAGTTAACAGTCTTATTTATGTTTATGACTTATTTATGACATGTTCTGTAACGAATGACTGTTCACTCTCACTGATTTTGAGGCAGAAACAATCAGAACCCTAGAGCAGGCTTGCCCTAAAGAGGGCACAAAGGGACAATGCCCTTTTCATGGTAACCTACCCTTTTAACTTCACTCGCAGGAATGACATGGATTTCTTATCAGAGCGAGACATTCAGTCACTTTGGTCAGTACTGCCATGCAGCCATGTGCTCATGTTTTCAATTTCTGTGATCATCCAACCATGATTTTTATTGTCTAGTTTTTACAGTGTTCCAAAGGGAAAACCGACCACCCCTAGTCAACGCAGTAGTAAAATAAATAACACTTACCACAAAAGAAAGAATGTTGCTGAGTCCCACAGTTTTACATTAACAGAGTTGCCATAGTAAACACATTTGAGATGTTTTTCTTTCATGAGAGTCTCCCTTTTCGCAGTGCCACACAGGTCTGGGATTTAACGGAACACATCCAGAAAACAGAAGTAATGTGTTCAGTTTTGGAAAGATAATATTCAGAAAAATGTTATTTTTAATGTAAAATCTTTTGGGGGAAAATACTAAGGCTGGTCCTAACTTGAATGCTGTTTGTTACACTGGTATTGGACTGGAATATAAACACGGAGCCATTTCAGTTCTTGACTGTTATTCACTTGGCTGACTTTCTTACCAAACAAAGATTTTACTTTACTGTCAGCTAGAGTAAATATGGTTCCCTGAGATAGCACAGTAACTATTTTCTTTTCCAGAGCTGCTAACAATATATATTAACATTCCAATATTTATTCTTTAAAAACTACTCATCTTTAAAATGAACAGAAGTTGTAGCTGTAATTAAAGCACTTCATTGATAATGAGTGTCTCAAAGTAGTCTTTCACACGTAAATTGCTCAAACACTCCACCACCTCACAAGAAGAAATACACAAATTCAATAGTGTGAGGACTGCAGGATTAGATTTATTCATTTTCCCCTCCAGTATCCGAATCTAGAATTTTCTACTCAGAGAAGCACCTGTCGAGGAGCAGTGGACCAAAAGAGATGATACTGTCAATGCGGGGAATATTTCTTCATTCGAACCACATGTTGCTATTAGTCATTTATTAAAATTAGACAACCGTTCAAAAATGGCATAATTACATTGATGAACTTCATGATGAATGGACCAATAGACATAGTCCAAAATTAGTTCAGTCTCATTATATTAATTCTTCTATAAAGTTTCCATTTCAGAGACACAACATTTTGTTACATTTTGTTCAGTTATGATGTAAAACCAGAACTGTGTATTCTGTGTCTAATTTAGCTGAAAGGAATTTTCAAAAGAAGGGCAGATTCATGACGTATGATTATTTAAGAAGAAGAAGATTTTTTTTATTTGTCACATCATGAGATAAATCATGTTTATGCCTAAGACCATAATGTAAATATTCATTAATTAGTGAAGATGTTCTTGGGCATCACTGCAAGGTTTTAAAATGAAATTCACAATTATATTACAGCTCTGGATAATATTTGTAATATCCTTGCTGGCTTCAAACTTTAAAATTCAGGCAAGCCGCCAGGCAGGAGAGAGGGAGTGACTGTCTGGTCTCCCTGCGTTATCAAAGACAAAAGCAGGTCAGATGAAAGAAAATGAACTGCAGGTGTGAAAACACCCTATAATGAAATATACACTCACCTAGTATACCTACATGATAGAGTATTGCATGTGTGTGTGTGTGTGTGTTTGTGTGTGTGTGTGTGTGTGCATGTGTTTAGAAGGATATGGGACTTTATGGTCTTGAGGTCCAGGGTCAAGTAATCACCCTGCAGCACATCTCTGCATTGCTTTAGCTGTGGAGCCTCACTTCTGGCAGTGCCCAAAGAAAATTCGGACCTCATTCTGTGGAAGTGATGAATGAGAAATCTTTAAGGTCAGACTAGTGATCAGAGGTAATATGTAGGGGTTAGGCAGGGCGGAAAAGGAAGGGAAGTATTTGTCGGTTCATTATCTGCTCTGAACAGCACGGTTCCAGCAGGCAGCATGGCAGGAGAGGAGCTTATCGAGTGTCAGGGTCAGAGGGGTATAGATATAATCACTACAGCAGCCTCGAGGCCACCATGCAGCCGGCTGAAGCCCGAGGCAAGCAGGGACCCCAACTCGCACCTGGAGCTCCAGCCCACTTTTCCTTGTCTAAATAAATATAGGCCCGTCAAAATAATAAAGCACAGTCCGCCAACCTTGCTGACAATAGGTTAGCGAAAGAAAACAAAGGAGAATACATAAATTATGGGGGATGCAGGGGTATTTCCGTCAACTAAGTGGTTATTCATTTTCTGCATCTCGTTGTCTTTCTGGGAGAATTCCAATTCATTTCCAAGAGACTGTCTCTGACAATCTATGCACAGTTTCCTTCTCAATTATTGCCATTTCTGTAAACAAAACAAAAAATGTTAATATTTTGAGATAAGTAGTTTAATATAATTACAATAATCAGAGTGTGCTTCCGTTAAACACTTAGTATATGGTTTATTACTTGGCTAGGATATATGAACCTGCTTCATATTTACGCATTTTATTAGGCTAGAATATTGATGTAGGATTACTGTTGCAGATGATTACAGCTGGCACTTAGCCAACAAATGTTTTATTCCTTTGTCAACATCAACAAATTCTGAACGTTCAGTTTGCTGCAATCTACAAAAGTCAGACATGGCCTAAAGTGAGGGTTCCTAAATTGTTCTTGACTTGAACAGACAGTTCGAGAAAATAGACCTTTTACATTAGCTGGAGGTCATCACAGAGGCATGCCTTTAAACTACAGTAAACAAAAGGTTCTTTGAAAGTTTACACAACTCACACAACGTATTTACAAAAATAAAAAAATGGTTTTCCCCTGGAACCAGCATTGTTCTCTAAGATATCACTCTAAAGTGCCCGTTTGAGTCTTTATTTAAAGCAGTGTAGGTGCAAATCAAGTAACCAATCAATTGCGTTATAGGAGCTGTAAGATCTGATTATTGTAGTTTGAGTATGACAAACAAACTAAGCATTTTCTGAATGTTTCCGGGGGTTTTTATTCGACTTATTAGACTATATTTTATATTGTTCTTGTCTGTGTCAGAGCAGTCGTAGCATAAGCAATTTCCTCCACTCACTCACTCACTTTCTGTAACCGCTTAATCCTCACTAGGGTCGCAGATACCTGGAGCCTATCCTGGGGCCAATGGGCGCGAGGCTGGGACTCACCCTGGGCCCACGGCAGGGCGTTTTCTGATTCTTTTTACTGAACTTCCACTCAACACTGCCTTATGCAAATAATAGGCTGTGATAGATACACAAAGTAGTTTAATGTGAGATTTTTGTTATAGACTTTGCTCACAAATACATCAGGAGCCTAATGAAGCAGTCCATTACTGCAGTGCAGGACTAACACCTGTTTCCTTTACAAAGAAGAAACATGTAGTTCAACTGGTAATTACAGGTAAATGGATTATAAAGCTGGTTCTCTGCACCCTTAAAAAGTTTTTTTACAAATGTTTTTGCGAGTGATGTCACAAAAGACCCATTTGGCAAGGACCCATGGAAGACAGAACTACGGCAGATACTCATGTATGTCATTGGAAAAAAACCTATACACTGAACTGTTCTTTACATGCAGAAATCTCTCACTTTATGAAATCTCCTGCTCTATGTAAAAAACGTTTGGTACTTTGGGGAACCATTTTTTTTCTTCCATTTAAAAAATCCTTTTAGCACCCTTTCTGAGTGTGTATAAAACAGAACTCTGACATTAACGTATTGAACATACAACATTGATGGGATCTTTACCAGTTACATTATCATACAATCTCTTGTCCAGATTGCTAAAGCATAAGGTTAATTGCACTGTACTTATAGCACTATACACCATGTGCAGCCTATTCCAGCTGTGCAGATCAAATGCACCAGCATAACTCAGTGGAAAAGAAACTTGTTGTCTTTTTGTTGCCTATTTGTTAAACTGGGTCATGATGAGCTGACTTTCAGATCTTCAAATTAAGACTGACGCACAGACTGATGCACAGACTGACTGAGTCTTATTTTACCTGGGCATTGCATTTGCTACAAATGGAATTGCTGCAAATGGAAATCCTTGTAAATAATAAACCCAAAGATCAGCAGCTCTGTGCAATACTAGGTGGGTATTTTTCCCCATGACCACATAGATTCGTATATCACTAACATTTTATTAATGATAAATCACCATATGGCTCTTTTGATCCCTAGCTGCAGCCTCATAATAGATACACCACTGCTGTCATTAACACAGAGCTATTTTTGCGACTAGAAATGTTATCGCATTCTTTCACACATTTTCTCCAAGTAAAAGGTGAAGATTTCATGACAAGAGACAGAACCCTAAATTAGGTTTCAGGGTTTTTTTGGTTTTTCCTCACTGCTCACAATCAAAATATTACCCCAAATTTGGCTGAGTGTGAGACCTAATTTGCGCTCTCTCTCTCTCTCTCTCTCTCTCTCTCTCTCTGTGTCTCTCTCTCTCTCTCTCTCTCTGTCTCTCTTTCTCTCTTTCTCTCTCTCTCTCTCTCTCTCTCTCTGTGTGTCTCTCTCTCTCTCTCTCTCTCTTTCTCACTCTCTCTCTCTCTCTGTCTCTCTCTCTCTCTCTGTGTCTCTCTCTCTCTCACTGTCTCGCTCTCTCTCTCTCTCTCTCTCTCTGTGTGTGTCTCTCTCTCTCTCTCTGTCTCGCTCTCTCTGTCTCTCGCTCTCTCTCTCTCGCTCTCTGTCTCTCTCGCTCTCTCTCTCTCTCACTCTCTCTCTCTCTCTGTCTCTCGATCTCGCTCTCTCTCTCTCTCTCTCTCACTCTCTGTCTCTTGCTCTCTCTCTCTCTCTCTTTCTCACTCTCTCTCTCGCTCTCGCTCTCTCTGGGGCCGACCTGCCACCACCGGCAAACAGCCTACCGGGATTTTTCCTGGTGCTCCAGATGGCCAGTCTGCTATTGGCTCCACTTATTGATTTATTTCTCACCCTCCTGTGTAAGACAGCTAACAGTCTGTACTTGGCAGAAGAAGCATTTGATAGCTTGATGAGTCTTGGAGCAGCTGTTACTGAGAGACTGTTACTTGTAATATAAATATGAATGAAGTAATTCTTAGAATGAACATATTATATTTATTGGTTACATGGGCTGTTGTGTTCATTGTGTCACAGAATAAGCTTTTATATTACAGTATATTGTATACTGTAATCCTCTTATTGCATATGGAATTGACCCTAAAGTCTACAATGGTCAAAAATAAAGATAATACATATTTCTCTTTTTTGAATATGTTAGGTGTTTTCATACCAGCCCTGCACTAGTATACTGATCTGGAAATTGATTCTATATCAGATCCTTTTATCCTGTGATGTTTGGTTTTCAAATCACAAATCTGTGCTCAGCGACAATGTGTTTCAGAACGGTTCCTCAGTCTACTAAGACTAAATTGAGAGCCTTGTGGTGGATGACGTGAAAGGTTTGTTTCATGTGATACTTTAATAGGATCCCAGTGGAATACAGGCTGGCACTCTCATGGTGGACTAGCACTAGTGGCAAAATCCTTTTTCAAGATATGTCTGGATGACAGGATTTAAACAGAACGATTCATCTTAATTTAACACAGCAATAAAAACAGTGAACACAAAATGCCAAACTAGTCTTTGTCCAGAAATGTTAAACTTGTAAAATTCTGGCACTGGAAGCATATATAAAGTAAAAATATTTAATAGGTGTCATGTTTCTATGAAACCTTGAAGACATGACTAAAATGCAAATGCATTCATAATGCTAAACAAAAAAAACATATATACATTTTTGAACACATTTTTAGACTTGTTTTAGACTTGTATTTTTTATGAATGATGAATTATTAACATAATGAACTGTAGTTTTCATTACACATTATGGTATCAGTGCCAAAGAAACTCCCAGCACACAGTGATTTATGACTAACACACCTACTCAGTCATAAACACATGCTAAGCCAGGTTATAATAGTTTGGAGTCATTTTTAATGTATTGTGGCTTGCCTTCACAAGCTTCAAGTGGCAGAATTTATATCTTTGTCATTGTATATAGACTGTTATTGATAGACTCATGATATTGTGAGGTCTACATAGATTTGTGGGAATAAAACATGGATATGAGACTTTATGAGGTCAGATTTTATGACACATTATAATATCCATTTATAATAACATTTTTAATATAAATTCTATAATGCACTGGAACACACTATAGCAAGAGCAGATGGAATGTTACCAGAATGTTTTACAAATAAACAGTCAAGTTTATCCAAAGTAAACTGAACCTAGTTTACAACCAGTGAAAAACACATAAAGAACAATGAATATACCACCACCAATCCTCTCCTCTTGAATATGCCACCTTAATTCCCTTCTTTCCTCACTGATGTGTGTCTTAAGTGCTCATTCTTTTAAGTTCACTTAGAAGGGTCAAGTCACTTGGACACTTCAATCAGCCAGTGACACATTTATCTCAGCCACTGACATGTTTACCTTATTTACTAGCATATTGCACTCCGCCAATGGCTTATTTATCTCATTTACTAGAACATTTCACTCCGACAATGGCACATTTATCTCAGCTACTAACCTCATAAAAATCTACAATGCTGAAATTTCATCTCTGCTTTTCCATTCCTTTCAATTCTGGATCTGTTTTCACATTAGCTAATGTTACTAGTCGAGTGACATTGTAACATTTTTAACCTCATTTTATGTCTTGGAACACCATGAGTTTACAATTAGCTGATAAAAAAAACATGATGAAGTCATAAAACATTGTTGAAAGGTTTATTACATTGCATTTATTTTTGTAGAGTAAAAATAAGCTTGACCTTGATGGTAATCGCTGTGTCTGCAAAGCTGAATGAAACTTCCTTTCCCGTCTTTTTCATACTTTACTTAACGCCTGTAAAAACATGTACAGAACACTCATGCTCTGTATATGACCTTTCAAGGAAAATTAAAAGAGCACACTTAATCTTAATCGTGTAAATTAGCATAATGTTCTATAGCGCATTGTAGATTAGTGTCTATAATGCTCTTACAAACAGATATTATAAACATGTATAATGGAACCTGACATTATGAAGTCACTCTTACTTCATGAAATGTTATTCATGTAATTATATAAACTTATGCCAAGTATTATAAGTTGTTATGTACGCTGTATAATACCCAACAAATGCATTATGAATGTACTATGAACATGTTATGTGTTTTATAAATATTTAGAGCCAAGTTTACAATGTCTTATGAATTTGTTTATAGTTTCTTTGTGGCATGGCATTTATAAAAAGAGTTCCTGAAAAATGCAACACCTATGGAAAGAATAGCAGATCTCGATCACATAATATGTAGAATAAATTCAGTGCTAAAGAATTCCTCAATGGGACTTGGCTTGTTGCTTCCTCAAATATTTAATGAACAGAGGCCTGAATTATAGATGCTTAAGACGAACATTAATTATTCATAGTTGTCTTTGCGGTCTAGAGCTCTCTGTGACTGCTGTGGTTAAATATTGGCAAAGGAAATACCACCTGCATAATTACGATGATTATTGTCGGGGTCTTAACTACCATAGATCTTTATTTATCTATGGACAGATCCAGGCTGAAGATAAATAGTTTAGCTGTGATAACTGTGAGAGAAGATAAACAGTTTAGCTGTGATTCACTGGTGTCTGGTAGTAACATGTTTCTACAGTTGGAAGGTAGCGGTAATGCATATAAAAGCTGTTAGCCAAACAAACACATTTGGTTTAGGGACCGGTAAAACATGAGGCATGTTAAAAATTATTTTCTTCTTCTGTACTGATGCAAAATCTTTTGCATACTTTTGCACTGCAGTTCCTCATAAAAACATTATTTTCCCAGCTCTGTTGTTGGAATAAAAAGAAAACTGCTAATTACTTCAAACTCATAATGGGTATTGACAAAATGCTAATTTCTTCTGGAAATGAATGAAAGCCTTTCTCTATATCTGTATAACTGATTGGCCTCCAACTAAGATGTTTTGTCCAATACACATGTATTTTTAGTTTCTTTGTTATAAATCTGCCTTTTTGGTATTTTTGTTGTCTAAACGAGCAATCAAACATGCATATTAGGTTTGCAGTCACAGTCAGCGTCAATTTTCATGACAAGAGGCCTTTAAATGTCAAGCACATCACAAGGGCTCTACATTTGCAAACAAAATTGCACTCCATTTTGATTTATTGCCCACAAGGCACTGCTGTACTGTTGTTTTCGAAGCCTGTCCAAAAGGCCACATCAGTGTTAAGGGTGCAGATTGAGGATTTCCTGAGCCGTCAGATCTCTGCCACTACTTCCTTCATCACAAGAGAGGGCATCAGTACCATCCAGAGAGTGACAGTTCACAACTTCCCTGAGGGGCTGGAGGCCTCTACTTAAGAGTCCGCCTGACAGGCTTTAACACAGTGTCACACAGTGCCCTTAGTCATTCTCCCTCATGAAATTGCCCATGATTCACTCTCTCTCTGTCTCTCTCTCTCTCTCTCTCTCTTTCTCTCTCTTTCTCTGTCTCTCTCTCGCTCTCTCTCCCCCTCCCACTCTCCACCTCTCTTTCTTACACGCACACACATACAACCGCATGCACGCACAGATTTCATGACGCATGACAGCTAGTTGAAAGTGAGATAAACCGCCTCTCAATTTGCTCTGTCCCAAGCAGACTATTTATAGGCATTAAAACAATTTGCAGTTCTCAGCGTTCAGATCCGTCAAGGGTACTGTAAAATAAACCATGTAGTGCATCATTAACAAATCTAATTTGTAAAAGTAGTACATTAGCATTATAGTCACATAACAAATTACAAAATTATTTTTACTACCTGTAAATTGTGCTCTTAAGGTCAGTTTTCACACTTGGGTTGACGATGGGTTTGTGCCAGCACATGATAGATGGAAACAGAGCCAAGAATCTGCTTCTGCCGTAACAGAGCATTTAGTAACAAACACGGAGGAATGTGTAGCTGTAAATCTTTAATTCAACTCACTTCAGCTGCGGGTATATTCATTAGGAAGTGAAAGCAGTTGTCTCTCCAGTTCTGAATTTCGATATAGGCTCATTGTTATCATGTTACAGTCACAGATCACCAGAGGTGGTTAGTCATTATTATCTCACCCAGCTGTGCTTTTAAATAGGAACATGTTCATTAATAATGCCTTTGCATGCAAACTCATTCATATTCTGACCACAAATGAATGCTAAAAAAATCTAGTTATGCGCTGAAAGAGAATGGAGACTGCGAGAATGCCTCATGGGCAAACTTTTCCTGTTTCATCTACGAGAATATGAAAGCTGGCACACTGTGTTGCCTCATTTGAAGGTTTTCTTCCTGGCTGATTACTAGTGTGTGTACATGTGCATTTTAATTTGTAAGAGTAGGATGTAGGCCTGTTCTCACAATGCAGGAAACGGCTTTGATTAATAATGCAATTTAAAATATAGCTAATTGTACTGTAAAATGCTGATGAATTGTAGAGTACAAGACAAAAAATGTTGACAGTAGATAGTAAGTCTTCAGGCTAATTTGTATTTTTGTTCCAAGGCACTCATTGAGGACATTACTTGAGAAGCACCTCTTTAAATAAAAGGCTGTTCTTAATGGGTGCTTTGTGGGACTCTGGATATAAATGTTAGGCATGAAAATAGATTTTGGCATTTGGACAGTGACTCAAAGCCATGCCAGATTTAAATGTCTTTGTTGCATATCAAAGAAGCGTATGTCATTTCTTTCTGTCATACATCTATATGTACTAATATCCCTTAGGAATATGCCCCAAAGCTGTTGTGTATACAGTTGTGCTCATAAGTTTACATCCCCTGGCAGAATTTATCATTTCTTAACCATTTTTCAGTAAGAATATGAATGAGAATATGAACAAAATAACTTTTCTTTCATTCATGGTTAGTGGTTGGCTGAAACTATTTATTGTCAAACAACTGTGTTTACTCTTTTTAAATCATAATCACAACACAAACTACCCAAATGACCCTGATCA
>JBBPCX010000114.1:19735227-19755853 GCA_037974365.1 Hydrocynus forskahlii | reverse complement strand
TATGCTATTATTTGCCTAGACGCAGAGAAAGCGTTTGATCAGGTGGAGTGGGAATATGTTTTCAAGGTTCTGGAAAGTATGGTCTTGGTGAATCTTTTATTTCTTGGGTACGTTTGCTTTATGCCCGTCCTACTGCCTCTATCCTCTCTAATGAAAATCGGTCAAGGCCCTTTTCCCTTCACAGGGGAACACGACAGGGGTGCCCACTGTCCCCCCCTTCTTTTTGCATTGGCTATCGAGCCGCTTGCAATTAGCATCAGAGAACATGACCTTATTAAACCTATTCCATTGGGCGGTGTTGATCACAAAATATCTGATGACGTTGCCCTTTTTGTGTCAGAACCAGAGCAGTCAGTTCCTTACTCACTCCAACTCATTAACTCTTTTAGTGAGGTTTCAGGCTATACTATTAACTGGCAGAAGAGTGAACTTCTATCACTGTCAGGGGACCTGGACCCAGCTTCCTCAAGCACCGTACAGTTTAAAATTGTTTTAGATAATGTAAAATACCTGGGCATAAAAATTTCCAAAAATCCTAAGGACCTGTTTAAAGTAAACTTCACTGAGAAGTTGAGTAAGTTGAGGGAAGATACTGAAAAATGGAGAGCCCTACCCCTTTCACTGGTTAGGTGGGTAAATGCTGTGAAAATGGTGTCCTTACCAAGATTTCTATATTTATTTCAAAACATTCCACTGTTTATCCCCAAATCATTTTTTAGGTCCACTGACGCTATCATTACGCCTTTTATCTGGGGGTATAGAGCCCACAGGATATCAAAGATTCACCTTCAGAAATCAAGGGAGCATGGGGGGGTGGGGGGGGGGTTTACCACGTTCCTTCCATTACTACTGGGCTACCAATGTGAGAGCTATGGTATATTGGCAATATGAATATCAAGTGGAGGACATCGCATGCCTGCCGCCATGGCTTGCTATTGAAATTGGCTTAACTTCGGGCACCTCTCTCCCAGCTCTCCTTTCCGCGTCACCTAAAGCTCCTGCGACATTGAAAAATGATCACTTTATAGTGGCCAACGCTCAGAGAATCTGGAATCAGATTCGGAAATCTTGTAAACTCCCTGACACATCAGTTCATGCCCCAATCTGGCATAACCATTACTTCTTGCCATCCCTAACAGACTTGACCTTTAATGACTGGAGTAAAAAGGGTATAATAACCTTGAAAGATCTTTATGTTGGCGGACGCTTCGTGTCATTTGAACAGCTTCAATCAAAGTTTTTCCTCCCCCATGCACAGTTCTTTAGGTACTTACAACTGACAAGTTATGCAAGGCAGAATATACCAGCATTTGATTCCATTCCAAAAGATGTCTCATTCTGAATACGTCTACAGACAAAATATGAAGTGCATGGGAAGCAGAGCTGGATATTAAGATTGATAGTGACATTTGGACTAATACTCTCGGTGGAATTAAAACCTGTTCTATTAATTCTAGATTACAGTTTATTCAATTTAAGGTTGTGCACAGACTGCATTATGCCAAAGTGAGATTGCATAGATTTGATCCAGATCTGTCACCCATGTGCGACCGATGTATAGAGGCAGAGGCCACCCTAGCACACCACTTCTGGTTATGCCCTAAACTTAGGGATTTTTGGTGTTCCATATTTAAATGGTACTCAGATGTATTCAACATCAATTTGTTGCTAGACCCTGAAACGTTATTTGGGTATTCAACTACACTGGAGAAAACTGATCATTACATTCGTCCAGTCTTGGTATATGGTATGGTGATTGCCAAGAAATGTATTTTAAAACTGTGGAAAGCAGACTGCGCCCCCTGTTTTAAAATGTGGTTAAGGGAATTCCTGGGAGTTCTCCATGTTGAGAGGTTAAAGTATGATCTGTCAGGCAGTACTAAAAGGTTTACCAAAATATGGAATCCAGAACAACAATTTATGAATGAGAAACGAAAGCCCACAGATATATAAGGTTTATGCTAATTGTCACCGCTTTGTCTCTTTGTACCCTGATTCTGCAGCATAATTGTTAGAACATAGTGACTGTTGCCCCCCCCCCCCTTCCTTAAATTTTTTTATTTTTTTTCATTTTATTATTATTAATTTTTATTATTATTATTTCTTTACTTGTCAGTGGGAATTTGTTGTGGGGGATGTATGGTATGTGTTTGTTGTCTGTCATTTATCTGAAAATTATAAATAAATACATTTTTTTTTAAAAAGAACGAATTTCATGTAGCCACTAGCATCATGTTTTCCCTGCTGTGCCAAACCTGATTCAACTCAATAGGCTCCAAAAATTAGCAAATGATATGATTCAGCTCTGCTAGAGTGAAAGATACACTGAATAGTGCTGCAGGGACTCTGAGACTCTTTTGTGCAAAATTATGAATGACATTTAAGAACATTCTACCAAGTGTACAGCGTGATGTTGGCACATCATCCACTCAGGAGAAAATATGTTTGTGTAGAGGACAACCTTCCGTCATCTAACATTATACTATTAGCTCTGGTCGTAGCCCATCTACTAATTTAATCTACAGTTGTTATGAGTTTTTTTTATTGACCAAGGTAATTTACCCAGGTAATTTATATATATATATTTTAAATAAAAATCAGTATATTTTTTAGCATACAGCTCTATTGCTCTTTTTTAGAGGCTCACAGCCACATCTTTTGGGTTGTTTGGTTCAAAGTGCTGCTGACTGAGTGACAGCCAGTAACAGCACATTTAATATGAACTTTCTTTTTCATATTCTGTGCTTGCTTGCAAAACATGGAACATGGGAGCAGTTTCAGTTTCACACGTTTATTTGAGGTAGCTAATAGATAATTGGCCTATTCTAGTAAAATGAAGGATCTTTGTCTAAATGGAGCCATTTCTAAAGCGCCTGAAAAGGAGGTCACATTTTTTCACAAGTAACCACAGGGAAACGGTGCTGTTCATATTTGAACAGTATTTTCTGGGATTCGAAGGGTACAAAGAACTGAGGAAACTCTTTTTGACCCAGTTTCTTGGGATATGAGTCCTTTAAATAATAAAGCAAGGGTGGAAGAAAAAAAACAGCAAATCTTCATCTACTTTCCCTGAATTTCACATCTGTGTATTAGGTTTGAAAACATCAATAAAGTTTTATAATAAACCACATGATTTATACTTTTGGAAGCTGCTTTCCCTGAACCCAAGCTGCTTTTAATGAAACTTGAGATATTACTTATTTGCATGATTTGACTATTTAAACACAAGCAGTGAGCATGTTTTATAGCCTGAGATTTCATACTGACATTTTAATTTCCAGACCACTGAGTCACACAAGTGCTTATTCACCCTCTAGCTTGTTTTCTAGTCACAGATGACATGTGGTGAATCTCAATAAGCGTTTTTGTTCACTCCTCCCTCCATTTTCTACTCTCCTTTAGGGGAGTCCCTAGCTATTTTTTTAGTGGCAGGGAAGTTATTGTGGCCTGATTTCACCCCCATAAACAGAGACATAGACTTTAGCAGCGACACGCCCAGCTTCTTGAAGCTGTACTCAAATGTCATTCCCTCCTTTAACTCAATCATTCCTTACTCCAAATATGACTTGTCTAACACATAAAAAATATCAAATTAAGTCATTCCACCTCATCAAATGATGAACTAATGTTTCAGAACATTTACCACACATGTCCTGCTAATGAGAACTGCAGAGCTTTACTTAGTCATAAGATCAGCTTCTCAACATCCGCTTCACAGTTCAAGATGGCTTGCCATCCTGAGCTGCAAGCTGTTGCATATGTATTAGTCTAATTGCCCGTACACTGCACCTGTGGGTGAAAAGGAACATTTGAAAAGGAAATGCATAAAGATAACAAATAATCTGTCAGCACAGGAGAATAAAAAAAAAAATTAAACTTAAAAATGCTAACTAACTATGGACAAATGCACTGCACAAATATCCTATATGAGATAATTATATGAGATTGCTTTACGAAGACACTATTCTTTCATTTGAAATTGTCTTATCAAGTGAAATTATCTTACTGCACGGATACTTTGCAGTGCATGTGGTCATCCAGCACTTTGGAACTGTATGCATGGATGTCTGTTAAATATATATATATATATATACACACACACACACACACACACACATATATATGGAAACATAAAGCAATTACAGTAGGTCATGAAATAATGTCCTTAATAATCAATAGCAAAATATTGCATAGCAGCAGATGATATTTAAAACCGGCAGTATTTCATACAGCTCAGCAGCTTATTTAATTGCAGACTAAATGAGTCATAACTAGTACCATTTATAGTTGATGTACCTAAAGAGAGGGCAAAAAAGTGTTAACCTCCTAATTCTAAAACCTGCCCCTCCGTATCATTTCCAACAGTGTGGATTACTGCTAGACACAACTGGGACATAAATCACCATAACCACTTCTTTCTACTCTACTTTATCTTTAGCACACAGTTTGTGGAGCAAATTGGGAATTGCACAAACATTTGCTTAAGACAATACTCATAGGTCAAACTCATGTCAGAAATATTAGATAGAGCTCCATCACTCCAGACACAGATTCACTGCTCCACTTCCCAGTTCTGGGCTGGGGTAGGTGACCTAACTGTCACTTGGCAGTGGGTATGTGGTAACCTTGGTAAGTCTTATATGCAGCTGCTGTGCTTCAGCTGGAAATGCTCTTTTCTCTACAGTGCACCATTTTACCTAAAGCAATGTCTTCAGACTTCTTCCACACAAACTTCTTGCTGCTAGTCAACTAATGGTGGACTGCATAGGAGTCTAATTCACTCTCTGTGAGCTCAGATTCATCTAATACCCCCGAGGAAGAGCTACTCATAACAGAAATCTATATTCAACACTGATGATTAATATGCCATTTGTTTTCTGAAACATGTGATTTTCATTTCCTGAACAGGCTTCCATCTGCGACCACTTATGCTTGTTTCGTGACCAGAGCTGCAATTTTGTAATAAAGCCGTATTTTTGTAAGAAAACACTTTTTGGAGAAATGCCAGTCTTTGATTTTTTTTCCTTCATATTTTGTACCAGGTCCTATCAAGAACGTGCCTAGCCTTTGTTATGTTGTTTGCACCACATGGTCAGTTTTCGAAAGGAAAAAGGGAAGTATAACAAGATTGTGGGGGGAAACACGCTGTGTGCTTTGATGGAATTGACCACCATGACACGGTGTGAGGCGGGATGTAAGTCAAAACTAATCTCAGGCTCTTGGGCAATTTCATTGTAGTCTCAGAAAAGTGTACCAGAGCAATGCCTGAGGGAAACAATTCTCCCCAGATTTTCATAGGTTGCTGCCAGGTACTTCCAAGCATAATCAGTCTAACTACAAGTCTAAATGCTGAGCGTCTGCATAAAACTAATAACAACTCTGTAATTATACTGTTAAAATGCACTAGTTATATAGAAAGTCATACTTTTTTGAATGCAGTTTGCATCATCAGATTATATGAATATTTTATTGCTAATACCTGTGTCTACAGAGAACTCTTAACTATTTGACAGGCATATAGATCACTTGCAATAGACACGTTCAGTCCTGAAAAGCCTAAAACTGACACCTTTGCAGGGCCACAAGATCTCTATTATTTTGGGCAGTGAATGTATCAGTTCAGCTAAAGCAGATGATATTGCAGATATCACATTCAGCGCTGTCTCTTTTACTGCTAATTCTGTCTAAATTGAAATTCTGCCAAAAGGCTCTCAAATCTCCTTTAAGAGGAGTCAATACCCAGCTCTTAATTTATTGCTCCAATGGGAAACAAATTTATCAAACTGCAAATGAAATTATGCCAGAGAAAACAAAGAAGAAAGCATCAGAGAGAAAATGAAAAAGAGTCTGAGAAAAATATGAGACCTGAAACTAAGAGTAACCAAAGAGTGCCTATTCCCACCCATGGTAACTCGGTTTTATTTGGGTGTGGCCGAATTACTTTAAAGATTGCTTCAAACTGCAGCAGAAAAAAACAGGGCTACTGTAGTTTTAATGTATCTAGTGTGGAATGTATTAAATTAGTCAAAGGAAGATTAATCACATTTAAAAACATTAAAGTGATTAATGTTCACTGGGTTCATTTACGTGTTTTGAATTTGATAAATTGCGGAAACATTTTTAATTGATCCAGCTGTTCGTCTGAACAGTGCGGATGGGCAGGAACCCATACAATCTGATCCTAAGTGCCTCCCTAACGGATCCCTCAGCTCTTTCATTAGGATTCTAATTCATCTGGAGGCAGGGACCTTCCCCTGGAGTGGGTAAATTTCATTAACAAATGGACTCTCGTTTATTCAGTCTTATTGTGATGGAGCCGTTTCGAGAAAGTATGCCAAGTTTGTGTCAGTATAATCAAAGAGTCAAAGGCTGTATTTTTCTGCCAAGAAGTAAAAGCCTCATCAGTCAGAACAGAGAGGAGCAGTAACCCTGAATAACCCATCCTAAAAGAGGAGGAAAGAGAAAGTATTAAGGTGGAATTAAAATGTTACAGATTCTGCAAGTGTTATCCTTCATACTGATCTGCTCAGCAGGTGCCTAGACCTGTATTTTTTCCTATCAGTAAGAATAAATAAAAACACCTATTGATTTAATATACATGCACAAATAAAGAGAAACAGGTCGGGAAGACAGAAAGGGCTATAAATACACAGACACAAAACAAGAAAAAGCTGCACTCTTTAATAAAGGTGTCACAAAGGGTTCTTGATGCCTTAGAACAACCAATAAAGTTCCCCAAGGAGCCATTTTTGTTCGAAAGTTTTATGAGTGTGAAAAACTGTTTAAGGGTATGAAGAACATTCACACAATGCAAAGATTTTTTACCAATTTAAAGATTCTTCAAAGAACCTTTACTCTGAGTGGAAATTCTTTCCATTTTAAAAAAGGTTCCTCACATTCCTGTATTGTTTACAAAGCACAACATAGATGAAACAGATAACAAGGTTTAAGAGTTAGGATGATGGCAAGAATGGAGTAGACAAAGGCGGAGGAGCCCGGCCAGTGAAACTGTGCCATGTTCTTTTTCCCACAGGGCAGATGAGGCTAGCCTAGAAAATATCATAAAATATACAGCCTTAGACATTTATACTCATATTCATAACCTACAACCTATATTACAGACTTATTATGTTTGTTCAGGAGAATGGTGAGAAAGACCTTAAATAATAACTAAGAATTTCCTACACAGCTCTATTAGGCTAGTACTGAACTAATAGAGCCATGAACTATATGAGAACTCAATAACAGAGAATATTTTTCTTAGTATATAGATAGACTGCACTATACAACAGCAAATCAAACATCCACAAAGAATAAGCTAGCAAGTCTCTGTCATGAGACCATTCTCTGAGCAGTAAAATGCAGCTCACTCTGGCATGTACACTGAACTGAAGCCTCTCCTTGTCCCAGCTGACCACTTTGCAGGTTAAAAGCAGTCAAGGTTGAGGGTGTAAAAGCTCTTCAGCAATCGCCATGTTGTACTTGACTTGACTTGGCTGATGTCATCCAGAGATCATCCGCTGTTAAACTCAAATATCATGTTGTGACAGAGATCAACATCAGTGAAATTACACAATTTGTGAAGGTGATACCCTGCCAGGTAGCAATCTATTTAAAGACCCCAATTCCTTAATTCCAAAATACCACCTAAATTCAGCTCAATTTAACTAAAAGCATATGTGATTCAAGCTAGTACATACAGTTTGTAAGTAACAGTTGTATGCACAGGTTTGTGTGTTATTAATGCATAATAACTGTATACCTGATTAATTTAAATAACTGAAAAAATAAAGACATAAATTATGACCTGTCCAAAGGTAATGCCACATTTTATGTTTTTTATTTCCCCCAAATAAACTAACTTTCTAAACTTAGCAAAAAATAGAAAATATTTAAAACTGGTATTCTACAAATTGTAACATTTACAGAAAAAGCTATCTAAGTTTGTATGACGTGTTCGTATTTTTCCTGAGAATATCTACAAAACTTGTCAAGATGTGGTCAAAACTTAGATGATGCCTCTGAAAATGTCTTCCTGATTTGTTGAAAATATTGATTTCACTTTTGTTCAGAGCAAGTACAGAATGTGAACAGAAAGTTGTTTACAAGGAAATACACCAGTATATTACTATTTAAGGAACACTTCTGCTGGTGTTTTGAAACACTAATAAAACGGTTAATCATGAAGAATCAAACCTCCACGAAGAATCAAACCTCCTGAATCCTGTGTAGAGTCTCCAAGATGGAGGAAATGAAGGGAGGTCAAAAAAGCAGCTGGTCTGACTAGTCATACCCCACTGCATCCAGGCCCAATGGCCAGGCATATTCGACAGGGAGAATCACTGATTGCATCCTGATTACACTGTCCATACTGACAACCGTTTTCACTGAGGCTCCACCGCATCTGTCCTACATCGTCTGAATCAACGCTGAGTGCAATCCCCACTCTCCTGAATGGAGTCTCTGCCTTAATAGTGAATCTGTCATTCAGTTGCTCAGGCCATGTAAATAAGTGCTTGTTTACCTACCATCTTACCTAAAGTGAGATGAGCAGGGAAGTGAGAAGAAAGCAGGAGAGATGGAACTAGCCAAGGGCTGTGCGATATGGCATAAAATTCATATTGCGATATAAATTGAACCATAGATGGTAGACGGTATATATTGCGGTATATAATTTGATCTGTAAATTTAAATGTAACTGTTTTTGAAAGGGTAACATATGTTCATAGCAAAGGCATTGCAGCAGGAAGTTGTATAATAAACTTTTTACACATTTCAAAGTAGCCGTGAACGTAGACTATTTATTCTGCAAATCTGCAATTATAGAAAAAATATGATAACACTTGAACATCTTTCCCATAAAGGTCATGCCAGGTCCAGCAATAATCAAAAATGTGAGGCTGATGTAAGGGTCCAAAGTGCGACTCGACCACAGGTCCGTATTAGTAGCATAATGTTTGATGCCACGGAGCTCTGTTTTCACTTGCTCGTGGACCGCGCCATGCAATTTGGGCATTTCAACTTCGCTAGAGTACATGTGGCTGGGTTCCACGTATCAGGAATCAAGGATTTTAATCATGCCTTTAAAGCCGCTTCTCTCCACTGTCTGGAAAGGCAGCATGTCTTTGCAAAGGAATACAGTTATAGCACTTGTAATTTCACTCCACCACTGACTCTTTTTGTCATACAGAGTGCCTTTAGAAAATGCACTGGTGATTGGTGTCTGCTGGCAAACTTTTTTTTCTACCACTTGTGATCAGAGACTGACTTGGCTTTTGAGGAAAGCGCATTCTTTGGCTTTCCTCATATTTGACGACGTGTTTTGTTTTGCGATGGTAGAGCAGATTGCTAGTGTTACCTCTCTTTGCAATCACTGTCGCCCAGCATATTTTGCAGATGTTTTTCTGCTCAGTATCTGAGGCTCTAAATCCAAACCAAGTCCAGATTACTGACGTTGCACCACTCTTTTTAACAAACTGCTCCACCGTGGGCTCTGTGCTCTCGCCCAGTTTCCAAAACTAATGCCTTGTGCAGCAAGTAGGCGTGGTTTCACACAGGTGACGGATATTTCTGCGGTAGGCCGGTATAATCAAAATCTCTCCCATTGGCCAAATTTATATTGCATACTGTTTATACCACACAGTACTAAACTAGCCCATCAACGTTATGACCCCTCACTGGCTGATGTGTAAAAAGGACCTGGTGGTGTTAGCTGAGCGGAATGTAAGCATGTTTATATGTTCTGCCTTGAGCCAGTTTCTACTGTCCCTTTGATGGTGCCCCCAACACTCACACAACATATTTGCAGTTTGTGCCACCTTGTGAAATGGTCCGGAGGCTGGTCCAAAAGATTGGTGAAAAACATAAGCGTCCCTGTTGTTGCACTTAGTTAGCTAGCTTACTCATTGCTGCTCAATGACCTTAATTCCAAAGAAACTTTTGCTTCATGTCCAATGTTTGTATGTTCAATATTAGCTGACTTTCCATCTGCAATTAGTCTACTTCTGGCTATAGCCAATGATTGACTAGATGTGTTGATAGCAAAATAGACTGTGTTTTCCAATCCAGCTTATAGAAACAAAGTGATCAGGCAGAACAAAAAACAGCTCACTACACCTCAATTTTTAAGCGGGTAAAGGTAAGGAGAAAATATGAAGGCGAGGAGAAGTAAAAATATGTTGGCTTTGGTGTGTTTTTTAATTAGCCTAGCCTACTTATAGAGGGGTGATGAATGGCTTTGGACGTCCACTAAATAGGCTATGCAACAAATCTCTTTTGGTTCTTCAGCTTCATCTAAGCATAAATCTAAAGAAAAGAGGAAAATTACCAAAGCTTTATCTTTCTAAAGTTTTTGTCTTATTTAATTTTCTATTTATTCATTCATTTATTCATTACCCCAGAGGCTTAACTTAACAAGGGTAACGGGAGTGATGAAGCCTGTCCCAGCACTTTTTATTGCCTTCAAATCTGATTACTTCATATTTAGGTTTATAATATTTCTGCTAAGTATTTCATGCATTGCTCTGCAACATGCCACTTCACGAGAACAGCAGATCAAGCCAGAGTTGTTTTGAAACTGGTGAGGCAGACACACAAGCGATCACTCCTTGTGAAAAGTCCTTTGCTCTCATCACATGAAATCTTCCAAAGCAATCAAAGTGCAAAGGGACCTGGCATTTACGACACATCCCCTTTGCGCCTCTAGAGCAAAGAAGCACACTGTAGCTGCTGTGAAATTCTAAAAGGGTAGTGGCCCTCTTTGGGTCTTACTGCGCGCAATGGTTTCTTAGGTGGTGCTGCAGCACTGTTTGCTGAGGCATGGCAGAGTACATGAAGTGGTACGCTCATTCTGAATTCCTCTTCTGAATGCCACCTGATTCAGTCTCAGTTAACAAAAAACTACTGGCCTGCATTTAGCCCAGCTACTGCACTCCAAGTATAAACCCATCATTCCAGTGCTGGCAAGCAGTGCAACTCTGATTTGAATTAGAAAGCAAAAGCATAAGCCAAAGCCCAGCACTCAGTGAAAAAGCCATAACTACCATCAAGCAGGCAAAATGAGCACATCAACTGCAGTCTGTCAAGGTTTGTGTATTAAGCTGCTTATGACTGTTTAAACTAATTCCAGAATTAATGATTAAACTGTATTTGCGAGAAAAGAACGTGAGGAGGATTTGGAGCCAAATGTATTGTGGCATTAACACACATGGTGTGGCTGCCCCATGACGTCTTGTACATGCTGCTCTGCTTTATAATGAGCTATTTGGGTATGTATTATGTGTTTTGCTGTTATCAGAGGGCTGTGTTGTGTTTTTGGGAGTGTCTGTAACCTCTGGGCATGGTCAGGTTAGAGTGAATGTGATTAGTGTGGGGCTCTATACAGTAACTGCTGTTGCCATAAGGAGTTATGTGGAGCTTGGAGGAAAAGAAAATTTTTCCCCATCTGCTTCTCTTGTTCTCTTGCCCCCATGTCTTTCCTATAACACAACATTATGCACGCAATCTGCGCACTTGTTGATGTTACCCCATCAACCTCCAATGCTAAAGTATTTATGAGATATAATAAAAATTTTATTCTAATGTGTAAAATAATGTGTGCGTGTGTGTGCTCCAAGTGCTGCGTTTTCTCTATATGGCCCTGCAACGTGTGTACTGATAAAATCTAATAATCTGACAAAAATTTGAAGTCTATTGATTAAAAAATGTTAATCTGATCATGTGTGTTAATGTTCAGTCTGCTGTGCTTTTTCCTACAGGCTACAGCCGCTCACTATGCATTTGTAGTAACTGTGCATGTCTGTGAAATCTGATA
This sequence comes from Hydrocynus forskahlii, assembly GCA_037974365.1. NCBI lineage: Eukaryota > Metazoa > Chordata > Actinopteri > Characiformes > Alestidae > Hydrocynus > Hydrocynus forskahlii. The sequence continues at coordinate 19,744,041 of JBBPCX010000114.1, read as the reverse complement.
ATGTGACAGAAACTGGAAAGCTATTGATTAAAAAATGTAAAATTTTGTGTGTGTGTGTGTGGGTGTGTGTGTGCGTGTGTGTGTGTGTGAGAGAGAGAGAGAGAGAGAGAGAGCGAGAGAGGGAGAGAGAGAACAGGTCATCAAACTTCCACAGAGGTTCGACTGTTACATTTGTCTTTTGCGTCTATTTGTCACCCATTTTAGTCTGGTGTGATCTTTGAACACATTTTTTCCCCATTTCTTTGTGACACTCCAGTTCAGAAGCAGCACTTAAGAAATACCAATTAAATTACCTGTTTAACACCTCACTTGTGAGTGCATTTTTTTCACCTATGCATGTTCTTTAGCTTACTGTTAACAATGCTATTTAGGGCTAAAGTGTATTTTACGTTAGCTCCGCTCCACTCTAACAGGGGAGAGAGAGAAAGAGAGAGAGAGAGAGAGAGCAAGAGAGCGAGAGACAGAGAGAGAGAGAGAGAGAGAGAGAAGGAATAAGAAGTTATATCAGCTAATTACATCAACTTCAATTAATTGAATTAGCGTACTTAATGGGTGACAAAACAGTTATATACCACCATTGTAGTATTACCTTATTCATTCCATTAATGTACTAGCTTTAACTTTAACTAACTACATTTTAACAACTTCACTAATTACCTAACGAGATACAGTAGTTAAGTGCTAGATCATTTTTTAAATTGCTGAGTTACCAGTGCATAATACCAGGCTGAAGAATGAAAACACCATTTAAATAAAATGTCTCAAACAAATCATTCTGTCAAAGAAGCTGAGAGAGTTAAAGTAGCTTTATCACCTGCCAAGACAGGTGAGTAGTTCACTGCCCAACTACTGGCTGACTGCATTAAGTACATTTTTGTTCATTTTATAATATAAATGACATAATTATCAAAAATAAACAGCAGCTACATGTACTTTTATAACTGTACTATATGTGCAGTTACAAAAGTACAAAAAAATTGATTCATTCTTCACCTCTCACCGTCTCTTGTTCACAGGTATTTTGGATAGTCCAATCATTATTTGGCAGTGCATATAATTATAAATCCACAACGCATTAATTAACACTCAGTCGATCAACATCTGCACATTGCAGCAGAATTCACAGAATTCAGGTTAACAGTGTTTTTGCCATTATCCAGTCAAATGTGAACATACTTTGCCCAGAACAGACTCGTGTTGATCAGATCGTGCAGATCAGCCTGATGAGTCACACTCAGCCTGAGTAATCATAGCTGAAGTGGCATTTCTCTGCCATGCTTAAACCTCTTATATGTCAGGCACAAACATTAGGAACAAGCCTCACCACTTTTTTGAATGGATATTGATTCTGTAGTAGTCGATAGTCTGAGCCATTCTGCCAACATCAGCCATGTTCTTGGTGTAGTACGTGACAGTGAGTGGCTGGTCCAGTTTCCCCCTTTTTTGCTCTAAGCTTGGAAATATAACATTTTCCAACCTTCTTTCCAACGTTTTCCTAACAAGGATGTTCAGCGGTCGTCAAATTTGACCTTTGTGGTAAGTCAACCAGGTCCATGATCTCTAAGCTTAATCGATCTTAGCAAGTTCAACCTTTCTGCAGCCCATTACTGCAAATAGCTAACACGGCACAATATGTTGCCTTGACGTGCTGTGCTTTGTTTCCAGATTGGATGGGCTTACTCGCCATGAATTGCTTGGTAGAATGTCTTCCCTGTAGTAGATGGTGCTGTCTTCAGAAGCTCAGGTGAACTTCCTTAGTTCAAACAGGCGCTCAAACCTTCCAGATTGATCTCCTAGGTGAAATTAGTGTTTGATGGCAAGATGAAGATACTGTAGTCTCTTCACACCACCTACTTGCAAACAATTGATAGACTGAGAAGCTGTTAACAGTCTCGCTGTCTTATGACATCATTCATCTTTGTGGCACAGATCTGTAGCCAGTGATAAGGCGCATTAATAAACAGTATGTTCCTAAAGGACACAAAGTGGCCAAGTTTCTTTTAAATGAGTCACACATTGGCTTTGATCGCAGGGGAATTTTATAACCTCATTAAAAACCACACAGTTCCCAATCATTCCCATTATGTTCTTTCGTAGTTTTGCTTCAAAATAAACTTTAACCAATAAGTTACCTTTATTCACCAGTGGATTCTCATCTTTTATGTGTAATAACAGACTTTGTAATAGAGTGCTCCAAACCAGTAACTAGTAAACTAGTAAACTTCAGCATTAATTTGATTTATTTATCTATACTATTTTTTACCACTTCTCTTACTGATCACAGCTTGTGTACATGGCATGTTTATAGTACTAAGCAATTTCTGAGTATTTCTGGAGTTTTATTTTGACTTTTATTTGACTTATTCTACAGTCTATATTATTCTTGTCTTTGTGTCTGTGCGTGTCTGTACAGTCATAGCATGAGCAATTTCCTCTGGGATCAATAAAGTTTTCTGATTCTGATCTTATAGCGAGGTGGCGAGCAAGACTTCATTCTCTTCTTCTTCCTCAGATTTAGAGTCTCTCCTCTTCACTGTTTTTCTAAACACTGGCATCTGTTATACGGCTCATTTCACAAGCTGACAAATTGTTTATGGTCACACTCATTCCATCATTCACACTTTCCTCAGCACTGTCTTCACTAATCAGGTGGCATAAAAAATGTATCCAGCGATGTCTCAGAATGAATTACGTCAATCACTTCTAGAACAGGGATTTTCTTTCATGTAATGTACTGTTTCACAGTTTCTCTGCTTCCTGCTGTATATCAGATCTATCTAAACATTTGGAACTTCCTGGGCCTGGCTGCCCTCAAATTAGATGACACAAAATTTGAAAATATGCTATTTTAAGCATTTTTTAAGAACTGATTAGGGTGTATATTACAGCACCGGACCTTAGTCATGGCAGACAGTATAAGACACCTCAATACTAAAATCTTTGTAAATACTATATTCATATGTTAAATGTTGAACTCAAGTTGCATCATTATACATGCAATACAGGGTGGATTTAGAAGACACCCCCTGGTGGTTTGGAGTATATATTGCAAACCTTGTGTTTTTAAATGGGGTTTGAATATGTGTTCACTGTAGTGGACACCATGCATGAAAGGGTTCAATTTCTAAGTGAAAATGGGAAAAAGTGAAAAAGTTACATGTTTAAGGAAACTTAGTGAATTTTAGTGCTTCCCTCATTTTGTGTTTTCCCAATTAGTTAAATTCATCAAATAAACTGTATCTGAGTATTACATACATTAAGAGAATCACATATAAAAATTCTCATGTGACTAGATTGTGCCAAGACTTTACATACAAACCAAGTAGACCCAAGTCTTACGTTTAATTCAGCCAAGCCACTGAGCAAGTTCAAAACTCCATACTCCAACCTTAAGGATTTTCACTAAAACATTTCCCCTTTATTAGCAAAATGACCATAAATGACCCCTCCCAAAAAAAAATTATGTCTTGAACAATGTTCCCCACTCCTCTACCATCCCAGCAGAAAATTTGCTCCCAAACAGGAATCCAACAAGCAAAACTAACCTGTCAGAATCAAAGAAAGAATTATACATTATCCTGTTTGTGACAGAAAATGCTAAGTGGGAAAACTGAATAATTAAACAAAATCTTCAGCAGCCATGACCTACTACAGTGGTTCTTTTGGGCCTTTAAGCAGCAGCCTTCATAAAGGCAGCAGTCCCTCTGGTACAGAGTGATGAGCCTTCTATTTTGTATAACTTTCTTTCAACTTGCCAGATTTTATCCATACCCAACACAAAGCTCTCTTCTCCACTAAAAATGTATCCCCGCAAGCCCTTAAAAAGCAAGAGGTTGCCCTTCAATACCTTCATCCTCAGACAATTGGGGAAAGTCAAAGCTCTGTCACAAGTCACAAAGGACATTACCAGCTGGGGAATTGAGGCTTTCAGCAGTTTGCAGTCTTACAACTTTTACACTACTAAAAATAAGTGCCAAAACAGGTTATTTGGAAAGGCACTGTAGGGAAACAATTCTTTTTGTTCCCTAAAGAAACTTTTAATGGATGGTTCTTTAAACGTATACTTTTGTAAAGTAAGGTCTTAGAGAGTATTGAACATTTTTAAATGTTAGAAAACCTCCACATAGTGTAAAGATTCTATGACAGTTATGGTTTACAAGATCTGTTTATCCAAGCAAAGAAATAAATAAGAAAGGCTTTGTTTCTGATCTCTGGCATCCAGCACTATTTGTTCATTACCGGATGTGTGTATTTTAGCAACAGGCTACACTGATATCAATTTCATTAAGCTGCATGAATCGAAATGCAAACTTTGTAGCCATTTTCTAAATGTATATTTTACAGTTTTCAATTCCTTGTATTTCATATTAGGCAGAAACTATGTAATTCATCCTTAGCATTTAACTGTTTGCAGTTGTTTTGTAGTCTCAACTCACAGGGTACTTTCAGCCATTAATCATTGTAATCAGTGTTAGTCTTTGTTTTTCTGATATTGAAGTAAACACTGCTCTTAGCTGGCTTTTTTTAATTTCAGCACTTGTCATAACTGTTATTTTATCTGCACTATTTTTTCAAAGGTTTTGAGGACACTATTTTTTTAACCCAGTCACAAAGTGCAGTGTAATTGTTGGCTTTGTTTTTACAGTACAGAAATAGCCACCCTATTAAATAATAGATTTTGTGTGGTGTGACAGCCCATTTGCAAAAACACTCTCAGCTCTAGAAGATATTCAGATGTGACTGTGCCTCGTTGAGGACAATTATTAACAGCCAAATGAGCTGGTTTGATCCAGTTTTATTTAGGTAGGTAGTTAGTTAGTTAGTTAGTCAGTCAGTCAAATTCCCAGGTCTAACAGGTTCCTGCAATCACACTGCTAAAACTGTTGGGCTCCATCATCAGTCACTGACATACTGAAGTTGTATTTCAAAGTCATACAGACAGTGTTTGACTGACAGGTGTACCCTGTTGACAGTGAATAAAGAACTGAAAAAATGACCGCAAAAGTGTGTCAGTATAGGTAGAACTGGAGCATGAAGATGAGGAAGTGCAGTCACTAATGGAGGGAGTGCGATTGCTTTTTTAATATATAACAAAATCAATCCTATAAAGATGTTGAAACCAAAATACCCCTTTAAATAGACGACTGAATAAGTATTTCCTCATTTTCATATGAATTTCAGAAAAGGCTCGGACTATACAGTCATATTCGAGAAGGAAATGAATGTAGCAGCAAAATCAGCAAAAAAAGAACTAACATCAACAAGTTTGCAAATAAGGAGACTTAATTCTATCATATTTCATCTTAATTCTAGCCACCATATCACTGCTGTTAGGAAACATGCATCTCTACAACGGTAACTTTTCAGAAGGAAAAATAAGTCATTTTGCACCATTTCCATTGGAACTTTCAAATCATGCCAAAAATGGGTGGGGATATATTCAAATTTTATTTTCATTAGCATAATAGATCTCGCTGTCTAGGGAAAACTACTTCTTTAAAATTTTGAGGCTGCATTTTTGAGAGCCTTATAGCTCTATATTTTGGCTCAAGCATTCATGTTATTCTGTCTTTCCATTTTTGGTAACTATACTCACTATTATTTTGAATGCTGATGCACAAGAAGTGACAATGGAATTTTTTTAAATAGCTTCAGCTAACAGTGCGTGGGAAATAAGATGTTCAGCACACATTATTTAAAAGCTGTTACTACATTTATTTTTGTTGTCCTTGTGTTAATACTAAACTGAATATCAATAGCATTTTGCTGATGCTCTACATAAACAGTGCATTAATAACATTATGCTGATTCTAATGATTAATAGTATATAAAGATTGAAAAACAATAAGAAGTAATAAAAATTATTTTAAAAATCCATGGTAGGATTAGCATTTATTTCACATCTCTGTAGTGGGATCATCTCCGCAATGGCTTGTCACACAAATGAAGTAGCTTAGGTCTAACCACTAAATGTGCAACTGGTTGCAAACAACAAATTAAAAAACAAATATACCTTTTAATCATTGTCAAAGCTAATTAAGCAGTTGAACAGGGCCGTTTTAAAATGCACCTTATAGCAGATCAAGAGACAACACTGTCTCATGCATCATAAGGGTGCTAGAAAGAGCCCAGCCTTCAAGGGATAACCCCAAAATTAAGTATGCATTCAGATGGGCTCAGCACACAGAACTAAGCTGTTATGCAATGATTATTTCAAATATTAAACAGGCCGAGCACAGGGCACCTACCACACCCGGTTCTGAGGAGACAGATTTTCTTTAATTCAACAACACGTCAACCAGACCAGGTGAAAGACTTGCGTATGTGACAATGTCAAAGTGCTGCAGTAGTCTGCAGACCTTTTAATTCTCTCTGGTGCTTTCGAATCCACATTAGATAAATCAGTGTGATAAATGGAAGTAGAATGATAGCAGCACTGAATGAGAGAGCTAAAACCTCAGTGGGGAACTGTCTGGAGCTGAAGTGCACTCTCTGCCTCGATGCAAAATCATGTGCCTGCTCTCCCTGAACACTTCAGTCCAGCTCCTTAAATGAATGTGACGAGACACCAGCTCATTTGCGGCTTTATTGTTTAATCTATATCCAAGCCTGCTCAAACCCCTCATAAAAGGCGTTTAGTCTAATAGTCTGGAAATAGTTTTTTCAGCCCAAAGAGTGCAAGATTGAGTACAAGCCTGTTTCTTGTACATTCTGTGATTATTCAAATCTTGCTTTAAAGGGCCCATAACCTGTAGAACTAGTGATTCCTTATTTTTCTGAATTTAAAGATTTTTATAAGTTCAGCTTTTCATAAGTTTATGTCTGGAAACTAAAAGGGAGAAAAATGGCTCATTTTATATTCACTGCTTTTGTGATGTCACAAAAATGCATTTCCCTATTAAGGCCACATCAGTAGAGTCTGTCCATTCATGTTAGGAGTGTTTCAGCATAGAGTGCTTTTTGAATGAGGCACAATCCAATAAAGCCAGTCAAAACAGATATAAATTATATACATTAATAACATAGACACAGTGATAATAACACACCATTTCATTTTAAAGATTTAAAAGAGGAAAATGGTCAGAGAAAATGCATTCCATCCATTTTTGGTCCATAAACACATGTCATAAAAATATAGGATAAGGGCACTTACCATGAAACGATGACTGAAACAATGTTGATTTGATGTTGGGCAAAAAATGTAGATCTCTGATGCTGAATTTGTATTGATCTTGCTTTCAACACTGAAACATCAACCAATGCGGAACACTAATTGTTTCGAGGCTGAATCAACAATATAGTTAACATTGTTTCAACATTAAATCAACACTGGTACTGATATTAGATCAACAGCATCAGAGAGTGATGAATCAGTGTTAAAACAGTATTCAGCATGGCTGATTCTCCAGCATTAAGTCAATGATCAATGCAACTAGCAAGATTAACACAAATTCAATATCACTGAATGTTATCACCCAACATTAAATCAACATTGTTTCAACCAGAATTTGCTACCCGAGTTGAACTCTAATTTGTTGCCAGTAGTTCCGTTCATTGCTTCAGCAATTCTGGATGGACTGAAACTGATAAGAGCAGGATGAGGGTGCTGTCCATATCTAAAAGAATATGATTGATGAGGAAGAACAAGTGGCATTTATGGCTGAATACAGGGAGAATTGCATGCTCTGGGAGAGCACTGAAATAAGTGTTTGGCTAATAAAGGCTAGAAAAAAGAACACCACTTTAGTTGGAGGAGAAAAAAGAGCAAGGCTTAAGAGAGACTGATTGGGGAAGGTTGAAGAGCAAGGATAAAAGGTGTGGTGCACAATTACTAATGAAGTAGGGTGTGTGGAAGGTTAGGCACTGAAGAGTTTAATCAGGGGATGATCTCAGATCTCATTGTTACTGGTGAATATATGTATAAAAGGTGTGTCCAGCCTATGTTTGAACCACAACAGCAAAAGCAATGATGCAGACCAAACCGCCTGTACCTCAGAAACGGCAGTGTTTTAGCTGCATGCTGAAAATGTGCTTATCACAGCATTTGTGCCCTGAGGCCAGTCATCACTGTCACAATGCCTCCACATCCCCCCCACGCCCCGCTTGTGATCCGTCCTTAATCACACCTCCCTCGCTGATGAATGGCAACTGCAAAGCGATAGCTGTTATTTTGGTTTATTTATTCATGTATTTGTTTGTTTGTTTGTTTGTTTGTATAGGGTGAAGGCAATGAGTAGTTGTTTCAGGTCCACCTGACCGACAAGTAGGGCTCAATCTCACTGACTGAAAACCAGAAGAGGATGACAATCAGGGCCAACCAGAGGTTTGTACATTATTCATATGCAGCAGGTGCAAATCTAATCCTGAATGCAAACAAATTTTGGCCTCATTACTGCACAGATCCCATGAAAGCATGAGAGCCATCTTTGATGTTTCAGAATGATTCAGAAATCATTTAGCAAACAGGAACGCCAATAATAACTTGTTCTCACTGCACCATAGGGAATCAACAAATGAAGAGGAGCTTACGGATCACAGGGCCATTTTCTGGACACAGATTAAGCCATCAGTGGAGAACATAAGCTTTCTTCACTGAAAGTCCTTTTCATGTTGGGTCTAGGTCGGCTGTATTTGAAAAAAACATCAACAAATGTCACTAATTTTAAAGGGGACATATTATGCAAAACTCACTGTTTGCCTCCTTTTGTATTTCCATTTGGGTCTCTGCACAGAACCCCCCCTCACCTGTCGAGCCCCACCCACTAGATTAGTTGAAGATCCGCCATTTTTGTCTGCTGGTTTTACAAGCACGCA